>CM060861.1:11397072-11963393 GCA_030737845.1 Acorus calamus | reverse complement strand
CAAAAATTTTATATGCTAAGTTTACTCCACAAATTACAGAATTTAAATTCTCATAACTTAGCCATATTTATAACCCATCACATTAATATGAACTTACAAATTATTCCATGAATAAAGAATGGCATTTCTAATTAGGAGGTAATTTTAAAATAAATTTACGCTTATAAATGATCATTATTTTCAAATGAATAAGAACATAAATGTAATACATTTATATTTTATTTTAGTTTTCCCTACACATTACATGCTTTTAATTCTCATAACTTGGTCTAATTTAACACATAATTAAGTTTATGAGTTACAAAGAAACCCCCACATTGACATGAATATATAAAATATGTCATTTACCAAGTTGTTAGTATGTGAACATGATTACCATACAAAAATAAATGTATGCAATATGTAATCAAGAGGTTTGCACATACCTTAAACATACTATATGTCATGTTCCTCCTTTTAGAAATTCAGAATATAAATTCAATAAAATATGGAAGCAAGATAATATCCATACCATGTGCTTTATAAAACTAGAAGACCCAATATGATAATAAGCATACGCATCAAAATATCTGAAGTCTCGGTATAAGATAATATGCTGCCATGAATTAATGACCAACATAATATGATATCCGCATAAGAATATTGTAGACCACTTGCTTCATATATGAAAGAATCTAGAATACCAATATGTCCAGAATAATAATAATTTCATATATAATATCCAGATGAGAATTCCGATAGCCTCATATAATAGGATTCTAATAGTCTCATATAACATATATTATTGCCCTTGAAAATTGATAGTCTTTTTCAGAAATTTGACTGCATTGTACATATCCATGTTCTTTTACCTCATCTTGGAATGTAATAAAAAACCAAGCTCAGATAGAGCCCATTTGCTATTGAATATTCTTCCAGAATATCATAAAATAATATATAAATATGAAGGCAACATGTAGAATATAATACCTCAAGAAAACCATATAATAATGTGATCTCTCATGAACTGATTACTAGCATATATGATATCTGTAGAATATATAGATCACTTGGTTCTTATATGAAAGAATCCAGAATATCTATAAGTCCAGGATAATAATTCCATATAATATCCTGATCACATAGAATATCTCGATTGCATAGAATATCTCGATCAATAGTCTCGAAGACTGGAAGATATATCTGAGCACCCTTTTGTCAAGCCTCAGACCAAAATATAGTTGGAATAATATCAATGGCCTTGAAATATATATAATCATTTCTGCGTTGCAAAACATCTGAGCTATTATTGCCTGAATTTTGAGAGTTTGAAACCAATATTTGGAGTGCTTGATCTTGACATAATGGGAGCCCATTCAATTTCTGGATGTGACATGTGTGTTGAAATAAACCATACTCCAATATGATACATAAATTTGACCTGCACAAATATCAACACTAACACCATAAAAATATCAAATCTCAAAAATCAATATTTTCAAGGCACACTAAATATTAAATTTTAAATAACACTCAAACAGACTATGACAATAATTTGAGCATTGTCTAATTACAAAAACATCTCTTAAATTTTTTTTATAAATATTGCAATACACACACATCCATACTTTTAATTAAAAATCTAACACAATCATCAGCCCATAAAAGAAAATTGTAACGCAATATGTAATTAAAACCCATTTCACGCGTTTTGATGTGGGATCAATTGTAAAAATTAAAACCCAATGTTGCATGAAGGATATAATACAATATATAATGGTGAGTTTTGATTTTTTAACCGAAGCTATTATTTCATGCACATTTATACATTCTAAGTGCATGCATTCAAGAAAAAATGGAACATATGCACGTATGCATTATTAGTTATTTAAAAATCGACTTACTCCCAAAATATCATACTATTAATTAATATCTGATTTGGTAATAACATGTACAACCAAAATTCTTCTATTTACTCCTATTTAGAGCACATAAACAGTTAAAATTAGTCACCCTACAATAATTTTCAAATATGAAATGTCAAATATGGTAACAGATGAATCACCATGAATTTATTATTCATATTTCACCACGGTTGAACACAATCTCATATATCAATATTTGATTACAAATAACAATGAATAGATTTGTAAATCATAATTTAAATAGAGCAGGGACATTTGAAGAATCAGAGATTAAAAGGTATGAAACCATGTATTCATAACATCTATAATAAGCCTCAAAGCAATCATAGTAGTGGGATAGCAACTATTAATAAATAAATAATAAAATCCACTAAATTAAATTCTTCACAGTCCCTATTGCAAATAACATGCAACAACTAAAATTATGTTATTCATGCTTAACAAGACATATTCGTTTCAAGATTGTTAGAACTAATCTAAAAAAATCATAAAAATATTGTATGTCAAAGAATAATTAATATGAAGAACTCACATATAATATCATTGATAATATAAAAATAATAAGATCAAGAGAAAAATGATTGTAATCGCCTGGTCGAGAGGCACATAGGAGATGCTATCTTTGAAACGAATATGTCCTCCATACGCACGGAATTTGACCCACATAATGTTCCCGGGATATAACTCGACCCACGAGATTCCGTCAACTCCCTCTGGTGCGATCAAGTGGAGTCTTCGAACCAAATCCTTGTATTGTCGATGCCCGGAATAAAATAGATAAGTATTGATCAAGATCAATCTATATTACTATATAAAAGGCTCTTAAACCAAAAACTGCCGTTTGACCTATTTGTCCCTGTCAATTCATTCAATCCATTACAGTCCATTCACACCACTTTAATGACAACCATTTTTTCATTTTACCCTTACACTTCTATCAAATTCCAAGAAAATCCATTTACATCATTTTAATCTCATTTATAGTATTTTATAATACATACATTTCATTATGCAACATATTCATTAATCTATAATTAAAATTGGTTATCATAATATTATTATGATACTCTTACATTTCTACTCAATCCCATGAAAATCTATTTACAACATTTTAATTTCATTTATAGTTTATTATAATACATACATTTTATCATGTAATATATTGATTAATTTATAGTTAAATTTGATTATCATAATATTATTAGGATAAGACATATATTATACATTAATAATATAATTCGCAAAAAAAATCTCATTTCATATACAAAAACATGATACATTAAAAAAAATCAAATATTAATATAATTCACATCTATTAATATTTATTTAATTCACACATATTTGATTAGCATTTACTCTATTCACTTGGACTTCTCGACTCTATTAATGCCCCAAATAATCAATGACCCATAAGATCTACCCAACAAAAAAATATAATTCACAGTAATTAAAAATGTAATCCAATAAAAAAAACAAACGTATAAAATACTGTTATAAAAAAATATTGCTATAAAAATGGACAAATTCGGATTTGAGCTTTGTGTGAATTTAACAATAGATTTAATCCAATGAAAATCCATTCATATCATTGTAATCTCATCCATAATTTATTCATATTTTCATCATATCATGCATGACATATTAAAATTTTAAGCTTCACATTTCATCATACTTATATGATTACTACTATAGATATATCATAAAATAATATTAATCATTTACATCATTTATGACATTCATATGCCGACTTATCCATGAAAAATTTTCTTTACATCAATTATGATTAAATTACATTAATAAGCTGACTAAATTTATATTAATATGTTTATTATTTTAAAATCATATTTGAATATCATAGTATTATTAGGATAAAAGAATTCTTATAAAATAAAAATATATTCAAAATTAGGATTATAAATTTATAATATGATTTTATTCACAAGATTTTAGGATATATATAAAAGATATAATGAAATATGTTTAAAACAAAAATAAAATTTAATTTAAATTCACAATTTAAATTATTGTTAAAATATGATTTTATTCATGTCTTCCAATGGCCAGAAATTTGAACTTTTAAAATTACTAATATTTTAACGATAACAATCCAGTCACTCATCTTCAATCTCATTCTTTTGTTCAAATTTACATGTGCAATGGCCTTGGATAACCTCTCAACTTCTTATTAAATGTTTGCATTTTTCCAACTCTACCATTCATTACAAAAATTATGAATGTATTTAATTGCAGTGCATTCAATTGATTATTTTCCCTTATGATCACATCCTTCTACACGGACTTGGATCACCTCCCCACCTTCTTATTAAACATTTGTTTTTCATCTTCTGCCATTCATTTTTTTTCTTAGTCATCACAAATAAATATATTAATTACAATGCATTAAATTGAGTTTCTTTCCCCCTTTGTTAATTATATATTCATCGTTTTATCTTTTCATTGTCCTCCAAGCAATCCATTTTTTCACAATGTTTATTTTGGACTTTTATGTTGCAAATAAACTAAATATGTTATTTTTTCATTTGGTTCCTCTTTTTAAAAAATTTGGCATGTATCTACTGTTAGAATAAAAAAAATTCTCAAATAAGAAATTTGTTTTCCCTTTAACAGATTGATCTCGATTCTCTATTCTGATTGGAAGTAGCGCGATATTTATTCATATATCTTTTGTAATATAATTTCATTATGATATTTTTATCATCATAATAGAGTACCATTTTTTTTTATCTAATCATGAGAATATTATGTCCGAATTTAATTGACTATTTATCCAATTTAAAAAAATTTACTATTTGAAATTTTTTCCTCAATTTAGCTCTTCATAATACAGGATGTGTAGCTGTCTTCAAATTATTAAATATGATGATATTAAAATATTTTATTTTAAATTTATTATCTATATCAATTGTTGATTTTTGCATTCACCATGTTTGAGTTTTAATGATACAGTTTATAATATTACCACTCTCCGTCGATCAGAGAACCCACATTCATAGTCTTGTCGATTCAAATTGTTGACCTCATTATTTATATTTAAAAAAAATTACCAGTGGACTATAAGTGCAATATTTTCCATTAACTAAAACAACTTTGATTATTCTACGTACTTCCAAATTACGTTACTGGAAATGCTTAGCCAATAACATTATAGGTTATTGATATGAAAATATCATAATGAAATTTCGTTGAGATCCACTCTGTGTTTTGAAATAAAGTCTGTGGTTGATCCCATTTAAGAATTTATACAACTTCATTTATTTTATTTTTCCATTTGCATGGTACATAGAAACTTTGAAGTTATTCATATCTAAAGATCATCAAAAAATAATTTCCTAGATATTAGGGATTAGGATATATATGTGAGTGATGTGATGGCGCCTATTTAAATTTCATATTTTTATATTTTACCTTGGAAAACCCATCCAGGTATTGCAAACCAGGATATGTTTCTACCAAAGCCTCGATAAACTATCACCACATCTACAATCACAAACACCAATAAAAAATAATTCCTCCAAACAAACAAACATGAATATCAAAGAACCTAATCTTCGTAGATTGACAATGAAATGTTTAATATAACAATAGTATTTCAATTAATTCATGCGAAGCTATATTAACAAATTTGATTTCATTTTTAAATATTTGTTAAATTTCAATTTTCTGATAAATATTTTTTCGTATTGAGATGTCTTGTACTTAAGGGGTTGTAAACCTCTAAAAAAGAATGAATAAGATATTTTGATTTATTTGTGATATTTATTATACTTTCAATTATTTATGACTTTATCTTCTTATGTTCTTATTGTAGTGTATTATCTTCAACTACTTATCTGGTTGCATCATATTCTACGTCCACACCACTTTTAAACCAAAACAAGTAGGTTACTAACGTCCCTGAATATGATATATATATATATATATATATATATATATATATATATATATATATATTTCATATAATGCCCTTTATTCAAGTATTTGAAGGATTTTATTACATAACATCCAACATAATGGAAAGGAGACCTAATAATTAACTTTGCTTCCTTAAAGAGAAATTGTTTATATTTATTGTTGTATTTAAATTATTTATTTATTGTACATGTGGGTGTCATGCAAGATATATATTCCTACTACAATGTTCAAAAATAAAGTTGCTTAAATTTACTGATAATGATAAATTTGCTTAAATTTTTTCCTTTGATTCCTCTTTTTTTAAAATTTGGCATGTCTCTACTGTTAGGAGAAAGGATTTTCAAATAATAAATTTGTTTTATGAATAAAGGGGATTGTATTGTTTGTCTTCCTTTAAATGACTCTTAAAACACTTCTAATTTCATTTTTGTCCTTCTCAATTTATGCAAATCTGTCATTATTCCAAATGCATTTCATTATTCATTCATTCATCCACCCCCTCCATCTTTTCGTAATGTATGTCTTTTTAAATTCTTGAAAATCTGTACTTGTCATATGACTATACATATTCTTGAATTCAATTTAATCATCCTTCAAGAAACAATAAATACCAAATAATTGTGTATTGTTGAATTCTTTATGAATTACTTCAATTTGAAATTCAATGAGATTCACACATTTTATTCATACCAGCCATGGTGGAGATGAGCACTGCTTGGATATAAAAGTTGATATTGGTGATGTGCGGACCGTCTCCAAAAGATCTCCAAACGGGTTCATGTTAATTTCTCTCTATATTTCTTTTTATTTATTTATTTATCTTTGGTGGATAGTTCTGATTTTATGATAACCATTTTGTATTCATATTATACGTCTAAGGTTTTTTTTGGAGAGTTACACCCAATAAAAAGAAAAATATTTTTATCTCATACGGTTTCTTTTTTTTATTTGTTGTTAGAATTATACAATTAAAGTCTGAATAATGAGATTGTATGAAAGTGCAAAAGCAAACAAATATTCATGTTAGAAGACTACTGTAATTTATAAATAATGAAAATTAAAGTGTTACGATTATTATGCAATCATGTGGAGGGCTAAATTTTAGATGAATTATTATATATGATCGAGTTGTGTCACACGTATCAAATTTTTTTAATATATTTTCTTTATTTTTTTAATGGGATAAAAATCTTAAAATGTTTCACATTTATTAATTAAAAACTTCTGGATAAAAAAATTGGTCACTTTTTTTAAATTTTTGTCACTGATCCAAATTTATTTTTATTGACTTATCTTAGCAAGTATTTAATACAACTTAATATAGTTAATATTTATAATTCAAATCAATAAAATAATCCATGTGCATCGCACATGCACATTAGCTAGTAGAAAAGAAAATGAGAACAAATGGACTCTATTTCATTTTCACGGTTGGTGATGAATTAGTGAATTATCACACACATCACATAAAGACATATATATAGGGGGAATTGAATAGGTGTAACTGCCCTATTAAAACACATTAAACAAAATGGGTTTTCATTATAGAAACGTTTCAAATACATTGAGACGCTGTGATAAAGTGATTGATTGAGCAATAAATCTCAATAGCTCGTAATAATCCCATATGCTATGAGAAAATATTAAACCATGCAATAACTCACACATTTGTAACTCTTAAATTTGGATCACCATTAAAATATATCCAACACTATCAGTATTGAACTACACAGCTATATATGAATCGAACTACATAGCCTATTAATCAAACTGCACAGAGAGAGGGACACTGTACTCAACAATTGGTTTGATTAATAGACTATAGAGTTCGATACTGATAATATTCAAGTCTAACTGGATCTGGACCCAAAATATTCACGTCCAATTCAAACTTGAGGGGTTGAATGATAGATTTAAATAGTTTCTTTCTATTTTATTATGTGAGATAAAATCTATATATTCAACTTGTTTATACATGACACTTTCATATATAGTTTCGGTTTTTCTTCATATTTTTTTTTCACTTCCCTTTTCATTTTTATTATCTCATTCTCCAGTACTAACAATTCTTTGTTACTATTGTTGTGGACTTTATATTGTTTCAAAAAACACCCTTTAATTTTAACATATTTGCTATAACTCAGACCCTCTTGTAACATGAATCATACTCAAACATGGATTTTGGGTTAGGTAGGGTTCGTCCCTCTAAATTCACATTGGGTTGGGTTCATGTTGAACTTTAACCTGACCCAATCTGTATGTATTGCAACTCTAATTGTATGATCTTGCTTTTAAAAACATGTTCTAGTGGCAAATATTTATTCCTTTGTCAACCCAATACATAATTAGATGATATATATAGCCTCACTTATATTACAGCCTCATTTGTAGTCTACACTATTTTTTTATAAAAAATCATATACTCTCTCATTAAAATACATGTTGTTATATGAAATGAAGTATATACCGAGATACCATAGTGCATTTTTTTCGCTTTAAAAAAATGATTTATATTTTTCATACACTACGATATAATCATATATATTATGATAGCATAATATATGTTGCGTTATCATAATGTATGACTGTAAAATAGATGGAGTGTATTAATGCTCTTGGACAAATGAGACCAAAGTGGTGTTCTTTTCAGTCAATGTAGAGCATTTAATTATTACGCCTGGAGTATTCTTCATATGTTGTTCTTTTGTTAAGGCAACTCGTGGCCTCTGTTTAGGGATAAGTTCCAATCCATGGCATTTTCATATCTTCCAAGTCCATAGTCTTGTGTGGATCACCATCCATGGTCAAATATTTTCAGCTTTTGACCATTCTCTGGTGTGTCTAATATATTTGGCTCTCTTGAGTGATGGCTAACCAATGGCATATCTATAAATTTACGATCCACATGGTTTTTGAATGGAGAAAACTTCATTTAGCCTTCGATTATTGACTTTAAAAATGATT
The DNA here is from genome assembly GCA_030737845.1 of Acorus calamus. Classification (NCBI taxonomy): domain Eukaryota; kingdom Viridiplantae; phylum Streptophyta; class Magnoliopsida; order Acorales; family Acoraceae; genus Acorus; species Acorus calamus. The sequence goes on along the minus strand of CM060861.1, from coordinate 11,954,592 downwards.
TTAGATATAATGGATATCTAAAATATAGTATGATCTTGATCATTTTGCAAAGGCAACACGTTACACACTCACATAGATATACTAATATACATTCAAACATCATCTCCAAAAAAATAGAGTATACATGAATTTAAAGATGAACCCACCAAACTGATCCCTATTTAAGATCTACACGAGACACATAAAAAAATTGTATTTTCTCATTCTTTAATAAATTTAGAATTAAACGAGGGAATCAAATTATCATTAAACAATTTTTAATCTTTAATTAAAAAATCACAAAAACATTTATATGACCCAATTACCCAAAGCATGAATCAAGAAGAGAAACAATTGTATCATCAACTAATCAACAAATCAACAATTACATGAACATATGTACAAAATGAAGACCAAAAATATATAACACGTCAAATATACAGAAATAAAGATATTTGAAAATAATAATAATAAAATATTAAAAACAATAGAAAAATTTGACAACATGACACCAACAAACGCCCATTAACAACTCCCAAGAAGTTTGTGATATTTTTATGGGATTTTTATTTTTAACTCCCCGCAAACCATCGTATTTAGCGATCGCCCCCTCCATTCTTCGTATTTGGGTTTTACTCTCCACATTCAAAGGATAATTCCTTTTTACTCCCTCAGAGGGACCTATCTGTAAATTATTTAATTTTTTTTAGTCCCTGATAGGGAGTAAAAATGAATTATTCTTTGAATGTGAGGAGTAAAACCTAAATACGAAGAATGGAGGGGGCGATCGCTAAATACGATGGTTTGCGGGGAGTTAAAACTAAAAAACCCTATTTTTATTTAAGACGCCACACATTTGTTCTTGCAATCCTTTGTTTTAGCCCTTATTTATTAATCTTAATATATTTTGTTTAACATATTATTTTCTCACATAATATAACCTAATACATGCTAGACTAACAAATGCAAAAAAATATATAAAACTCATTTAAATAAACATTATTTTTATTTTTATTTTTATATTAGACAGATTTGAACAAACACTTGGAGGTAGCATTCTCAGCTTTACCGTAAAGTCAACTACGGGGTCCTTCCAATATCAATTTTTTTTATCAATATACACGTAAATGGCTAATTTGACAATCAGATAAGATTTTGATGATAAATTATCCTAATTTTAAATAATAAAAAGTATATCAATTTTTTATATATTTATATTTGTCAAAATTGAGATAAAAAATGATGATAAATGTTATTCCAACCTTTAGGTGGAACAAAATACTTGTATTTTTATTTTAAAATTTAAATAATTGTCCACAATTTATCTCGATTATCTTATATCAAACAAAGCTAAACTGTCATTTTATTTACTTATTCATGTAATTACGTTTATGCAGATGCAACCACCTAAACCAACCTTAAAAAATTAAAAAATGTCAGTAAAAATAATCTTGGTTCATGTAATTCACAGTCACATTTCCCCAATCAAATGCACAACGCCGGTCTCCAATCGGACAGACCAAACAGCCACGGAATAACACTATGCACAGGGGCATCATCCACGCTGTCAAAATCTCCACCGTTCAAAACCAAAACTGGACCCCACCAAGTTTGACCGCCCATTTAAAACTTTGAAAACTTTGAATTTCTGATGGCGACCCAAAACCAACTTTTTTTAAAACTCCGGGCGAACCACTTTAATCCAATCATTTCCCCATGCAATTACATAAAGGCCCCTACCTACAAAATATATTACCAAACTACCACTGCAAAGGATTCCAAGTCGCCGATAAATGCGAACGATGAGTCAGCGTACGAACGATGGGCCCCACCTCCCTTGGACTGTCTCGGTAATTTTACCGTTCGCGGAAGGGCAAGAACATGGAAACTGTGGCAGGTGAAGGGCAATATCGTCATTTACAGACACGTCACGCCAGTTCATTGTCAAGTCTCGTTGGCTTTTGTCGTTTCTGCGGGCATCCTTTCGTTATTTCCACTAAAGATCAGGGGCAATTTAGTAATCTCTCAACAGTTGATCAGACGGTCGAACTCACTCGTTCGAAATAGACGGCGGAGATTCGGTCGCGATTTCCAACCGTGTAGGAAGCCGAGTCTGACCCGGTCACCGAGAAAGGTCAGAAAATTTCGTGCTGTGACAATCAACGTAATAAACAGAAAACTGTAGGGGTATTTGAGACATTTCAAGTTGGGAACTCGAATATTCCCACCATTCGGTCATTAAAAAAAGGCCCCTCCAAAAAAACGCGAAAAAGTTTGATTTTGACCGGTCAAAAGTCTCAAAAAAAAAAATCGTCCCCTCCAAAAAATCGTCTGGAGTTTTGACTGCGATCGCCACTACTTCTCTCATCATCACCAAACGCGGTTGAAATCGATATCCATTGAAGGCGAATCGTTAGATCTGATCGTGTTAGGGTTTCTTCTCACGACACTCGCTTTGATTGGCGGTTTAGCTATCTGTGGAGAGTCCGACTTGTCTCTCGGTAAGTTTTTTTAGGGTTTTTTGGTTGTTTGTGGATGGATGGGGCTTTGGATTGGGTTCGGTTGATTTTTTTGGGAAGATCTGTGGAATTGTTTGTTCGATCGCGTGTTATTTTTGGGTGAAATATCTGTTTTTCGTTTACGATAATTGATTTTGAAGAATCTCTCTCGGTTCTTTGATTCTTGTTCTTGGAATCCTCCGATTTCGGAGATCTTTCCATTTTTTTGGATCTCTTCCATCTTTGATTTGGTTTTATTGAAAAATCTGTTTTTTTTCCTGAACGTATATATATATTAAAATTTAACGTGATTTTTCCCGATCTGTTGAGTGAAGAATGATTTTTTTTTTACTACCGGACATTTTATTATGTTTTCGTATCGTTCGATCTATGAATGTGTGGTCAGTTTTTTATTTTATTTGTAATCTTTAAATAGGTCGATTTCCTGGTTAAAGGTTTCGTTTTTATTTCCTTGAACAGTATTGGATGAAATTGTGGTATTGAATTTTGTTATCTTTACATAAGTCGATTTTTTGGTTGAAGGTTTCGTTTCTATTTCCTCAAACAGAATTGGATGAAATTTTGCTTATTGAAATTACATAATTAGAGTTGAGGCTAAAGGTTGTCTTTTTAGGCAAAATGAACCGTTTGAACTTAGTGGTTGATTGGGTTTTGGATCCATGAAGTATCTAAGTTCAAAATTTATGGGGCTATCGTCAAAGATGGAATGAAGTTTAATATGTCTTTAGGAAGCAAAATATTATTTGTTGATTGAACAGCTCTATATGCTATAGGAAATCTTGGAAGCCTTTGTAACTTTGTTAAATAGTGAAATGCCTAAGATTGTTGAAATATATTGACTCACATATTCTCGTTGATTGATTTTTTCATATGTTCTAATTATATTTATCTAATCATTACATGAATATTTGTGTTTTACAGTGATCTGTTGGGTTTCTATTGGAAAGTAAAGTTGTTTCTTAGAAGAATTGAGGTGTACTAGGTTCTGGGCCATTTTGTTTTTAACTGATGGCTACCGTGAGTATAGCGCCTTCGTCTGGATTGAGAAATCACGGTGGTAATAACATTAGTGTGGACAAGTTGCCAGAGGAAATGGGTGACATGAAGATTAGGGATGATAAGGTAGATCTTGTTTAGTGATGATTTTTTAGTTGATTGTTCTGATTGCTTTTGGATTGTAATTGAATTTGATGCTCCATTTGTAGGAAATGGAAACTGTTGTTGATGGAAATGGCACAGAGACGGGCCATATAATCGTGACAACAATAGGTGGTCGGAATGGCCAACCAAAGCAGGTAATACTGGGATTGGATCTCCAAAAGTTTGAAATGTGTTTGTATTTTTTTGGTTAATATTGCTATGTTTCTATATCAAAATTTACATGGACTTAAGTATGTTGTTGAAGTTTCCATTTTCCATGGTTGCTTTTTTGAGCTAAAAGCGGTGAGGTCATTTTATAATTTTTTATCCATGTTTAGCATCAACACTTTCTAAACTTGAAGTGCTTTATTTAAGCGGAAATTCTTATTTATTGCAGACCATAAGTTACATGGCTGAGCGTGTTGTAGGACGTGGATCTTTTGGAATAGTTTTCCAGGTGTGTTTTCATTGACTTGGAAGAATATTTGGCGGAGGTTAGACTATTATGTCCATGCATGGCAATATGGCATGCATGGTCTCAGGGTTTGTGCATATACTTCTGTGCTAAACTTCTTTGTCATCCTTTGTTGTGTGCAGGCTAAGTGCCTCGAGACTGGTGAGACTGTAGCCATAAAGAAGGTTCTTCAGGATAAGAGGTACAAGAACAGGGAACTGCAAACCATGCGCCTTCTTGACCATCCAAATGTGGTTGCGTTGAAGCACTGCTTCTTCTCAACAACTGAGAAGGATGAGCTCTATCTCAATTTGGTACTTGAATATGTACCTGAGACTGTACACCGTGTTGTGAAACATTACAACAAGATGAATCAAAGAATGCCAATGATCTATGTAAAGCTTTACACTTACCAGGTATTAGTCTATATCCTTACCTATATATGCTTCAAGGACCCTCCTTTCCATGTGATCATTATCGCTATGCATATCCTGATAATTCTGATGTATAAGGCATGTAATAGCCCATGTCAATAACTTCACTGTTCTATTTGAACATCTGTTTGCATACTCGTTAAGTTCATGGTTTTTCTAATCTACTAGCTTTTGTGAATTATCTTATAGAAACACTTATGATTAATCATGCCATGCAGCTGTTTGGCATTACTCTTTTCTGGATTTTACTAGCCTTTTTCCATCTTGATCTCAGTTGTCTTTTGCTTTTTTACTTTGAACATGACATGGAATACAAGTCTTTTTTTTCCCTTTTTTTTTTGAGAAAAGATTGGAATATCTACATGGAATACAAGTCTCGGAGGCTTAAAATGCCATTGTTTTTTGTTTTGCATTTTGAATGTTATTTGGAATGTTTGTTTTTTGAGAAACAAATTTGTTTTAGTTGGAATATTTGGTCGCATCTCTTGTGGGATAATGTGGACAACATTTATGGTAATAATTGCATTTAATATGCTGTATATATTTTATGCACTTTTCAAACGTCATCACATTGTAAAAAAATGGATTCCATGGTAGCCGATCAATTGATACATTTTGTTATTTGCCTGCTTGGATTCTTTGTTGACATAGTTGAGTGGGGGTGGGGGATTTTGATATTGGTTAATCTTTTAATGTTAAAAAGTCTTTTGTTACTTGTACAGATCTGCAGGGCATTGGCTTACATACATGGTAGTATTGGAGTGTGCCATAGGGACATTAAGCCACAAAATCTCCTGGTCAGTTTTTTTATCTTATCTGCATACTGTTTCTATGACATGAACACACTGCAATTTGATATCATTTTGTAAAAAATATATAACAATGTAGGCAGTTATTATTAGATCTTGGTCAATGGATGGGAAAAACAAAACATTGAATGCAATTTTATATCCTTATTCCCTGAAAAGTTCAATTGTATACATATTCCCCACGCTGGTGATTTTAATTCAAAGAATCATGTCAGTTTAAAATAGGGCTCCATGTGATTGGAGTGTATTGCATATTGAACATTATCCTAATAAGACTTGACTTTATAGTTGCTGTCTATTTTTGTTGCTTAATAATGGTTCCTGAATTAGATGCATTTGCTCAACAGGTCAACCCTCACACTCACCAACTGAAACTGTGCGATTTCGGAAGCGCAAAAGTCCTGGTACATAATCACAATGTATCTAATTTCTTTCACTCTTTATGTTATAAGAATTCTCCTGATGAAAATCCTTTTATATAACAGGTAAAAGGAGAGCCAAATATATCCTATATCTGTTCTAGGTACTACAGGGCTCCTGAGCTTATATTTGGGGCTACGGAGTACACGACAGCTATTGACATTTGGTCTGCTGGTTGCGTTCTTGCAGAGCTCCTACTTGGACAGGTGACACTGGCTTCATATCAAATTAGAGATTTTTTTTAAAAAAAATTATAAGTTCAAAATATTGATTTATTTCTCTTGGCAGCCTCTCTTTCCCGGTGAAAGTGGAGTAGACCAACTTGTTGAAATCATCAAAGTTTTAGGTACCCCAACAAGGGAAGAAATTAAATGTATGAATCCAAACTATACAGAGTTCAAGTTCCCCCAAATTAAGGCTCACCCATGGCACAAGGTACCTTTTTAATTTTCTAACATCTGTTATGTTTTTTTACAATTTATATATTAATTTTGTGTGATAACAAATTATCTCAAATTCTCTCATCAGATATTTCACAAACGCATGCCACCCGAAGCAGTGGATCTTGTTTCCAGACTTCTTCAATACTCACCAAACCTACGCTGCACTGCGGTGAGTATACTTGAATCATTCTGTTCTAAATTGTCTTCAGTGTGCAATCACATATATGATTCTAATTTTTTTTATATTGTTCAACGCAGTTGGACGCATTAATCCATCCATTCTTTGATGAGCTTCGGGACCCAAACACGCGATTACCAAACGGACGATTTTTACCACCACTCTTTAACTTCAAACCCCACGGTACACACACCAAGATCGATGCATCTTCCTCATTTGCATCATGATTTCTCAACATGAAATTAATATTTGCTTGTGATCCATGGCATATCAGAATTGAAAGGCGTACCTGTGGAGATACTGGTGAGGTTGATCCCCGAGCATGCGAGAAAGCAATGCGCATTCCTTGGGCTGTGATCGTAGATTCAAAGATCTCGCAGCCTCGAAAACTATGCGTATGCAGGAAGAGAGGAGTTAAATGTGGTAATGAGAGGACACTCCCAAATGGTCTCAGTGTAAGCCATGCTCACGTTCTGTTGTTCTTTGGTTCATTTTTCTCTCCCACTGTTTTTGTTTTTTCTGGGCCACCCAATGCTTCCTGTAAAGCAGATTGGCTGCTAATCATGAAAACCTAGATGATGATGGGTCTCTGCTAACCCTTTGTTTCCACACAACAGGTTGTAACATTATATTGAAGTGAAATATCTTTAGCCCTTATTGTTTTCTATTTATAATACCTATATATCTAATCGATTTGAGTTCAGGTGTTGCTTTGAATTTAGTGGTGGTGCTCGTATTCACTTTGGCCCCTTTTTGGGGCATGGCATAAACCTTATCCAGGATAGGTGGCCATCATAGTTTTGTTTAGTTTTGTTTTTGGGTGAATAAGTTATGAATTGGCACTCTCCCCATACAACTATCAGAGGGGTTTATGTTTGATTATGCAGGTATGGCTGTATGTTTTTCCTCCTTTTAATTTTGATTTATTCATTTTTACTATTCCGCCCAAATAGGTGCTTGGGAGTCATGATTCAGGGACCCAAAAATTTGATTATTTTGGTGATCATTGATATGATACTATTTGGAGGGGTTGGTTGTCCCTTTCTAGATTAGGTCATCAATTAATTATTGTTCTAAGTAGTACATCGTTTTCATTCACTTAAATGTCTGGACTACAATTTTATGCCCTTATTAAAGTTTTGAACATCAATATCAACATCTTCCAACATTCAAACTTCCCACTGTAATCTATTATAACAGGACATGATGATAAGGGGGGCGCCGTGTTCCACTAGGCTTTTTATGTGACGAAATCTGATGATACTTTAGTGATTCCTTTTTTTTTATTTTATATTTATTTTGCATTGCTTCACGGCACGGCACCATGAAAGAGATTGGGATTTGGGAAAGCTTAGAAGATGATATGTGTGACGTGTCTTTCTTATCATCATTCATTGTTTGCGGCGGCCTCTTTCTTCAATGAGGCGTAAATTGTATTCAATATAAGAATTAAGTTATTTGAGATAGATAATTATACAGTACAATAAATTATTTTCTTGTTGGTCATGTATAAGACGTAAAAAATATTTGATATATAAATTTAGAGGAGAACTGATGTTAGCGGTAGTGGTACTCATATGCGATTGGGCCGCATGTGAGCTGGTAGGACTGAGGGGGTGCGCTTGAATGGAGGCCCATTGTGGTTGCCCCTTAGACGTAGGCGTCTCGAGGCCTCCCATTCAACAAGCAGCGGGTCGACATCCTGTCCACCCCACAGCTCTGTTGGGAGGTCAGCCCGATTATAGGTTTTATTTTCATGTTATTAAGCTTTCTCTATTTTCATTTATTCCTTATTTAGATCTGTATTAATATTTTTTTCAATGACTATGATTAGTGACGTGAGTCTACCTTTAAAAAAAACAGAGGTAAAAGGTGATTTGATTAGTAGATCCTCTTATCCATGTAACATAGGTAGGATGAAATAATTAAAATTTTAAAGTATATGTAATATCAATAACATCTTATTCTTCAATATTCTTGCATGTAAATATCGCAATATATACTTTTTTTTATTGGACCGTATTTGAGGCATCTATTAGTCAACTAGATAAAAAAAAAAAAAAAATCCAACACAATGAAAGTATATAATCAAGTTATTTGGATTTTTTTTCTTTATTTAATAGAATATATATATACTGACACAATGAAAGTATATAATCCTTACGCCATTGTTATGAGTGCGGAGCTGGAACTGAAATTGAGTACACGACAAATGTTAATTCAAGATACGGAGAAAACATTGTCACGCTGTAAAAGCAAGTGTCGGCACACAAAACAAACAAGAAAACCGAAAGAGATGTTTCTGTGGTAGTACAAATCATTCACTAAACTAATCACACTTTTCAAATTTTTGTTTGGCCCAGTCTGAAGACAAAGAAAGCTCCACCCCTCATTCTTGCCAGGGATGGCAACCCAAACCATTATACCAAGTACATCCACTGCCATTTTAAAAAAAAAAGTGTAATAATCCACTGTTAGATGGCTAACCATATCTATGTCCTGATGAACTGATAAAAAAAATTGATCAAATTAGTGATCCAAATTAATTTTAGATCAATAACAAAAAATACATGTTATTCTGTCACTTCTAACTTTGGTGTTATTGATTGTTAATCCAACCTCCAATCCCACCAACCAAAAAATAATGGAAGGGAGGAGAGAGGGCGGAGGAGAGAGGGGGGGGGGGGGGGGGCTTGGAAGTGGAGGAAGGCGACGGACGGCAACTTTGGAGAGGAGGTTGAAGAGAGAAGAGGAGAGAGAGAATTCTCTCCCTCTCACCTCCCCGGCCACCTTCACCCTCACGCTACCCTATCTGCCCCTTTTGGAGTGCCCCTCCGTGGTTCTCTTTCTCTTTCTCTCCCCCTCACCCTCCCCAACCTCGTTCAGTGTCCTCCATCACCTACGGCCATCGCCCTCATCTACCTCCCAACACCCTCCCCTCTCTTTCTCGCTCCCCCTCTCTACTCCCCCTCCCTTGTTCTCCCCACCAACCAAATAGGGATATCAACTCTCAAAAGTCCACTATTCAGTCTCAAGACTTGAATCCAAGACCTCCCCTTTAACAGACAAACCCTGAACCGTTGTGCTATGGCCACTGGGGATGCAACAACATCTTGTTGTTAACTAATATTCCTTTGTTTTGATGGCTAACTACGCAGATCAAATCAATTATTATTTTGATATTTTTTTATATTAGGCAGATCATCCATTAATGATTTTTTTATTTGTAACCATATGTTTTATTTATGGATTGGATGTAAGTTTGTTTGGGATTTGCTAGAAATAAGAATAATTAGGTTGTTTTTAGTAAAAAAAAAAGAGGTTGTTAGGATAATGAATTGTTTGGTTGTTAGAATAAAAATGGGTTGTTAAGGGAGGATGATGATTTAGATTAAATATCTCAAAATAGAACTCTTGATGGAATCAATTGTCAAACTTTGTAATTATTTCTTTAAAATTGTAAGAAGCCTTTAAAATTTTTATTTGTTATATTTGTTTTTTTTGAAGTAAAGAGATAGGCGACGCCTTAGTTTTATTCAAAGAAAGGAAACGCCCAACAGACAAGAGAATAAAAAGAGTTGACAGTTCAAAAAGGAGCTGCCCCCGCCCATGACTCCACCGTAGAAGAGTAATCTACACGGGGACCCAGGACATGCTAGAATGAGATTTTACTCCTCGATTCATAATAAGAATTTGTTATATTTGTTATGTTGAAGCAATAAAAATTCTCCTCTCTTTTTATCTCTCTATAGATTCTCTTTTCTTTCACTTTCCATTGACTATACACCAACATCAACAAGACCTAATTTTGATCAATTTGATGAATCACATTAATAATGTAATGTTCAATCCCTTGGGTTTGAAGCCCATTTGACTGTTCTTTGCCCTATTGGTCCATGGAAAATGATGCATACACCCTCAAATTGACTCCACATCATTTTTCTTTTTCTTTTTTAAATCATACACTCCTCCATTGAAATACATGTTATTATATGAAATGAAGTATATACTGAATTACATTAGCGTATTTTTTTCTTAAAAAAAATAATTTTTTTTTACATCATATACTATACTGCACTATTATAATGTAGTTGGCTGCAGACACGACTGCAAAATAGACTGGGTATATCATTGCTCATTGGCCCATATAAACCAACCAAGTGGCTCATGCAGGTGAAAACATGTTCTATATCAATCATAAAAACATGAACAACCCATTGTTTTGGTTCCCGTTGACTCATGCCTGTCTAGTATCAGCTGTGATTTACAACTTCCTTAGAATATGTCTTCCTGTCTGGGCCAACCAAAAAAAAAATGGGTATAATTTTTTTCAAAACCCAGTTTCACCCCCTTTATTCCACTCTTAATTATTGTCGTTTAGGTGTCCCTAATCACGGTTTAAAAATAAGGACACCACACATGTACCCGTGACCGTGACTCACACAGTCTGACTGTGTTTGTGTCATGTGTTGTTGTTGGTGAGTGTGTGTGATCAATCTTCCACTACATTGAATTCTGGAACAAAATGGCCATATCAGAACAACATGTGAACTATTGACACGTATTGGGAGTTGATCCTCATATACATACATTATTTTTAATTAATAATAATTCAACAAAAAGAACATGTGACAGACCAGGACAACACGAGTAACAAAAAAAGAAATGAAAGGCAGAGATCGGACGGTTGAAAATGCGTTCAAGTAGTTCTGAGCGAGCACGTGAGAAGCTGAAATCGCTCTCGATGGTTCCCCTATTTTGATTTTTGAGACCCTCTTCACGTTATAAACCAAGCTATACATTATTATATAATTATTATATATAAAAAAAAATACTTGTATGTGTCATTGGTGGACTCGCAGTGGCGGAGCCACCGTAGGACCGGGGGGGCATGTGCCCCCCCTGGATTTTATTTATTTATTTTCATGTCCTTTTCATTTGTTTCTAGGTCCTTTTAATTTTTTATGGTAAGTTAATTTTAATTAGGATCCATTAATCATAAGCCTCACCTACATATGAAATTCCCTAAACAGCAACCACTCACAGCTAAATAAAATAAAATAAAAATAATCACTCACATCATTTTTAACTCTCCTTTTTTTATTTTATCCATATCCCATAAACAGCTATAGAAGCACAGATTCCACTTCTCAACGTCTTATAGGTGCCCATCTTGAAAAAAATAAATTTTTGAATCTCTTATTTTCTTTTTTCTTTTATATCTCAGCTGTTTTTAATATCAATCTTCATCTGATAATTTTTACTTTTTGTTCCATTAAATGTCTCACAATTGAGAATCTACAATCTATAATCATCTCTTTCTTCAATCAATACTTTGAAAATATATAATTTTTTTCTTTTACCTTATTATCATTGTTAATAATTTATTTAAATATTAAAATATTTGTATAAATATCTAAAATAATCAAATCATTCAACATTCAGAATATGAAGCCTCATCGAAATCAAATTTAAAGGTATGTATTGCTTATTAGATTTATGTTCTGACATATTTTTTTTTATGAATTATCAATATGAAATATGACATATCATTTTAAAATATAATAATAATTTTTTATAATTATTCAGTGATATATTTTATATGAATGCCTTCATTTCATTTTATATGTATTTTTAATCTATGTTATTGAAATAAAAAAACATAATGATATAATTTTAAAAAATATTTATATAAGTCACATTAGGCCCCCTTTAAAAAAATCATGGCTCCGCCACTGTGGACTCGCATGAATTTTATAACCCAATCGAACGTGCATTGTTTTGATTGGTTTTTGGAAGGTTCAGTTTTTTTTGAAAAATTAAATTTGGATCTGATGGTTCTGATCAACCAATCAGCAATCAGCCAATGAAACTTGTTTTCCTAGCTAGTAGAGTGCTGATACACTCAGCTTATTTTATCGTCTCATATACTTCAATAAAATAGTATATACTGTGTTATCATAGTGTTTGGAGTTCTATCATTGTGTATGATGCAAAAAAATTTATCATTTTTTAATGTAAAAAATACACTACTATATCTCAGTATATACTTTATTTCATATAACTGTATGTACTTTAATGAAAAAATGCATAGTTGTTTTATATAATTTCAAAAGTAATTTTTCTTAGTGCTTCAAAAAAACAAAGTTCAACATTAGATACATGTCAGACCTATGCACAATGCATTTAGTTCCTTTAAGTATTGATGTATCACATTTTCATGATTTTAGAAAAAAAAACAATCTTAGTCATCTTGCTTTCACATCCAATGATTTTTTTTATGTATTTCACATACTAATAATCAAAATACATGTACACGATAATTTATTATGTTTGTACTTTTTACAATACTTACTCCTATCATTTTACATTTGTACCGTTACTGTATCAAATGAAAATTTTCCAAATACTTATCATACATACATTCTATTATGTTTATAATGAATATATAGGGAAATGATACGGTGCGGGACGTGCGGTCGTGCGCGAACGACCACGGGCCGTCGATCACGGGTCCATCGCGGGTCCATCGCATCGGACGGTCGGGGGCGATTCATCTCGACCGTTGGATGCGATGGACCCGCGATCGGACGAATGACGTCGTTCCCGCACGACCGCACGTCCCGCATATTATCATCGACCTGAATATATATATTTAATATAAATATATGTAGATGAAATATATTGAATGTTGGTCCAAACTCCAGGTGGATGATTCAGATTGATTTGTTCGGTCGAGTCCAAAAAAATCGAATCAATTTAAAAGTCTTCATTTTTCTCAGGATGTGTATTGTCACTCTCTTGATACAGGTCAATTTCATATATGAGATTATAATAATTTTTTCAATTAATGTTGTATGACAATCTTTTATTGAAAACTCAAATAATGAGGTTGGACTCTCTTTTTAGCTAGGTTGAATATTTTTTTGAGGTTGTGTTCAGTAACATTATTGTAAATATGTGATTGACTAAAATATGTATTAGAAACTCCTTTTAAAAAACTCATCATAAAATGTGTTTGAGTGGGCATACGACTAAAAACATATTATGAATCTCATAATCAGCCTAAAACGTGCAACCAAACACTGTCTTGATATAAGAACAGTCCAAATTTAATAACCTGCGAAACCAATTTCACCCAATCAATTGACTCCACAAATATGCATTGTTCGTGTGGAGAGAAAGGGAGAAAGAAATAGAAGAACCAGGAGTGTGACATGTTATACAAGGATCCACCCGTGACTGTATTAATTCTGTTCTTTAAGTACAGATGGCTCTCTCTCTCTCTGCGAGGGCCATTCACAAGAAGCAAAACTACAACAAAAGTTCACGAGAGTTTTGGCCATTCCATTCATGTCACAGTGTCATACACATTCTCCTACCCACCAATGCTCACATCATTCAATTCTTTCTCTCTCTTTTCATTTACTTTATTAAATAATCATCATGTCTCTAATAGTCTTCACACCATACATTCACATGTCAAGGAATGAATCAAATCATGTTTATGTATTTTTATTTAAAAAAATTAACTTTGCTATTTTGATTCCTAAGATTATGTTTAATCATTCTTGGAAGGCCAATCTGGTCACTTGGTTTTGGATTCTAGGAGCTTCCATTTATTCTTTCCACACCCCTCTTGTCTTCCCATGCAACAAGAAATACATCAACTAGTGCTAATAATCTATGTTTGATTCTCCTTTCCTTTTTCGGTTCGATCCTGTTATTTTATACATTTTTAGTCATCTTTCAATGAAGCTTAGAATCATTTCAACACAAAAAGTATATATCAATTTATTGATGTTATGTTTTTATGTGATAAACAAAACACACTAGACTAGATCTAGTCAGATTGAATTTGATTAAAACTTGTTAGTCCCTCTCTACGTGAGATATTGTATGAGGACTTAAACTGGGTTTAACAACTCAAAAATCAAATTAAATAGCCATATGAGTTGAATTGAACTTTACTATTAAATTGAAAACCGCATTTAATCAAACCAAACTCAATTCATATAAAACTTAAATTAAACCAAACAACCCATAAATAGAACATAATCATTTTTTCTCAAAGAAAATCTTTTATTCTACACATTTTATATTAATTGAAAACATGTCTATGGTCATTTTAATTGTGTAGAATAAAAAAATCATGGAATGTGTTTCCAACGCCTATGATTAACTGAAACACTGTGTAAAATTGTTTTCAAAAACATAAAAAATATGTTTTCTATGAATCAATTTCACAAAAACCAAAATAGATATGGTTCTTCGTGATCAATCTATGTTCTCAAATTCTATCTTTAAATTTTCTTATTAATTAATTCTAAGAAAATCCTTGATTCATTAGTTTGGATCCAGGTTGATTCATACACCTGAAAAGTACACACCCCTCTCTCTCTCTCTCTCTCTCTCCAACCGTTTTTATAAAACCACATGCGGGACCAACACCTGTCACACTCACACAGGTCCCTTTTGTTGGAGCTCTCCATTCACAACCACAAATGAGAGAAGCCAAGCTCACCTTTAAAAACATTGGTCCCTCCCTCCCCAATCAATGCCCACCTCTCACCCTCTCACTCTTACTCACACACTCTCTCTCCCTCTCTTTTTGTGAACTTTTCAGGTCCTATTTCATGTCATTTTCTCCACACCCGCATTGACACTAAAACATTAAAAACCATATCTTTATAGCTCTGCTTATCTAAATTTCTCAATCAATTTGATTAACCCAACCTGAGTTTTCAATGAAATCCAAACCTGGGTCACCATTGTTGCAACTGTTCGTCACGTTCTTGCTCCTCCTCTCTCGCAATGCCGACGCGAGGACCCACTATCACAAGCAGAAGAAGAAGTTCGGCCCGGACGACGGCGGCCAACCCATATCGCAGTCCCCCGCGTCGCCGCCGTCGGAACCCAATCCGACGGTCCCCAGCGACCCCGTCTACGGCGCTCCCGACGACAGCGTATTCGACGTGCGCGAGTACGGCGCGGTCGGCGACGGCTCCGCCGACGACACCGACGCGTTCGTGGAGGCTTGGAAGGCGGCGTGCGCGGCGGACTCGGCCGTGCTTTTGGTGCCTTCGGATTACGTTTTCGTGATCCGGTCGACGATCTTCTCTGGCCCCTGCCGGCCCGGGTTTGTGGTTCAGGTGGGTCTCTATTGAAAACCCAAAGTTGGGTTCTTCAGTTTTTATTTGTTCTGACGATTTGTCGGGTTGTATAGGTGGATGGGGTGCTGATGGCGCCGGACGGGCCGGATTGTTGGCCGGAGACGGATAGTAAGCATCAATGGCTGGTCTTTTATCGGCTCGACGGGTTGACATTGAGAGGCGGAGGGACCATTGAAGGCAATGGTGAGCAATGGTGGAACCTCCCCTGCAAACCTCACAGGGTAACCAATTCAATCAACCCTTTCTTTTAGTGTTTCCGAGATTTAATAAAAGGACCCAATTTTGATTTCAGGGTCCGAATGGGTCGACATTGCCGGGACCTTGCGATAGCCCTGCTGTAAGTCTCTCTCTCTCTCTCTCTGACAATTCCATAATAAAAGTCAAGCAAAATGTAACCCAAAATTGACAACTTTTGAATTGATTGGGGGACTGATAAAGGTGTGATCTTTTTCAGTTGATTCGGTTCTTCATGAGCTCGAACTTGACTCTGCGCGACCTCCGAATCCAAAACAGCCCGCAATTCCACGTGAAGTTCGACGGGTGCGACGGCGTGCTCATCGAGAAGATCTCGGTGAGCTCGCCGGCGCTGAGTCCGAACACCGACGGGATACACGTCGAGAACACGAAGAACGTCGGGATATACGATACAGTGATCGGAAACGGCGACGATTGCATATCGATCGGACCGGGATGCGCGAGCGTCGACATCCAAAACGTCGTATGCGGACCCAGTCACGGCATCAGCATTGGAAGCCTGGGCGTGCACAACACGCACGCGTGCGTGTCGAACATCACTGTGAGGAATTCGGTGATCAGGGGGTCCGACAACGGACTGCGCATAAAGACATGGCAGGTAAATTAATAGTCTTTTAAAACTCAAATCTCACCTCACTCGATTGGTTGAATTGGTTAAACTTTTTGTCTGTTTTTAATTTAAGTTTGGTTTATTATCAAAACTCAGTTGTAAAAAAAAATCAGTAAAATTCAATGAACCCACCATACCATTTGAATTGATGGTTTTTAAAAAATCGGATTAAACAAATGGTTTTTTATTTATAGAAATTTTAACTTATTATATATTAAAATATTAAATTTAATAAAATAAAATCATGCTACGAGGTTAAGTAAAGTTTAAAAAGTATTAAGATTTAAGATTTAATAATTATGTAGAGATTTTTTATAATATTTTATTTTTGTAAATTTTTTAATTTAGTAATTATGATTAGAATATAAAATGAACATTTCAGTTATCAGAATTTTATATTTTTTTCAGATAATTGACATGCATAAATAATGCCACAGGGTGGGACGGGATCAGTAACGGGGATTAGATTCGAGAATGTGTACATGGAAAACGTGAGGAACTGCATCATCATTGACCAGTACTATTGCCTGAGCAAAGGGTGCAGGAACCAGACGTCAGCAGTGTACGTGGCGGATGTCTCGTACGCGAATGTGAAGGGTACGTACGACGTGCGTAGCCCGCCCATCCACTTTGCATGCAGCGACACTGTCGCGTGCACGAACATCACGATGTCGGAGGTTGAGCTCCTCCCCTTCGAGGGGGAGCTTGTCGACGACCCCTTCTGTTGGAACGCGTACGGGACCCAGGCCACGCTCACCATCCCGCCCATCGATTGCTTGCAGGAAGGCACGCCGCAGTCCGTCTCTGAGAGCCTCAGCTATGGATGCTTCTGAGCACTTTGTGCCAGTAATACTTATTAACGTTACAGTAGATTGTTCAACGCGTTCGTGATTGTTTGATGTATCACTGCATTATCACATGATGGGGCTTCGCAGTCCGTTACGGAGAGAGCTTAGCTATGGATGCTGAGGAGGAGTGCTAGCTAGCTTGATTATTAGTGTCACATGGCAGGGATATATATGATGTTGGGTTTGTGTGGGAGGGGGTTATTGAGTCCTTTTTTGTACATGTAAATGATTTGGCATGGTCACCCATTTGGGTATCATTATTAGGGGAAAAAAGAGTTACTTGAAAAAAAAATTGTTTCTCTGTTTGAGATGCCTGTGTTTTAGTACGAATGGACCTATTCACAATGATTGCTTGATGATAATGAATCAATTCCTGCTCCGCATCACGGATGTAGACAAGTTTTTGTTCAACCATGAAAATCAACGCATTAACTTGTGAATTTATCCTTTTTACACCTAGTTTGGATAGCGGGTTAAAGGAGTATAAAGAGATATAAAATGGTATAAGAATAGATAGAAAAATGACTGTTTGTTTGCATAGTATAACTTGATATTATTAAGTCAATTTAAACGAGTATAAGAGAGTATAACAATTCTAAGTAACCCCTAGGATAAGCTATACTTAGTTTATCTATTCCTATGGGTTCACATGTCAAATCAACTTTTTACACCTTATCACATCAAATCACCTATTAACACCTCTTATACATCAATATGACCCACATGTCAAATCAATTTTTACACCTTATTTATATTTTATTCTTTATCAACCAAACAACTCAATCTTTATTCTTACATTTTTCAATGAGAATAAAAAAAAACACAACAAAACAAAAAATCTCTTATTCATGTAGAATTGTTATCTATACTGACATAGTTATCTATCCAGAATAACTCAATTCCTCAATCCAAACGAGAGCTTATTGTTTTTTTTTACCAGTGTTTGAGATATAATTTTAACGGCATTGGCTGTGTCAACTTATTTTCTTTTATTGTATACTTCATGCTAAAGTTTATAGCCCTTAGGCTCAGCATTCAAAAGCTTCTGGCACTATTAGTGAGGTTAGGGATACAACTCAAGCTATTTCTATTATCTATACTCTATACTATAATGCACGTTAAGCAGGCACCTCGTCGCCCAGCAGTACACGTTAAGGCCAACAATCTCAGCGAAACAATGGAGTGTTTTGCAGATAACCCCCCATATTTCAAAATTTTATAAAACAGCCCCTATGTATTATAAACAAGTCTCCCATATTTATAACCAGGTCCCTAATAAAAACGGCTGTTTTTGTCTTTTCCAGGGCTTTCTGCAGATCGGCCCTAACATCTTTCATATTTATAACCAGATCCCTGCCAAATTCTCTAAGTTTAATAAAACGACCCCTACATGTGTTATAGAAAAGTCCCTCATATTTATAACAAGGTCCTTTATAAAAAACGGCTAATTTTGTCTTTTCCTAGGCAGTGTTTTTTTTATTGATTAGATTATTTTTAGGGGTTCGGTAATCTATTTTTTTTAATGAGTGGTAGTTGTTAAAATAGTTGAGTATAAAACTTTTAAAAAATTTCTGTTTTTAAAAGAGAATGAATAAATATTTTTTGTTTTATTTTTAATACAACTTTGAGTAAATATTCACATAATGTTTGGTACAGTCCTAAATACAACCCCAAATGCATTTATCATGTATATGTTTTAATTTTTTTTAAATAGTAAACATTGCACTATTTTGAATTTAATATATTCAATTTTAGTAAATGTGAAAAAAATTAACAAGATATATATATCTCACATATGGAGGTATATACATTATAATATGATTTTTAAATTACTAAAAATGTATATGAAGGTTTTCGAGTGGTAAAAAGAAGTATTATATAAAAAAATAAGTATATACTGAAATACAATAATATATTTTTATTTTAAAATATAAAATATACACAATAGAAGCCCAATTGCATTGTGGTTTATTTACTTGAAATTGTTTACAATAAGTCATTACAATAAATTTATTCAATTATAGGATTATAAAACCAACTTCATGTTGAGAATAATTACGTTTCATATATAATATAGATTTGGAATTCTAAAAATTATATATTAAAATAGTAATGCTATAAATATTTATATCAGATAGGCCACCAGGTTTTAGAATTTTTATAACACAGCCCCTATATGTGTTATAACCAGGTCCCTAATATTTATAAACAGGTCCTTGATAAAATGGCTACTTTTGTTTTTTTCTGAGTGTTTTGCAGATCCACCCACAGATTCTATCAGTTTCACAATTAGACTCTATTTATGTTGCAAACAGGTCCCTGATCCAATTTGCAAAAGTTATAAGTAGGTCATTCATCTCAAAATATGATTTTCCGTACTTCAAATTTCATGAAGTTTCATTCAATGATTTTTCAAACATTAAGACCATTAAGATACCAATAAAATTATAAAATATAAATATTTTAGTCACATTTAATAAATATGAAAGCTTCATTCAATGATTTTTCAAACCATTAATACCATTAAGATACCAATAAAATTATAAAATATAAATATTTTAGTCACATTTTTAATTTATTCTATATCTTTTTTTAAAAAAATTGATTTTGGATCTATATGTATCAAATTCATAAAATTTGAATTATAAAATTATACAATAAATATTTTAGTATTATCATTTGAGTGCATAAAATTATTTATTGTAAATTTCTACTATAGTCTCAATTTTTATTTTCATATTTATGTTGATATCATAAAACTAATTATCTCATGAATTGTCATAAATTCTTTTGATTTCAAGCAACAAGTGTATCCACTTGTTTTTTAGTATTTTTTTTCTCTCTCTGAAATTTGACTTCGGATAAATTTTTTTTTAATGTTTAATATAACTTGAGTTGATCCTTACTTAATGTTAGGTACAGTCTCAAAATACAATCTCAAATGCAGTTATCACGTATTGTAATTTTTTAAAATAGTAAGCATTACACCGTTTCGAATTTAATATACTCATTTTTGGTAAATGTTAAAAAAAATATATATATCCCTTGCTCATTTTTGTTATTGTGCATATCTAAATCTACCATCTTCTTAACAATGGACCTTCAAATAAAAATAAGTAATTGAACTCTATCTTCCTTCAATAGTATCTACATTATACTGTTTATTTTATAAAAAATTATTATATTTTCTCAATAAAATTGTCTTCTTCTTACAATTTTAAAATTGAGTATATTAAATTTGAAATAAAACAATGTTTATTATTTAAAAAAAATTAAAGCATATACATGATAAGTGCATTTGGGGTTGTATTTAGGATTGTACCAAACATTAAGTGAATATCATGTATATGTTTTAATTATAATGTTAAAAAAAAGAACTTCATGTCATAAAAACATTTTACATTGATTATTTGTATATTAAGATATAATAGACTACAAATAAATAATGAACCATAAAATTATGCAGTTACATGTTTTTTATTATATTGTTTTTCAATTGTAAAAAACATAAATTTTTCTCTGAATAGTGAACCATGTTTGAATCACATATTTCACGGAAAAAAATTCTGGTTTTCTTATAGAAGATTTGACATAGATTCACAGGCAACCAATATGAATTAGGTTCCATGTAAAAACTAGATTAAAGTTATAAACACACTCATTACTGATACTTTATTCAGACATGAAATAGAGTATAATTATATTTTTTAATAAATAAAGATGAATAAATTTTATCTATCTTTACTGGATACATTTGACATAACTATCATAGTTCAGTCAGTTACATAAAATACAATTACGCGCGAAGCGCGTACATCTCACTAGTATAGGTTAAACCTAAACCAAAAGCTAAAGTTAAAATTTAGATACGGGGTATTTTGACAATTATGGAATATATTAGGGATATATATGTAAAAATATCTAATTTTTTTTTAAAAAAATTATTATTGTTGGCTTGGTTTTTCATTAGTAATGGGACATTGTTATACTTAGTTTTTTTTTAAGTTAAAAAATATAATTTTATATTTCTCGTTATAAATCCAGTAAAGTCGATGTATATATCTTTTTTTTATATTTATTAAAAATAGGTTCATTCAATTCGAAATAAAGTGATATACCTTTTTTTTATTAAAGCACGTACTTCATTATATGATTTTTAGAATTAAAAAAAAATGTATGGTATGAGTTTTAAACTTTCATTTCTGAATTTACCCTTAATTTTTTATTATCATTATTTTTTGGATCAAGGATAAGAATGAAAAAAGAAAAAGACAATATGAGAAAACACAATTTTACATCTTTATCCATAATAAATTTGTTAAAATTTGTTTTATCCAAAACTAATATTTAGTCTCCTAATCTTATCTTAGGATTTTAAATAGATAATTCAATTTTGTAAATCAATCTATATTCTATTCAAAATTTATTGGCAATATATTTAAAAATATAATATTAAATATTCATAAAATCTATCTTATTGAATTTATACAAAAGGCTTTATCAAAAAAATAAATATATCGAAACATATAGTTAAGTTACACTTATAAGATTAAATTTTAACGTATAAGTGCTTTTTAAATTCTATTTATATGTTGTTTAAACCTTTTCAACAACTTATTTTTTAATATCTATGTTTTTAGACATGCATATTAATTAAAATAATATTAATAAAGCATATAGATTTATTTAGATTGGATTTAAGTAAATGAACTATCAATTACATTCGTAACCAAATCCCTATTTTATATCCTAATCAAATGCCAATTTTTCTTATTAACTCTTAAATTATTTTTTAATAAATCTCACAAAAAATCCTAACAGCTTTTTTTATAAAAAAAAAAACTCTCGGGTATATATAAATTCAAAGAGCTTTGTTACACATGCCCCAACATATATGCCCCTCTCTCAGGCTCCTTGAGGTGTCAAAATATGATTGGATGCCTAATTGTTTTTTTTCAAAAGGGCAAAAAGCAAAATACATATTTACCCCTCATTTAAAACACACACTAATGCACCCAATGTTTTCACTTTTTGCATTTTTTTTCAATTTGTATCTTGTCTCTCTAGAGCGCCCCAAACCCATTCATCAACCATTAATTGGTTTTTCAAAAAAAAAAAATCTGCCCGTCAGAAACCTTCCGCCCAAAAGAGAGACGAAACCTAAAATTATTTGGGGCTTCGATTTACTTCGCGGTATTAAAACATGTCAAAAATGGGTATGCAGATCTTTTTGGGGGTTTGGACAAAAAAATTTCTGTTTTGTGACGATTTTTATAAATTTAAATATCAAATATTATGTTATTTGATGTGTTTGTGCTAAATTTTGAATAATTTTTAGATTGTTATTGTGATATAAAAATGTTGGATCTTTTTTTTTTAAATTTGTGCAAAAGTAACAGACTATTATTTGACTGAAATTTTTTTAGGTATATCGTTTGCAAATGATTATATGTGATCAGTTTCTTCTTTTTTACCTGGCAAAATGTAATCAACTATTAAAAATAGAATTATGTATGTTTAGTGTTTTACGAAAGTTACAGAAAATGTAACTTTCTTTCAATGTAACTAACTTTGTGTATGCATAACAGAGCACTTATTCATTACGGTGTGTTGTATGTTTACATTTGTATGAAATATAATACCAATTTCTTCGGTCAAAAATATTTGGGTAAATTGAAGTATTGTGGAATGTAACTATGTTTAGAGAAATGTAACTACCTATTAGATGAATGTGAACAAATACAAATAATGTGTATTCATATTCAATTTTTTTTGATTTTGATGTTATATGGAATGTAACTATATTTAATTTGTAACTAACTTTCATTCACATAAGTAAATATGGACATTTATTTAAGTTTGTTTGTAATTATTTGTCTTTCTGTTATCATTATATGTTTTTTGATGTTACTGTTGTACTTAATGTAATTAATTTTTGTGCAATGTAACTAAACTCTTTCAACATGTGAGCTATTTTTTTAATTTTGATTGATCTTTATATGCAGCAATTGTAACTAACTTCAGACAATGTAACTAGGTTACATCGAACAAAAAAATTACATATGTGTATTATATGATGTGTAATAAGTTATTCAGTATTATTGGAATGTGTTATTGGAATCAAATATCATTCCAACACTTGGCACAGTTGCTTCTGAACATTACTGCTAATCATCAACATTCAAATCTTTCTCCAGACTGTATTTTAAGGAACATGTAACTCAGTGCCCTATATTCCCTACAAATTGAAAAAAGATACCAATGATAAGTAAATTCTGCAAAAACTTAGTTACATTTACAAATGTAACTTGTTACCGGCGGAGCCAGGGGGGGCTGGGGCCGGGCCCCCCCGAGGCCCATGCAAAATGGTTCAATGGGTGATTAATTGAATGGATCTTTTGCATATTTACCCCTTCAAAATCTTATATTATCAAATACCCCTTTTTAAAATATATTTCCAACTATGCTGTTTAATTTTTGAATCAATGCCCCTTTGAGGGGTATTTCTACACAATATAATTTTTTTAAATTTTACAAGAATACCTTTCAAAAGAGTATCGAAAAAAATTACGTGCAGTTCCGTTTGCATCTTATTTAGCATGCATACATTTGATTTTTTTGAAGTACATAGTTATATAGTAAAATATATTAATCTTTTATGGAAATGAAATACATACTCACATGTAATAAATATATATATTTTATTTACATTTTCTATAGTAGTTTACATGAATATAGTACAATATATATTACATTAACTAATTTTATATACTGCATTTGACGTGGTAAATTAAAATAGGGCTGTAAAATGAACTGAGTGTATTAGCTCTCCCGTTGAGATTTGGAATCATGGGTCTTCTTTTAAAAAAATTGTGAAAAGATTTCTTTGTGCGAGAATATTTGTATTTGATTTTGAAGGGTTAAAAAATAATTGATTTGGATGCTCTAGTTAATTTTTTTAATTTTATTTTGATTTTTCGTTATTATTATATTGAGTCTCTTAAATATTTAGAAGTTAGGTTTTAAAATCTCTTTCTGAATATAAGCTTGAAGGATATCATTATATATTTTTTTGATCAATTATTTTTTCATATTCATTTTTAAAAATTTTGAAGCTTCATTTTTTTTACATTTTCTTTTGTGGTGGGAATAATGAGATTTGAAAAAAAAATTCCTAGCTTTTCTATAAATTATTTCAGATCACTAAATACAAAAAAATAAGTAAAAAACTATTTATGAATCAAGTTATTATTTAACCGTTTTAATTTTATCTTAATATATCATATATCTATATAATTTTTTTTTTTATCTTACTCATTCACTTGGCCCTTTGGCCCCCCCTTACTCTAATTCCTGGCTCCGCCCCTGCTTGTTATAATAACAACTTATATTTAATAAGTTAGTTAAATTCACAAAAAACATTAAAAAAGCAACATATACGTCGTATTGAGAAAACACATTTGACAATAGATAACAACAAAAAAAATATTAAAAAAGAAGACATAAATGAAATAATTGAAAAACACACAATGTAAAAAAAGACCTGAATCGGTAGACATTTCAATGGTATCCCAACAGTTCAATTTTATTTTTTGATACACAAGCCCCAGCATATAGGAAAAAACATCAATAATAAGTTAGTTACTTTCAGAAAATAATGAAGCTACTCACAAAAAATAATACAAAACATCAGTATAATAGTTAGTTACATTCACAAACGAAGAAGCTAGTTACAAAAAAATAATACATAAACATCAATATAATAGTTAGTTACATTCTCTGTAACATGGTATGCGTATGTAATTTACTTTCACATGCCAAACAACATATTCGTCAATGTAGAAAAAACACATTTGACAACATAAACAACAAAATTAGCATTAAAAAAACAGAAGAAATTTTTTTTAAAACCTTAAATATAAATAAAAACCAAACCTGAATCAGCAGACATTGACATAGTATCCAAACTATTCAATTTTTTCCGATAAGATCAGATGCTAAAAAAATCTTAATTTTAAGTTTTAGAAAAAAAAAATTTATGCAAATTCAAACGAAAATGAAGAAGTTGATTCAATTAAGAGCAATTCAAATGTGAGAAAAGTCAAAAAAAGAAACAAAAACGTTAATTAATGCACCCAACGCACGGTTCAACGAAGGAAATAATAACCGACTGCATTTATTTCGTTGAGTGGTTACAAAACACAAGTAAGAGTATAAACGAGAATTCACTCAATGCCCTGTCATGAGGCTTATTTGGGGCCTACAAATTAGGGCTCGTCAATCATTTTCCAAATTCAAATCATTCCTCCCTTCCCATCTATACTTACGGAACCTCTAGAAGGTGATATTTTTTCTATTATTATTATTATTATTATATGACATATCATATGATATTATAGCTAGATTGGTTATATTTAATCATTTTTATTATGTGTATATTAAAAATTCCATGGTAAATCTGAATGAATGATTGTAGGATAAAAAAAAACTTATTTATGGGCATTACCTCTATCTATAAAGAATTTACATTCATTTTTTATTTGAATATATGAGTTTTTACTAATGAAATTAGATTGCATGGTTCGGATGCCAGTGGTGGATGGAGACTTCATGATAAGTTATTAGTTTATTTACGTGGGTTCTTAACATTGAATAAATTTATTCGACCTTTATGCATGAATTTTTGAGGTTGAATTTAGGGTTTTCCATTTGAATTTATTTTTTCATGCTTTATCAGTTTTTAAATTATAATTTTTAAATCTATTTTAACTTATCCATGTGAAAAAATAAAAATATATTATTTATGTTTAATCTTATTTCTTTTTAACTTATTCAACCCAAATTGAGTACGGGTTGTTCGGGGTTTGGGCCCAAATTGAACATGAACAGTAAAATCCTAAGTCAAACCCGTCCAAATTTCAGATTGGGTCGGATTGAACCTTTTCAAGTTACATCCCTAATTCTAAAAATGATTTAAATTATACATAAACGTTATTTTTTTAAATTCATTCGAGCGATATTGTTGGCTTGAAAGTTTCAAATGAAGTAATCTTACAATATATGGTTGGTGGAGGATTATATACATAAAAAAACTTATTTAATCATTATTAAAATTTTCATTATATCATTTGTGTATGTATAACATGATATATTATATCACATATAAATTAATTGAAAAAATAGAGTATATTGATTATGATTATTTTTTAAAAATATGTTTTGTTATTTACACGCACATCGTGCGTGAGAGAAAACTAGTATTTTTCTAAGTAATGACATGGATAATATTACATACAATCCAATTTCTAGCCTTAATTCCAGTATATATGTGTTTTAAATTTTTAAAAAATAATATACATGATATAATAAGATATATGTTTTTATAAAAATAAAACATATATAATCTAATGAATTATACATAATCTTTTATAAAAAAATATAAAAAATTTCTACTCAAGCATATACTGTTTGGCCAGGCCCGAGTTTGCAATCAAAACAAACGCAAACGCAATCGCAGACAGAGATGCCATTGGGGAAGTACTACTGCGACTACTGCGAGAAGGAGTTCCAAGACACCCCTTACGCGCGCAAGAAGCACATCCAAGGCTCCCATCACCAGCAATCCAAGGCCCTCTGGTACCGCTCCTTCTCCGGTAATCTCACCTCCTCCTCCCCCAACACTCTCTCTCTCTCTCTCTCTCTCTCTCTCTCTCTCTAACGAGTTGATTTTGTTGTACCCTTTTAAGATCCCACTTCGGTTCCTGGATTGGCGAGAGGGGTCTGTCATCGCTTCATCAGAACTGTATGTGTTGCTTCTCTTTTAGACACCCTTTTATGTTCTACACTTTTCAAGATTTGATTTTTTTTTATTTTTGGGGTGTAAATGATGGTGTGTTTTGTTGAATTGGGTTGTTTAGGGTTTTTGCCAATATGGGGATGCATGTAGGTATTCCCACCCCAAGCCCAATATTCCTAACCCAGTTCCTTCCGTGCCTGGTATGTTCAGATTTTCTAATTGTTTCGTTTTTATAAAATTTTGAAAGTTGGGTATGGAAGGACTGATGATGTGTATTTTGTTTGGTGAAATTTGGATTTCTCAGGTGTGAATTTCATGGGTGGCGTCCAGGCTCCGGTTCGTTTAGTGAATCAGTCTCTTTCAGGTATTGTTTTCCCCTTCAATGTGAAAAAAAATCTAGTTTTTAAATTGTGAATTTAAGCAGATTGATAGGAGATGAATTCTTTACCCAATTCTTTTTCTCTGATCAGATTATAATGTGTGATAACTTAAAAAGTTGTTTTTGACGAAGATAACTTAAAAATTTGTTAGAACTGGTTTTGGGGTTACCTTGTATCAATTTATTATTGTTTTTTTTCACAATGGGCAGTGCTTGTTCTGTTCCGACCTCATGTATCGATAACTTGGCCTGATAATTGAACCCTCCAATTTTGCTTTTCTTGGGATCAAATCTGCTGAAGTGGCATATAGGAAAATTAGTGTCTTTGTCTCTTTCATTTTGTTGCAAATGTAACACTTCTTTGTCTGTTATTTTTTTCATTCACAGGGGAGGCAATTAGGGATCATACAGGAGTTTCATGGGGAAATTTGCCTCCATCACTACGGCCACCTCCAGAAGGGGGTTATCCACCTCTCCCCTTTATTGACTGGGGCTAGGTCTTGATATTCCCTGTTCAAGGTCAGCTTTTCTTCCATGATCTGTCATGATCCTATAGGTGTGGATGTGCCTTGTTTCGGAACATGTAGAAAATTATATCATGAATGTTGGTTCTTCATTTATCTTACTGAATTGATAATTTGAATTGAGATTTTTATACTCTCTGCCACCTTACATGTGGTTCTTGGTTGCTATAGTATATTATTGCATTATAATTTCTCATCAGTTAGTGTATAATTTTATTTTTTATAGTTTGTAACTTTTTAATTGAGAACTTAGTCTGTGTTTTGAAACTCCTCCTCATTCGGATGCATGAAAGATGTAGATACAGATACATTGAGAAATATGTCATGCTAAAGTTATTAATCAGTCAGTTAAAGTCATAGAGCATTTTCTGGCCAGAGTTTGGCTGAGGAGGTCACCATTACTCCATCAGCAAGCACTTGATTGATTGTTATCTGGCTGATCCAGTCGCACCTGTTGTTTTGAAATCCGATCTAAATGATAAGAATGTGTGACATTTTGTCTCCAATACATGAAATTTGTAGCTAAGCACCATGCACATCCTATACTGAGCTGTAGAAAATCATAGACCTTTGATAAATTGTTTTCTGTATTATCTCCATGCCTCTTTAGTATTCTTTCTGTATCACGCAAGTCAGTAACATATCCCTTTCCTTGTAGCATCTCTTCCTCCATTTCATGCCTTTATAAGGACTAGAACTTCTCAATGCATGCATGTCCACATGATGGAAAATCATAGACCCTTGATAAATTATTGTCTGTATTATCTTCATGCCTCTTTAGTATTCTTTCTGTGTCATGGTAACATATCAAATACATATTGATCACACTTCATTAAGTCCCTTCCTGTAGCATTTCTCTTCCTCACATAGGTTTAACTTCTCAATGCATGCATGTCCACGTGATGAGGAAAGCACATAGGTTTAGCTTCATGGAAAGTTTGTAGAAATTTGTGAGTGTTCGACTGTTTGTGAAATTCATCGGGTTTTTGTATGTGAAGATGTGCCTGTTAAAACATTCCCCTTTTCAGGAACAGATGATATCACGCTGAGGAAGAAGAAGATGGATGAGCCAAAATAAGCTACTAAAAACAACAAAGTCAGGTACTCAAAGAATGAGAACTCCATTTCCATCCAGAGAAAGCCTAGCTAGGAAACACATACATACTGTATGTGCCTGCATGTTAAATACTTTTGAAAGCAATGGATTGGTTGTATTTGTGTTTATGAAGTGAACAAGAGGCCTCTACATGCTTCAATATATGTCTTGAGGGAAATTGATGACTGATCAGTAAACTTCTCTTTCCACTGCCTGGTGAATACATGAAGCAGAAGCCATTGCAAGTTTCTGACCCATGTGCTTCAAGGTCAGGGTTGGGCTTAACTTTATGGTTGATTACAACAATGGATTAGGACTGCAACTCAGGTGGATTGGGTCGGTTTGAGGTTCAACTTAAACCTAGCATAGAGTTGGAGGCCGCCAACTCAGCCTGATTCTAAAACCCCAGGTCAACCCGGATCCATTCTGTTGGGTGTGGTTCATGTTCAGGCTGGGTCTAGTTGGAAATTAAATTTAGCTTTAAAATGATGTCATTTTAGGCAATTTGAAGTGTCCCGCCCATAAAATGATAATAAAGATGAATATGAAAGAGTAGAGAGAATAGTGAAATGAAAATAAGAAAATAAGTTGGATAATTTAAATTTTTAAGACAAAAAAATGTCAATTTTGTCATTTTAGGCAATTTGAAGTATCCCGCCCATAAAATGTCATTTTTAAGGCAAAAATAAGTTGGATAATTTAAATTTTGTCTTGGAGTTTCAAACATGTTAAGTTTGCACTGAAAGTTTTTAGTCTCATTTGTCGTCTCAGGTTTGGGTTGAGTTCAAGTTAACCAAGCCTCCAACCCAATCCTAAACCGAGGTAACGTTTGGTAACGCGATTGTAAAGTTGATTTTTGCAATTGCTGAGTTTAAAACTGATTCTGCAGGAAGCTGCCTCTCTTCAACTTTCTCAAATCACAACTTTTGGATATTATTTGTTTGAAATTGGTTTGCAGGAAGATGTGATTACAAAACGGTTTAGTTGCATGATTGTAAAATCAGCTTCCTGTATCGCAAATGCTGCATAATCGCGCAATCAAACGCTACCGAATTAGGTTGAAATTGTCCGGTTTCATGTTCAGAATATGAGTGCTAAATTTCAAATCTAAACCCGATTAAAAATTAGGTTGGGCCTAGTTCAATATGTCCAAGTCTAAAAATTCAATAAGCATCATATGCGATACTAATCCCGGAGATAAATATACTATTTTCAAGATGTATGCATTATGCAAGCATTAGTATGGATATTCAGATTTCATGTGCATTATATTTGATAAGGTCCAATACTTTTTTTAATAAATTTTGAAAAATTTTGAAGTACTTTGTGACTAATGGACGCTACAACCCTCAGCTCCTCCACTTCTCCGCACCACCTTCTCCACCACCTCCACCATTCCGTGCCTCCACATAATCTCGTGCATCCTTACAGCCACCCTCCTCGCCGTGTGATGGATGCAGATATCATAGATGCAAGTTACATGGACGCACGAGATCAAACAAATCAAAAAAGAGAAAGAAATCATGATCTAATGGCTTTGGGAACAATATAGCTTCAGAATGCCATAATTTTTAAACCGTAGATTAAAATTGTTATTTCTATATATCCACATGTTCATATCAAGGAGTCCTACGGGAGTAGCACTACATCGCTATAGCAAATCTCGAATCAATTTAAGATCGTCTCGGGAGTCAAAACCGACGATTGAAAGTTATTTTTAGTAATTTTTTATTTCATTAGGGTTTCTTTTCAGTTGTTAGGATTTGGATTTGAATTTACCAAGCGTATCCTCCATTCCTATGCTACAGCACTGTGTCCAGTGACACCCCCTCCATCCCCGGCGACATCTTCATGCGCATATTGGGTGTCTACATTGTCGCCACTTCTCTCACTTGGGCATAGAGCCGGCTTTGGGGGTAGGCGACTAAGGCAACTGCTACTCCAAAAGGGCCCCAAATCCCTAAAGATATGGTTGTATTAAAACTATTGTAGTATTTTAGGATTAAAATTTAAAATTTTTTTTTCTCTCAAGAGGATACTATCATTTCCATATGTATTTTTTAGTTTTTTTGAGTTTTCATACACAATTCTAACTTATATCTTTGATTCTTTTAATTGTAAATTGATTTAATTATTTTTATATATGATTTTTTTAAAATAATCCATTTATTTCTTTTTATCCTTTTTTTTATTTTTTCATAACTTTTTAAAATTTTCAATTAGGAATTTAGTTTTGTATTTGCATTTATTAATCTTTTCATTAACATATCCCACATTTTAAAGAGTTTGTTTTTGCTTTTTTTTATTGTTAGTTAAAAATGAAAACTTAAATAATCGTTCATCTTATCTTTAATGTGAGTTTTGTTTTGTTTTATTTTTTTATTTTGAAGATTAATTGTGGTGTTATTCATTATATTTTTCATATATATTTCTTACGCCCCATTTCATGAATTCGCCTAAGGTCTATTTCAGGCCTATTTCAGTTTGATGAATCTCAAGGCCAGCCTTGCTTGGGTAGAGGAGGAGCCGCCGTTGTCATCGATGGAGGAGGCGGCAGAGTGCACTCTCGCGCGCCCTGGTCATCACAGTTGCATTTGAAGCTTCTTTTGAACGGTTCAATAATTCAAGAAAAAAAAATGTTGGTTGGTGACTGTATTAGTTATGTGCTTTGATTCTCTCAATCAAGTTCAATGTTTAAAACATCGATTTTATCGATATATTAAAAAGGGTCCAAAACGAGCCCTCTATATATATATATATATATATATATACACACACACACCGAGCCCCCTATTTTTTCTTTTACCACTGCTTTTTGGTCCCCTTGTTTTTTTACCCCTCCCACTATCACCTCACATTATATCTGTGATTATATTTTTAATTTATGTAACATTAACTGTCATTCATGTAACTTGTATTAGTTATGCAACTATAAAGATACATATGTAACTGTAATTTTAATTTATGTAAATAGATGTACAATATCTATAACTTGATTGTATCTTCAGGTTGACCCAGGACTACATGCTCGCCAAGATGAGCACATTTTCAGGCCCCATGAAACAAAGTTGATTGCCGACAAACTTAACATGAAAGTCATGCGGCGGAAGTGCTTCTGTATTTAGTCCACCATTTAGTTAGAGAATAGGTAAAGGAACCATAGATCTTGAGATCGTAGATGTGGAAGTAAGTGCTTCGATAAACCCGAAATCAATAGGACGAACCCAAGTTAAGTCTATAAGAGTCCGCCCAGCTATAACCCCTAGATCCGGCCCATTGGCCTTTCCAGCCAATAAAAAATAAAAAAAAAAGAATGAAAGAGGGGATGATAATGAGTAAGAGCAAGAGAAAACTGCTAGAGGTGGCAGAAGAGAGAAAGAGGAAGAAGAAAAAGGAAGAAGAAGAAGAAAAGAGAGAGGTGACAGAAGAGAAGAAGGGGAAGAAGAAAAAGAAGAGAGAGGGAAGGGAGGAGAATCCAAATAGATGTTGATTAAGGAGCCGAAGAAACATAATAACCAGCTATAGCAGAAATTACAGAGGCTCAATAAGCGGATGTAGACCATGAAAGTGGACCATGACCTTTTTGTCAACAATTTACAGAAACAAATCATCTCTTTGCAAAACGGGTCCAAAGATGTAAAAAAAAAACAATACAAGTTACATGAATGATAGTTTATATTATAGAAATTAAAACTGTTGTTAAAGATATAATGTGAGGTGACAGTTGGGAAGGGTAAAAAAAAGGGATAAAAAAGCAGGGGTAAAAAGAAAATTTCCCCTGGTCAAGGGGCATGAAAAAAATAGGGGGCTCGATCTAGGGGCATTTGAACAATTTTCCCTGTATATATTGATCGATATATCGATTTAGGTTTTTTTTCTCAAGACAAGTAAAAAAAATGAAAAAAAATCTGAAAAAATAGAAAAATGGAGAATATACATATTTAAAACAATGATTCCATACATAACATAATAGAAAATATTTTAGTTTGTCATTATATAGTATTAAAGTAACTTATCTATACTCTATACCTAAAAGTGACACAATATGACAAAAGTTTTCATCCAGACACTCAAGTTAACTAATCATGTTACCATGCAACATTTGAATCGACCATTTATAGATAGTCTCCCCCATATTCCTCTTATTTATTAACGGATCCTTGAAAAATCGGTCAAATTTATTCTTTTATGTGGTTATCTGTAAATAAGTCCTCAGATCCGAGCATTTGCATATAAGCTCCTAGGTCCATCTTATTTATAAAAAGGTCCCTAAAAAATTGGTCACCCTTGTCCTTTTCTGTCATTATTTATAGATAGGCCCCCAGGTCCCTCATATTTATTATTAGGTCTCTAATAACTCTTTTTGAGAGATCTTTGAAGTTTCATCTTCAGTTTGTACCAGTTTTATAATCAAACCCCTATCTATGTTACAAAGAGATGCTTCATTTAGATTTTAAGATTTATAATGAAATCTCTCATCTCAAAATATGACTCGCCAAAGTTTAAATTTTTTTTAGACAATTAATATATCTATGAAATTATATAATAAATATTTTAATGTTATCATTTGAGCCCGTAAAGTTATTTATGGCTATAGTAATGATCATAAAACTAACTATTTCGTAAAATTTCATAAATTTTTTTATTTCACGAAGGAAGTGTATCCAATTTTTTTTTAGTCTCTCTCTCTCTCTCTCTCTTTCTGGATTCTGACTACGGATAAAAAGATTTAAGTGATAATATAAAGAGCGAGAAATGCCGACAAAATTTATCTAATGCGTCATTTGTATAATTTCATCATGTTATTATTCTTTGGCATTTCTAATATCACATCATCACATGATGTGACGAAATCTCTCTTTCTGGATTCTGACTACGGATAAAAAGATTTAAGTGATAATATAAAGAGCGAGAAATGCCGACAAAATTTATCTAATGCGTCATTTGTATAATTTCATCATGTTATTATTGCTTGGCATTTCTATTGTCACATCATCACATGATGTGACAAAATCTCTTGAATTGTTCATATTGGACAATTTGAAAATACATAGTTTCTTTGTGGTACTTGATTAACCCATGCTTTGTTCCATTTATGGGCAATTTTGTTTATATCTCCTTCTGTTCTCTGGGTACATATTGGATTGATTTAGAGCTATGTGTTGATCACCAAAAATCACATTGTTATAAATCTATCCGCATTGTGTACTTGGAGAACTATGGGGAGATGTTGCATAATTTTTCCCAACTAGAACAAAGTGACAGGATTACCAAGTGCAATACAAAAACATGTACTCTTGAATGGGATAAGACCATTACCCTTTAGAGGGGTTCGAAAATATAGAATTCACGATGCATTTCGTTTTATTAACTCACGTGCATGCGCGTTCATAAAAACTAGTATATAATAATACATTTCAAATTTCAATATTTGAAAAATCCAAATTCAATATTTTAATCAAATTTAGTTAAATTACAATAAACATTCAGAGAATTTTATAAGTTTTCATAATAATATAATATTATATAGGTTGCTTCGTTGTTATTATTTATATATTTCATTATTAATTCACTTGTATATGAAATTTCATGATTGTTATGAAAGCATTATAAATCTATACCATTTCACATTTGATTGAAATTTCATTATGAATTTATTATTTGCTTTGTAAATGCAATTCCATTTTTTAAATATTGGCATTGAGGGTATCATGTGTTTTTTTTTAAAAAAAAATAAAAAATTCCTCGTCAACTTCTCGCAAGAAATTGCCGAGAAATTCAATGTCTCACGAGAAATTGAACATTTCGATATATGTCCGATATTTAGCGATTTTATAATGCGATTTCCTCATAAAAATCGATACATCAATCAATATTTAAAACAGTGATCAAGTTAGTATATTTTTCTTGTGTGTTTGCATTGCTTGAAGAGTGTAGAATATGTTGATTAGGTCACTAATGTAATCAACAACATTGAGTCTTTAATCACTATTTGTTATAAATCAATGTCATTAGATGCTAACACCCAGATACAAAGAATGGAAGAATCAATCAATAAATAACATAGTTTACAAAGATTTCAAAATAAAAATCTCATTTCACAAATTAACGGAGAGGGACTAAAAACGAAATAGATAGTTGAAGTGGGGGACTCATAAAAAAATGAAGAATGAAAGGATCGATCCATAAATAGACATGTTTACAAGGACTTAAAACTAAAAAAAAACTTTTTTTATTTGAGGACATTTATTTACATGAAGTTTTACACTCTCTGGGTCAAGTATACAGAAATAAAAAATAAATAAGAAATAATTATTTAATTGAAAAGAGGGGTGGATGGCAGCGGAGGGTGGTGGAAGGATGAGGAGAGAAAGGAGAGAATGAGAATCAGATTCAGAATTAATGGTTTCCAAATGCTCCTATGTATAGCTAAAAAAAACTGATATTAAGCTGGTTTAGGTAGATGTTCGATTACAAACCTGGGAACTGGAGTTGGTACCTGAAAACAAATCAGAGTTTTAATTGGCTAATAAAAGATAATGGCTGGTTTTTGGGGACAATCATCAGTCATCACTACTATCTTGCGGATGGAATCAATTCTGAAACTGATTCAGATATAAAAAAAATAACAAATAAAAGTTGTGAAACTGATTTCGCTCATGCAAAATCAAGACAATTGATTCCAAATGAGTTTTTTTAATGTGTTAAAAGTTGACAAAATGTTTTTTTTAATGAAAAAGCCGGTTGAAGGTAACTTTTATGAAAACGGTGATTGAGCAGTTTTATGAAAATAACTGTTCTTAGAAATTGGTTCCAGATGGGGCCATGAATGGGGGTTGCTATATACAAGCACTATTCAAGGAAAACAGACAAGTAGAAAAAATTTCATTCACACTTATTGTTGTGAGAAAGACAAGACCAACCAACTCCCACAATACCTACTAATAAGAATTAAAAAATGATGATTGGAGAAGAATGACAATTGATCCAGCAAAGACTCCAACTCAGACTCCCAAGTTCATAAAAAAGAGAAAGCAAAAAACTAATAATTAATTCTCACCCAATCATATCATCCATCTTTCATGCATTCAAAGATGCTAAATGTACAGACATGCACCCATTACTGAGATGGTGATTTGTTCTTTTATGCACTTTCATACTGCAAAATGAGCATACCCATCTTTGAAATTTGCCTTTTTTGTTACCAGTTCTTCCACTGAACTAATAATACTTTTAATTTTAGTGGGGACTGGGGACACAACAGATATGGAGTACGACTTGCTAATTGAGAGAGGCAAGTACCTCCAGGAGGGAAGCAATGAACTGCATTTGTGTTTCCTCGTCAATGGTCAGGAAGAGAGGAACATGGACGAAGAGAGACTTATTGCCGTGCTCCTCTGCGAACCGGAGGGATTGATAGTAAACAAAATTGCACACAAACCGACCAGCATCATCGGAGGGTATCACCTCGTATCCCATCTTGGCTAGAGCCTTTGTTAGATTGTTCACTGGGAGAGAGGTCTGTGCATGGAAAATTCTGTTGAATTAGCTAACTTAGAAAAAAATAAAAACATGTCAAGGCAATC
This sequence comes from Acorus calamus, assembly GCA_030737845.1. Lineage (NCBI taxonomy): Eukaryota > Viridiplantae > Streptophyta > Magnoliopsida > Acorales > Acoraceae > Acorus > Acorus calamus. The sequence continues at coordinate 11,917,949 of CM060861.1, read as the reverse complement.
ATTTGCTTGCACTACAAGTCAAAACAATATAACAAGGACTCTGAAAAAATTTCAGCCATACATAAACACAATAAAATGTTGACACATGAAGGAGAGCTACAATGATCGCAATAAAATTTTGTTCTTCTACATCAATTTTTGAGGCTGGAATGTTTTCATTAATGATTGGCATATCATTATAAAAGCTCAAAGCGTTCATCCAATGAACTTCAGAGTCCATACTTTTTCCCACTACAAATGCATGACTAGAAGGCACCATGATGCCAAGATCTGTCAGTGCAGTTGTTCTTTATTTCCTTTCTGGCTAGCCTAAATGATGCATTGATCTCCCGTTGAAGCCACAGTTCAAGGGACCATAGACATTAATGTCTTGAAATTCCCAACACCAACCAAGCATCCCATCCACACATACAATCTTCTCCAAGCAAGCATTTGCTAAGGCCAAGATCTCCCAAATCCAAGAAGCCTCACTTCCTCAGAGGCTTCTTCACCAGGTTAACATTACTATTCCGTAAGAAAGCATGTCCCAAATCCCTTGATAAGGTAATTGATCTCTTTTTGCTGTAAAACACCATCTTTTTGGACAAAAAGAGGGGGATAAATATCACATTTTAACAGCTTAACTTAGCTGATGAGGTCAGTATTGGGGGCCATCTCAAATACTTCATCATGCTATTAAGCTCTCTAAAATTTGAATGGTTTTATCAGCCTAAATACTGCCAAATGATTTGCAAATCCCTAACAATCCATCTGATGAGTGATGATCCAGTAAGATGGTAGGATGGTGGGATGTGGGTTGGACGCAAAATTTTAAATACTGAATGAGTTGTTATTAGAGGGAGATCCAAATTCAAATTTGGATGTCTCAAATCTCACCATTCATCTCAAACATTACTTTCCATCTGTTAAAAGCCAAGAATGACGGAAGTCATCGGGGTGATATTCTTCCATCATGTCATGCATCAACTTCTAATGAATATATAACCAACACCACGAAAAATGGCATAAGCCTGCCTCATGAGTGATAAAACCTAGCTCAGATTTTTTCCCTTTAAACAAATCCTCACATTGGCATCCACATACATCATGTGAATTCATATGCAACCACATACTTGAGATATACTGTAGCAAGATCAGAGTCTCGTAACAAAATTTGCAAACATTAATCAATGGTTAACAACAGAATTTGCAACCATGATGCCATGAGTTCAAATCCCACCACTACCAATCCCAATAAATAAATAAAATGATCAGAATCACCTGCCCCATAGTGAAACCCTGGGCATGTCCTCTGACATAGTGAATGAGTCATAATTACAAAAGCCTCATCATCTAAATCACAACAATCCTTTAGAAACCAGATCAAGCACCCCAGCTTGAGTAGATCCCTTCAGCTAACATTTAGTCAAGTATTTAAAATGACATGACAACTATTGACACTTAACAGATGATGAGATCAAACTTGTTAATATTAGAAAGGTAATCAACAAAATCGTACTTCTACAGATGAGACATCATTTCATATGGTGTTTTCATTTCATTGATGTCTGATGTCTCTCCTTGGCTATCAGGTAGTTTTCCCTCAATTTCCAAGATTTGAGAATCTCAAGCAAAAGCTGGATTGAGATTACCCGGACATTCAGGCAATTAATTTATGAGAACTAGCAACCAAGGAAGCATATAGTAGAATTAACACTGAAGCAATATACACTAAAGTGAGAACTTACTACTCACACCAAACCTGATACATTAGGCCACTCAGGAAAACCAAAGCAAATTCTTTGATATGTTGATAAACTCAAGGTTCCTAAGAATTAGATGAACTGAGCTTGTTGATTATTGGACCAATTGACCAAATTTGGTTATCCTGTGAGCAGTCCTTATCCTTGATAATACAAACCTTTACAAAAGACAGATTTACATTACAATGCATGAGTAGGAATTATTACTACAATGGCAAACCACCTTTCTGACATATCAATGTCTTATAGAATCATGGTGCATCTCAATCTTTAGAAAAATTTATGCACAAGATTGAATGAGATAACAGAAAGCAGTTCAATGTTCATTAATAAATTAAATTAAAGATAGTGTCTTTCAAATACTCTGCTTTTTGTCTTAGGTGATCAGCAATTCATGCTTGTCCAGTGAATAACTAATAAGATGATGCATCATCATCCAATATTTCCTTTTTCATTAATAACTAGAAAACTAAGGCTTCAATCTGTTCCCTTGGGGTTGAATCCATGTATAAGCTGTCGAAGTTCTTGTTACAGAGGATTGATGGATGTCCTTCCAGAACAAATTCCACCTAGAACTAGTATATAGTTGTCAAATAAGATCGGAAAATTTCATTATTTAAAATTACTACTGCTGATTTTGGGAAGAACACTGATTCTGTTTTCTAACCATTTACTGTACAATACTAAATACATCAGAGCAAATGTACCGCATATGTAAGCTTTTGCTACAAAAATGTGTGATGTGGTCTCCTCTCTTATCCAATATATTAAGAAGGATAAAATCAGAAAGTCGGGGTTGGGCTCATAGCTCAACGGTTGACAACAGAATTTATAACCATGAGGTATTGGGTTCAAATCCCATTGCTTACCTATCAAAAGAAATCAGGAAGTCATGTTCTAAAAGGATTGGACTCAATAAGCTGATTCTCGATATGATCTCTAAGGGCATTTTAAAAGTTCAAAGCATACATTTTTAACTACATAAATTTGAGGATTGGGAAAGATAAGTGAGAGCACAACTTATTTACTTTTCTGAATAAGCCAATGTGTGATAAATTTGTATAAATAATGTATAGAATCAGCACATATGTACATCTCTTTATGAAATCAAAGATGACAATCTTGTGCCAAAAAAAATTAACACGACTAATTTTCAGTCCCTTGGGGCAGGGGACTAACTGATGCTTCGTCGGTTCGGTTTGTGGGGGGATGCTGGTGGTGACGGGCTAGCACCGAAGCAATGGAGACGGGGCGGTTCTGGTTTTTTAAAAGGTCTGAGGTTGGTAGCTACTCAGCTACTCACCAAAATTCTCCTTAAAGGAACTGCTCCTAGATTTTTTTTTTCCCGTCTTTGATTCTCTATGTCCTGTTTTCTCTTATCTATCCCATTCGACTTTGTATTTTGAAGCATTCGCGCTTGCAACAATTTCTAACTTTTCTAAAAAGAAACTGTAGTTTTCAAGTGCTGAGGTGTCAAAAAATTATGAATTAAAAAGAGGTATTTTTTCCCTTTCTTTTTTCCATCATTGATATTCCATGAATGCTTTCACTGACAAAAAAAAATCTAAATAAAAACTGAAATTCAGGAGAACATAATAAATTGATATATGGGATGAATATAAACCATTATACCTCTCTTATTCTTGTAATTCCACCATCTGACGGGACAATGGGGACTCTCTGCAAGACATCACTGAATTAGTGTTACAGGGAAATTGATAAATATTAAATAATCAGTCTGAGATATTTCTGGATTGCAGGCCAGCATTAGCCTGCTTGAACTTTGCCTGTGTGGAGCCCATCAAAAATTTGAAAATCTTAAGAAAATTAGGGACCTTTGTTGAATAAATCGACCATGGGTCAATTAATTTATGGAAAGGTTGAGCTGACAATTGATTTGGTGAGCCCTTATAAAACATCTCATCTAACCTGAGGTTTCCATCCAAGCTCATCTGGACATCTGAAAGTGGCTTCATTCACTGCTTGTTGCTCGATGGCAAACTTTGTTGCACCACTGTTGACTCCAAGGTGAAGCTGAAAACAATCCAGTACGATGAACAAGAGAGTGTGCAAAAAAAAAAAAAAAAAAAAAAAAAAAAAACAGTTTCTGGTCATCAAAAATTACATTCAAAATATGAGTCAATAAGGGTAAACAAGATATCAGGATCTACATTGACAAAGACATGCAAACATGAAAATTTGATCCTTTCATTAAAAATTGCCACTCTGCAAATTGGACTGCAGAAGAATTGCATTCATCTGAATCATGGTATAGAATTATTATAATAAAACATACCTGAGTAATCTAAGCAGAAGCCTAAATCTATGGTATTGGAGATAACCCAAGGTCTTCCCAATCTACAATAAAAATGAGTTAAGACGATTGACATTGGCTGATCTAGTCATTGGCTGTGAAGTCCTACATGAAAGTTGAAACCTATAAAATACTGTGATAGAGCACCATGGGGGACACAAACATAAATCTCAATTTTAGATTTATTGGCAACCTGAATGGGCAGGATTTGGAGGAAAATTCAGGGATCACATAACCATCGATTGTTTCATGGAGAATCAACTCCTATGGGATTTGGGTTAGTTCATACAACCCTCAATATCCTTTATCAATTGTCGAATCATAACAGTCTCCATAACAAGAATTGAATCATTATGCCTTGGGATTAAACTAAAAAAACAAAAATAAATTGTAGATTTGCTGGCTGAGGGGGGAGCTGAACAACCTGAATAAGTGAATAACATCAACATTGGCAATCCAAGCTTATATATTATCACTCATACAACACTTGTAATAAAATTATCTTTTCAATATAAAAAAAAGGTGTCCAAAGCTTTTTATGAATGCCCTGGTGACAACTCTTGGAAAACAAGACTAACATGTTGCTTTTGCAATGAATGGTGAGGAAATTCTGATTGTTGACCAAAAACATTGAATATGCATCCATCACCCTAGAATATCAAAATTCAGCAAAAAAAACAAACAAAGAAAGAAAAAAATTCCTCATTAACATCTTAGAATCATAGAAAGTCTTGGTAAGTTATGCAGAACAGATGAGTATCTCACCCAAATAACACGCCCCGCGCTCAAAGGTTCAGCATTTGGCCCAGTGACAGACGACTGAAAGATCTGATAAAGTGGTGAGATTGCCCCTTGTCCAGCAGTCTCGAGGACGCTGCAACTCCCAAGAACGAGGCCATTCGGCATGCCTCTTTTCTGCATAAAAGCTTTCAGATTGCTAACGATGTCTCGGTTGGATTCTCCGCAACTCCATGGAACTTCTTGAATCCAGTCACATGGACGGTAACCACCGAAGGCCCTTCAGATCCCATTTTATTTCTGATACTGCCGCAAAATTATAAATTAGGTATCTGCTAAGAAAGAAAGAAAGAAGAACAGATTAGCAAGAAATTTATTCTGAATCAACAATAGACATATAGACAAACATCAATACACAATCTTGGAGAAAATTGGTGACTCGTACAATGGATGATGCACTGGTTTGTGGAAAGGAAATTGAAATGAACAGATAAAAAAACTAGTGAGCCATACGTTTATATATCGATGACCAAAAGCCTCGTGCATATCGAAAACAACAATAAATTATGAATAAATATCAAAAGCCGAATCCAAGATGCCAAATTTAGAAAGAAATACATCACAACAAACAAAATCCTAGTTAGAAGTTGGTCATGTATCTATGCAAGAGGGAAATTAAAGAACAGGACATAATCGACACTGATGAAAAAAAAAACCCACTTCAGGAAACTCTTGACAAAATCAAATACAGTGAAAATTCACCACTTGAGATTGAACACACCCATCCTTTCTGAAAACCAAAACCCAATTTATAAAATAAGAAATCACACATGGTAACATGAATGCTACAACTTCTAATAATAACAGTATTAGTTATGTGTCATAATCAATTGAAAATGGAGTTGCTATCAATATACAAGCAACAATTTGAAATATAAAAAAAAACACTTGTAGAAACTGCACAGTTCAAGCACCCCAAAACATCATAAAATTCTAAACCCACAAAAAAAACATAATTTTATAGCTCAATCAATTCAAAAATTAATCAATCACTGATAAAAGTTCAAGGGACATAGTACCCAAAACAAGGAATCTCAGCAAATAGTGATAAAGCAACCGACTTGCACCGATCAATCGAAAAATTGAGAGCCCAATAGAAGAAATCTCAATAAAAAAAATTAAAACCCAATAAAAATCAAAACAAACTGAACAAAGACATCAAATCAAATCAAATCAAATCCAACAAAAAAAAACCCATCACGATCCAATGATTAAGAATAGAAAAAACATCCACCATCATCACCATCATTGAAAAAATCACTGCTTTTACACCTTCTATCCTCAAATAGAGCTCACCCAAACTGAAAAGGCACAATAGCTGATGATAGTAGTCAATGAGAAAGCAAACAACACGCACCTATATATAGCAATGATAAAGATGAAGAGTGGTTCAATGGATGATGGTGATGGGTCCCTTTCACTTCGCCTAATAATGGTGTAACAAATCAAATAAACAAAGGAGAGAGAGAGAGAGAGAGAGAGCAAATACATGGGCTTTCTTTTCCCCGGTTGTTTTAATCTTCATAGTTATCTTTGATAAAGCTTGTTTTTATTTATGTATTGATATGTTTTTGCATGTGTGATTGATGATTTGATTACTTTGGCATCTCAGGCCACTAGTCATGAATCATAATGCGTTAAATAACGTCATCTATTATTCTATGATGATCTCTAATTTTATTTCAATATTTTATGAAAATGGTTTCAATAATTGGATTTTGATCTAGTGATAAAAAATTCGATATGAAACGTATCATACTAAATATTTTTTTTGATAGGAATGTATAATTTTTGTGATGAGTCTATTTTAGTTTTTTTTGCTATTATATTATGTTGGGTTTTTTTACATGTATACAATTTAAAAATATGTTATTTAATTTTATATCACTCCAAACAACTTATTTATATTTATAGTATTGAAATGTGTAGAATTTATATGTATTTGCCATCATAATTAACTTCATCCAAATTTTTATTAAAATCATTAAAATCTTAGAGACATGACCAAATTACCCTTCTTTTTTTTCCATATTTAACCTTACCAAATACAATATTTATAAAAATAAAATATATTAATTTTAACATTGAAATGATAATTTCATCTAAAATTCAAAAACATAAAATTAATCATACAAACTATTTATTAGCAAAGACAAAATAATTATTAATACTTGCATTAGTAAAAATAATAGAATTATTTTGAGCAAAATTAATTATATATATTACAAAATCATAAATTTTTAAAAAATTAGATCTTGATGGGAAGAAAAAAAAGGAGTAAGGTTAGCTCACGACTAATTTGGAAAGAACATAAAATTAATTAAGTTATTAGGCATAATTATTTACATTATGACAAATATTATAAATTAATGTTATTTTTATCATTTTTACTTCTTGATTGAGAAACTAACTATAGTTAAGGTTTATTTTAGTTAAAAAGATAAAAGTGGGGCACATTTTTACATTAAAAAAAATTCTAATGGTACAAAGATAAATACGACATTTGTGGTGGTATAAAAATAAAAATTATATTTTTTATGATATACATGTAAAAAACCTTATTATGTTTTATTAAGGCCCAATTGGATGTGCAATGAGGACCCTTATGCCCCGTTTGTGTAGCGGAATAAGAATGGTTTAAGGGTGGAATAAGGTGGGATAAGAATAGATAGGGAAATTGGTGTTTGTTTAAATAGTATATGATGAAATTACTATGTCGATTTAAACGAGTATAAGAGAGTATAACAATTTAAGTAACCCTTTAGGATAAGTTATACTCATTTTATCTATTCTCATGGACTCATATGTCAAATCAACTTTTTACATCTTATCATATCAAATCACATATCAATACCTCTTATACATCAAGGGCCCGTTTGGGATGCGACATAAGGTTATTCGCCCTTGATAGCTATACTGGGATAGATAACAATCCATGTTAAATAGGTAAATTTTTGTTTGGTTGTCTTTTCTGTTATTCTCATTGGGAAACGTAAAATTGATCATTTTGTTGTTTGGTTCACCTTGAATAAAGTAAGGATAAGTGGTAGATAAGAGATGAATAAGAGTTTATGATTTTTAAATGACAATTATACCCCTGCATAAATTATTTGTGTTTGGGAATAAATATAAGAGATATGAGTGTGATATGATAGATGTGACAGTTTTTGGAATGTGTGCAGAGAGTGTTAGGTGAGATAAATATTTTAAAATGACAGAGAAGGGTATTTTTATCCATTGGTATAGATAAGCCCTGATAAACAATTCCACCATTTTCTTATAATAGTTATCAGGCCTTATCCTAGCTTATCCAGACATAGCTATCAAGGTTTATTCTTGTCAAACAAACAGCTATTTGGGGCTTATTCTACTGTATTCTCCCCAATTCTTGGTTTATTCCTCACCCCAAACGGGGGCAAATGACTCATATATTTAATCAACTTTTTTATACTTTATTTATATTTTATTCTTTATCAACCAAACAACTCAACATTTATTCTTACGTTTTCCAATGAGAATAAAAAAAATACAATCAAACAGAAAATCTCTTATTCCTGTAGATTTGTTATCTATACTAGCATAGTTATCTATCCAGAATAACTCAATTCCGCTATCCAAACGGGGGTTAGAGTTCTGAAAATCCAGGGATTCAAACCCGGAAGAATCATTATTTTGGTTGTACAAAAAGACAAAAAAAATAAATAAATAAAATGTTGCTAAGTAGTGTGGAACAGTGTTAATATAGAAAATGAAATTTAAGATGACATTTCACTTGCTTTTCCACGCTGATCGAAAGCTTGAGAAAAATATGGTTTAATCAAAATCTATCAATTATATTGGATTCTAAAATTCTATGAGAATTATTTTTTTAATGATCATTATATCTCTTAAATAATAACATGTTAAAAACAAAACAATTCATCTCTCATTAAAATTGAATATGATCTATTTTGAATCATTTATAAATATATATACATATATAAAATGCATATTTAAAACATGTTCAAAACTGAAAATGAAACAGTAACTTGGGACGTCACGTATACTTTATTCATAAAGTGATGATTTTTACTGCTTTGTTCTATTTCCTTTCATCTATTTTAGAATTGTATTTTAAAATCTTTAATGAAATCGTGATAACAACATCATCTTCTTTTCAAAAAAAAAAAAAAATTGATGATTTTTGATAGCTTCCAAGATTTTATTTTATTTTTATAAAAACTAACAAAAGCCTCACATTCCCCAACACGACACGAGTCCACCATTTCAAACGCACACAGATTATCGGAAATTGAACGGCCAGAGATGGCCTCATCTAACGGTCAGGATTTCTCCACTCATAATAGTCCCACTGATTCAAAACCTCTTTGTGGGCCTGTCTCAATCCCCAAATGTCAATTTTTGGAGAGCTTACATCAAGGTAAGTTAAAATAAATAAATAAATGCTCATAAGTTATAGGGGAATTGTACATATACCCCTGGACCGACCCTTTTATTTTTTATCTGTCCCTTGCCTTTTTTTTTTATTATTTTTACCCCTACAGTTTTCTCCCACTATTTTTTTACCCCTATTTTTTCTTAATACCAATATTACCCTCTCATAAAAGACAAATTAAAATCATTTTCCCTTTCTATTTCTTTCTCTTCTTCTTCCCCAAACTGAGTTTTTTTTCTTCCTTCTCCAAACGAGCGCCACTCGTCGATTATCTTGACCCGTCATCGTTCACCTTCACACTGTCGTCATTCACCTTGCCGATCACCGATTCGCCGCTCACCTCGTCGCAGAGAAGAACCGCCGTCTATCACACCGTCAGCGATGGATGTAGCGATGGCGGTGACGGATGTAACGACGACGGTGACGGCGGCAACAAAGAAGAGAAGAAGAGCTGAAGAGATGATGCTAAAAAGATGATGCATGAGTTGTTTTAATTTCATTTTCTTTTGGGTTCTATTAATCTTACTTTTTAGAGAAAAATGGATTTTTAATGTGTGTTGACTGATTTGGGGTCTTTTTTTTTAATAAATAGAGAATATGTGAAATTAATCATTGAGTTTAGACCAATCATTCAATTTTATAATCAACTTAAATGAAAGCTGAAGATATCTATGAAGTTCACATTTGAGGATGGTTTAAAAAATCTATCACAGAGGACAACTAATACATTTTCTTGTTCAGGGTTTATGCTCATTGGTTTGCTTTATATAACTTGTCAATGCTATTTGAATCAGTTTTTGTTGATGTTCTTCCTTTTTTGAGTGTATGTCACTTGATAATGATTTAGAAAATCTTTGAGAGAGGGCAACTAATATACTTTATTGTTCTGGATTTATACTCTTTGATTTGCTTTATATTACATTATGTTAAGTGTTGTTATGTGAATGATTTCTATTAATCAACAGTTATATTATGTAATTGTTTTTCAAATTTTGGTAATTTTATATTTTGTATCTATACATGGTTATTACATTTCTGTAGATTTGTGTAAGATCTCTATCATTTGCATATATGAAAATGGTTACTTTAATTATATAATTGGGTATTGATTGTAGTTGTTACATTGGATATTATATTATGTAATTGTGTTATAATTTGGACATTAATTTAATTCCATAAACTAATATATCTATGTTTTGTAGTTTGGGCATTACATGATGTCCTTAGTGTAATTGTGTTGTAGTTGCGACATTATAGAATGTGAATAACGGTTTTTGTTGTAATTGGGCATTATAGTGGTAGTTGTTATATTGTAGTTGTTACATTAAATATGTAATGTTAGTAGTTTTTGTAATTGATAGGTTCTATCCTTGGTAGCTAGTCTTTGTAATTAGATTGTTTAATTTGTGTAAATGGTAGTTTTAGTTATGTAAATTATGTTGGAAATTTGATACAGACTTCTGTTGAACACTTCGAGTCGCGTTACGATGTCGCTCTCCTTAAAACAGTATTTGCCCCTTATACAGTGTGCACAGGGTACTGCAAATCTGTCTGCAGGATAACTCGAAGAAATTTTCACCAGCGTTTGCACGGACGATGATGAACAGAATACTGATGAAACCCAAATGAACCAAGACCCTTGTATTAGGCTCTGTAGAAACCCAATACAAGAACACACTTAGGAAAAAGAGAATTGTTTTTGATTAATTGTTTGAATGGTAGGAAATCATGTCTATTTATAGACATAGGAGCACCGTTTCAATGCATCTCTTAAGGTTTAACCACCTCCAATCTGGACCGTTGGATCTTCAGTTACAAGATCGACGGTCCAGATCGACCACCATCCGATCTTGACCGTTGGATCTTCAGTTACAAGATCAACGGTCCAGATCGATCACCATCCGATGCACCCTTTTCGATGGCACCCCTTCGATCAGTGTACCGTTTCTTGATCGATCCAACGGTGCACGTTGCATTGGACGGGTCCACCATCTGGACGGTCCAGATCGCATTTGATGGAACGATCTCCACCGTCTGATTAGCCAAAAGGAAAAGGCTCCAGCTCTAGCGACGATGCGAAGTGCCAAGTGCGCCATCAAAGCGCCACATTGCGCCCATCGCACACGTGCGCGTGTGCGGACGGTGCTAAAGCACCGTGTGCATAACACCTTACCATTCCTAATCATTGAATGCATCAGGAATTTGATTTGCGATATCCTGAAGATGCAATATCCTTCGTACTTCATTTTCGCATTGAGCGGTACGGGGGTCTAGATGAGACAAAGTGGATGTATTCCACGATAATTCTCGTCGTTCTTCAGGAACAGAACGTACTTCAGGTACGTTCTTCCCTCCCCCTAACGGCGGGAATAGTGTCTCATCAAAATGACAATCAACAAATCTAGCTGTAAACACATCACCTGTCAATGGTTCCATATAACGAATAAAAGAAGGAGAATCATAACCAACATATATTCCCAAACGACGTTGGGGACCCATTTTTGTACGTTGTGGTGGTGGGATAGGAATTTGCACTGCGCAACCAAATTTACGCAAATGTGAAATGTTGGGTTGACAGCCTGACACAAGTTGTAAAGGTGAAAAAGGGTGATAAGCAGTCGGCCTAAGTTTAATTAGCTTAGCAGCATGCAAGATAGCATGTCCCCAAGCAAACACGGGCAATTTGGATTGCATGAGTAAAGGTCTTGCAATAAGTTGCAAACGTTTGATCAAAGATTCGGCTAGACCATTTTGTGTATGAACATGGGGAACTGGGTGTTGAATATCAATACCTTGTGATAAACAGTAATCATCAGTAATTTAATAGTACAATTCTGTAAGTTGTAATTTTATTTATGTGATTGAATATTACAGTTTTTATACTAATCTGATGTATATACATATCTTATGCAGAGGAGTGTTACACAAAATAACGAATGGAGTGAGAGATTGTGTAAAATCAAGACTTATGTACCGACACATACATATGGGAGTGGTTTACGAAGAGCAGGGCATCTCAAGGCGGACAAAAAATGGATTACTGAACTTGTTAGAAACGATCTTCAAGTTAATCCCCTATTCGTCGCAAAGGAATATGTTGATCCAATTAAATAGATGGCTTGGGATGAAAGTCTCATATAATTCTGTCATGACATGAAAAAGAGATTACAAATAAATATTTACATGGTTATGTTATTTTGATCAATTGAGATGGTATGCAAATGTGGTTGAAGCCACTTCTAAGTTCTTACTTCCCCTTATCAATTTACAGAAACGTTATATACCAGTTATATAAATATATGTACAAGTTACAGTAACTAACATAAGTACTTACTGGAATAGTTACATAAATATAAAAATATAATTGATACATATAGATATGATATACATGGTTATAGATATTTAATAGTTATTTACAAAGAACATTCAATGTGCACAAAGATATTTAAACATAGAATAATTATACATACATTTTTAAAGCGTATTTATAATAGATTCAAGAACTGAAAGTCATTTAAACAAAAATAGATGCATCAAGTGTTTGAATTACGACATTGAATGTCAATCCTAATAAATGTATGATACGTCTAACATCCCCCACCGAAAAATTCTTGGATTTTTTCGTAGACTGATGGTTTCCGTAGTCTGGTGTACTCGTACAATCACACCTACATTATGTTATTCATATTAAATGCATGACATGTACAAATTAATGAAAATAAAATAAAAACAAGGGTAAACTAACCATTAAGACAGCTATGCATCTGCTAACGTATTCTAGAGGAATATCTGCTTCCCCAACATCTATTTGTCAGATCCTCTACGCAAGATATATGTAAATCACATTGGTACAAAAATGTAATGCCCAATGAAAGAAATATAACAATAACTTGCATAAATTTATTATAAAATTACAGAAAGCATCATTTATAAAACATAAGCTACCATATACATAACATAAACTATCATTTACATGACAGAAACTACGATTTACTAAACGAAAATAATCCAATTATAAAAATTACCAAGAACAAAAACCATCAATTATAAAAAAAATAACCAACATTACATATTTTAACGAATATAACATAACTGGTTGTACAAGCACATTGGTAAAGAAATCCAAGATTTAGAGAGAGAAAAAAAACCATTTTGATAAGCTCATTCACCCAATTCTCCCAAAAAAATTGCATAAAAAACACAACTTTGTAATTCTAACTAAAATCTGACACCACCAAATCAAACATTTCAATTGAAAGAAATGAATCATCTCAATTGAAAGAATGGATCATGGCCCCTGCACCGCAATCCCATTCCCCCCCAGCGGCGGCCAATTATCCCCGGCTGGCGATGGCGGATCCCCACCCCCAGTCTTCAACGTCTCCAGAAACGAAACCCGTTCGGCGATTGGTTGTGGTGGTTCGAGCTAGGGTGGCGATTCTCAACGGAAGAGACATCAATGGTGCCTCTACCTCCGTCGTTCCACTTGAGGCGGTCCTGGAAGCTTGGTTGGGGAAGGAGGAGGAGGAGGAGAAGGTGGCAACGGTGGTGGGGGTTGAAGTGGGCGTAGATGGAGAAGAAGGCGGTCGTGGTCGATTGGGAGGATGGGGCTTCAACCAGTCAGAGAGGAGATCGGCTGGAGAAGAGAGGATTTGGTGGGGAGTGTTATTTTGGGGGAAAAATAAATGAGGATGGTTTATGTATCAAGGGTAATTTCGGTAGAGAAAAGTGATGTGGCAGGGGTAAAGGGTAAAAAGAAAAGGGAACAGGTCTGCAGGGGTAAAAAATTTTTCAAAAAGTCCAGGGGTACAGAAAAAATAGGAGGGTCAAGTCCAGGGGTATTTGGACAATTCCCCCTAAGTTATAACTCAATGTGAATATTCATGTTGACCTGTTATTTTTTTGAAAATTCTTAACGCTTTGATTTTTATCACGGTTAAGTAAATATTCATGTGAGTTAAATTACCGTCTATTTTTTTAAGAATATTTCTAAAATATTATGTGGCGGTCTGAAAATACATTATCATATAACTCCTTGACATTTATAAAAATTCAAAAGATTCTTGCAAATGATCAAAATATTTCTACTTGCTCAAAACTACCGAATCAATCTTCTTTCTCCTAAGAGTCCTATTTTCAACTATTAGGGTTGTGAGATATGAGGACTATAAAGGAGAGCATTCAACTTATCTTGATGAAGAAATTACTAGTTTGGGTAAAAGAGTTGGGTGGTTTTGGATTAAACAAGATGGCTATAATATGGTAATTTAGTCATACTTGGTTAACTTAACTACATCCCAATCTCTTACCATAACAGTAGAGGGTAGATCAATTAAAGTCATACAATTAGGGGGTTATATTGATTTTCATAACAATGAGCGGTCAATATGGATAATTACAATATTTGAGGGGCGTTATATGCATTTTCCTTTAAAGATAGCGTTGCAGTTCAATAGCTTCATATATCTTATTAGTCGCATGCTCACTGTAACAAAATATATATCTTATTGGAGAATTTTTTACACATTTCAAAAATGAATTTATATAAATTATTGGAATATATATTTTATTTTTTGGGGAATTGTCCAAATGCCCATGTACCAAATCCTCTATTTTTTCCATCTCCCTTGACTTGGGAGAATTTTTTTTTGCCCCTGCATTTTTGTCCCCTTTTTTCTGTACCCTTGCAGTTGTCACCTCACAGCCAACTCACATTTTTCTTCGAGTTCTACCCTTTTCTCCCATTTCTTCCCCAAATCAGCCAACCTTCCTCCCCAAAGCACCGAATCGATTCGGCAGATTCAGCAACCCCCCTTCGGCGTCCCCTTTTTTTTCCAGTGGCCACTACGGTTACGAAACCGCTCCTTCATAAGCGGAGGCGTCTCACCCTCTCATTCCACAAACCCTCTCATACTATAAATCCCTCTCATCCCCTTTCATCAAAACCCAATACCCACAATTCAGTGACCTCCATCTTACATCATTAGATTTTTGTGTATTAATTTCCTTGTATATATATACAAAGGACATATCCATTTAAATAATTTTTCAATACCACTTGAACCATCGTTAAATAATTTGTCAATCACTCCATATTTTCTCTCTTGTGTCTATAACTCTTATCTTCTTTTATGTTTTTCTGTAACAAGTTTATGTAATTATTCCTATTCTGAGTGTAAGTTACTTGAGAATGATTTATAAAATTTTTGAAAGAGGAAAACTAACATACTTTGTTGTTTAGTGTTCATAAAGCTTAGTTTACTTTTTGTAGTTAATTATTCCTATTCTGAGTGTAAGTTACTTGAGAATGATTTATAAAATTTTTGAAAGAGGAAAACTAACATACTTTGTTGTTTAGTGTTCATAAACCTTAGTTTACTTTTTGTAGTTCTTCACTTATATAAGTTATTGATTTACAATTTATAGTCGTTCACTTATATAAATTTTATAATGTTATCAGTGATATATATATGATTTTATTCATTGTGTACTAAAGAATTATACAGCTCGGTTGAAGCTAAAAGAATGATTTATAAATTTTATTCATTGGTTAGATACGTGGAGGATCTAGAGGCCACGTGGGATGATTGAACATTACATGTTAATTTCTGTAATCATATATATATCTTATGTATTTTGGTATAATATGTTTATAATTATATTTCATATTCATGTATATTACATACTTGTATATACTTTGATTTGTGATTTGTAATCAATATGTATTGTATTGTGTTTTGTCACATAGTAATCAAATCCTCACATTGTGTGCAATATTGATGATGATTCTTTGAAGAATAGTGATTTTGTTGGACTTGGAAAGGCTGGGTTCATTGAAGTCGGAAGAGATTATGTTGGACATGATTTGTTGTTGAAAGATGACAAATTCCATATTGAAAGTTTCCTAAATTCTCCCTCACATATTAAGTAATGTTGAGAATGTACAAAAACTCAAATGTTATCAAGATTCACATCCATGATGTTTTTTCATAGGGGAATGACTGAGGGAGTACGTCATCGATGCGTTCTTCGACTTACTAGAGGCGAGGATCATTGAGAACCCTGAAGTCCACCATGACTTGTTTGTTTGGGAATCATTTTGCACAGATAATTTGTTTTAGCGCAATTAGATGCTTGTCTTATAGAAACAAAATATGTACTTACAGAATCATTACATTTACTTACAGCAACAATATATAGTTACATAAACAATATATGTACTTACAGAGATAAAATATGTAGATACAGAAAAAGTAATATATGTAGTAACATAAACAATACATTTATTTACAGATATATTCTATTAGTTACAGATACAGATTCATCAGTTACAGATACAATACATATAATTATAAATATAAATACTATGTGTGACAATTGTTCAATTCTATATGTAGTTTGCATATTTATCATTGATTATGTGCTTGATCCTCAAATTTTAGAGCTTCTCTATGCAAGCTATAGAGGCAAAGCAAATGGTTGTGATGTCCCAATACATGAGTTAGTGTAGGAGATAATATTATTATTGAGGTTGACATATATTTTATGGTCCTCAATAATGATCATCATTTGCACTTGTTGGTGTTGGATCTTATGGACGAATCATTCCACTCCTACAACTCGTTATCCCTCGTTCATTATAAAAAAATAGTATTTGATTGGGTAAAATGCATCAAGAAGTACTTTGCCAAGAGTATCAAACGTCTTCATATTGCAGATTGGAACGTGAAATTTGAAATGGACTACCCCAAGCAAAAAAGCAGGTATGTGTGGTTCTTATAATTTCATGAAGTACACATGTAGTTTGAACTTTATTAGTGTTTCAAACTGATTCTTGAATCTCTAATATGCAAAACATGACAATAGAAGTTACTATACCAAAGCATGTACAAAATCTAATGTTAAAAATATACATGAACTTGAAAAAGATTTAAAGTTACAGTTTTCATGTACTCAATTACAAATTATACGATAAAATTTACAGAAATAGATACATACCCATAAGTGGATGGAATTTTGAAGATAAATATGTATAAGCTTTGCATTGAAGTGATAATGCAGCTGAACCATCTGCCTGATATCGCAGTCATTATTGAGTGTAGCGAACTCTTTTATCGCACCCGGGAATAGAGTATTTCATTATAGTTTGTTGTAGATACTAACTTTCATCTTGAACACAACCCCATAGTGAAACTCTAAAACTCAGTATCTTCTCCAACATTTTTCACATGTGCATCATCTTTGTATTTACAAAATGGTAGGTAGTGAAGGCATCGAAGAGTTGGATCGGCGAGGTCTCGTTCGGTGATCGAACGGTAAGATCGGGCGGTGGGAGATCGAGCGATGTGATCGGACGGTGAGATTCGGGCGAATGCCGTTGGGAGATCGGTGAGAGGTGACAGTGAAGATCGGTGAGCGCTCATGTGGGAGGAAGTAGAAGAAGGGGAGAGAAAAGAAGAGAAAAAAATGGGTTTTCTGGGGGAGGAAGAAGAAGAAGGGGGCATGTGATTTTTTTTTTGTCTTCTTGTGAGGGGGGTAGATGGGGTATTAAGAAAAAATAGGGGCACAGAAAAAAGGGGACCAAAAAGCAGGAGCAAAAAAAAATTCTCCCAAGTCAAGAGAGATGGAAAAAATAGAGGGTTTGGTCCAGAGGCATTTGGACAATTCCCCCTTTATTTTTTTACAAAAAAACATATTTATCTAATAAAGTATACTATAATTAAAAAAAGGAAAAATCGATATAACTCCCTGTAAACTTGTCAAAATCGGTTTAGGTCCCTAAAAAGTTAGAAAAATCCTTTTAGGTCCCTACATTTTTCCGTGATTAATGATTTAAGTCATTGGGTTAAAAACCAGTTAAAAAAAAAGGTATATACTAGGAATATTCCGTCAGACTAACAGAACCTGATAAACTCATATTTGAAAAAGTCCTTGCAAAAATGAAAAAATCAATATAAGTCCTTTTCTATGCCTAAAATGCCCTTGGGATATTTTCAATATTGCCTTTATCTCCAACGGGCAGCTTTATTTTTCATGAATTTTTTTTGTGGGTTGTTTTGAGACAATTCCAACGGTAAAAAAATGAACCTCTAATTTCTAGCTATTTATGTGACAACACTGAATTATTTGAAAGTATAAACAACACACAATTGAGACTTGAACACTCATAAACATATTACATCTCTAAATAATATACATGCATAATTAATACCAACATCACACATTGTTCAAAGATAAACAAAAACACCATCAATCATACGTACTTAATACCAACAGCAGTAGCAACACACTACCTTAATTAGATCATAAAAAGATTGTTTGACATAACACAACTTTAACAGTTGGAACTGCTAAAACAACCACTGTTTGACATAACAGCTTGTTCTACATGCTTAATATGTTCTTACATGACATAACACATTACTCTGTAACGCCCCCGAATCTGCCACCCATGTTAGGCGAGGGAAACGGTGCGCTACGTGTCATAAACCTCGAATCTCAGAGTAATCTATGAAAAATTTACCATTATTCATCCAAGCATAATTAAATAATCAACTAAACTACACTGATAAATTATAACTTAAGGCATCACCAGGATCTAACAATAATTCATCTCAAGTTTGGATGATTACACACATAATAATTATTAACATAACAATCTCTACGGTTTTATTAAAAGAGCTGAGGGAAGTCTACTACATGCCAAAAAGAAAGGTTTTATTCATCCTAATGAAAGCAAAACTAAACGATCAACGACTCAAACTTGATCTCGCTAAGGCCTTCGTGATCCACAAACGCTACTACTCGATCCTCAAATCTAAAAGGGAAAAGGAGGGCTGAGCTACAACACGCTCAGTTAATGGACCATCATCATCCCATTAGTACGTTTATATTCAAAATATCAATATCAAGTATGTCCACATAGACATGTAATATATCAAAAAAATAATTATACAAAAGGCCACCAAGACATACAATAATAATATATATATAAACACACAATCATATCCAACATGATGCATGCAACACCACGAACACGCATGTTCGTCTTCGCAGCACCTAGCACGCGGAGCCTTCCACAGGCATGGCCACGTAGACATAGCCACAAAGACTTGGGCCCTAAATTCTCGGACCTGGCCACGTAGACGTACGCCCACCTAGACGTTGGCCACCAAGACTTAGCCACCTAGACGAATGTATGCATTTGACAACTAATATATCTTTAAAATCACAAAATGACAGAACATGCACGACCTCAACATACCAATCATATAATGATAAATAAATCAATAAAAGCATGCTCACATTTTATCGAAACTAGCATTTATATTACGTAAAATAAGACAATAGCATGACAGGGGGCTGATTACCTGCGGCGAACGGCAGGTGCGGCGTCGATCGTGGGCCGTCGATCACGGGTCCATCGCATATATATATGGATATATCGAACGGCCCACGTATATAATATATATATATATATTTTCAAGTCTACATATGAGACACAAGTCCACTCACCTCCGATTCAACGACAATATGCAGGGTTAATCCGTATACGAAACGCCTGAAATAGAATAATAGTTCTAATAAATAAAAATAAATTAAAAAGCCATATTAAATAAACTACCCATTTATTCTAACCCACTTATTCTAATCACCCACACTGGAGAATGGGCCTCTGCACAACCCACTGGCTTATGGGCCAGTCTGGTTGGGCCCAGAACCATTGTCCAACAAACCAGAAATTTCAGAACACCAAAAGCCCAAGACCCACTGACCCACGGGCCAGCCGGATTGGGCCCAGGCCCACTGTCCAGAAATTCTGGACCCAAACTAAATCAAAGATCCATTTTTTTTTGTTCTTTCTCCTTCATCTTCTTCTTCTTCCTTCTTCATCTACCCCTTCTACCCAAACAAGAAAAACTTCAAACCCATCACCACAACCATCACCCTTCCTCCACCAGCCATGACCCACCGCCGGCCGCCGACCGGAGGTCCACCAGCCGGAGTCTCTCCGGCGACTCAAATCCTCTCTCCTCTTTTTTTTTGAACCTCTTTGCCCCTTCTTCTCATCTCCTTCAAATACTCACATCTCTCTCTCTCTTCCCAAATACAAAAATATACCCAAAACAATCACCAAAAACCTTTTTTTCATAACCCAATCACCCAAATTATATATTAAACAAAACCTCTTTCTAATCATTATAAATCCCTATCACAACCATCCAAATCTAAGATAAAAAAACCTAAGAACACATAAACTCCATGAAAAGAGAAATCTAAGATCATGGACAAATCTAGAACCAAAATAAATAAAAGATTCAAGAGGAAGAGAAGGAACATACCTAGATTGACAATAACAATGGCCACAAGTTCTCAATCCGAATTAAGACTAATAGGGGAGGTAATGGGGGTATTTAAAGGGGCTAATGTGCTGTTAAAATCCCTCAAAGATTTGGTTGTTACATATTTAAGATTGAGCAAATCGGAGGGACAAATTTCGGATAGGTCCAGACAGAACTAACATTTACAAACAGGTCCTTCCTAGCTAACCCAAAATCTAATAATTACAACTGGGTCCCCAGATCCGATT
The DNA here is from genome assembly GCA_030737845.1 of Acorus calamus. Taxonomy (NCBI): domain Eukaryota; kingdom Viridiplantae; phylum Streptophyta; class Magnoliopsida; order Acorales; family Acoraceae; genus Acorus; species Acorus calamus. Next base: position 11,897,070 of record CM060861.1, on the reverse strand, counting down.
AACATACCAACAACTTCTATAAAGTTCACATACTAGATCCCCAGGCCCATTTAACATACTAACAACCCCTACCAAGGCCCAACGAAATATTATACTAATCTTTTGGCCTAAACAACTGCACAAAATAAATTATTATTTCTCTCTATATATAAATATATATATAATATAATTATGTAAAAAAATGCAGTTGTTACATTACTTTCCTACTTTAAATGTACTTTTAAACAACTATTGGACCTCATAAAAACAAACATATATAACTACTAAAAAACACTTCCACAACTTCTTGAAAATATAGAACTGCATCTGCTCTACATCCAGACGTGTTTCAATTCCACAACAGCTGCTTTCCATCCAGACCTGCTCCACTTGAAAATGTAGAACTGCACATGCTCTGTTTCCAGAACTGTTGCAACTCCAATATTGAGAAAATTAGATCATGTTCTGTACCTTAATTAGATCATAAAAAGGAAAAAGTTGATATTGATATGTGTACAAATGAACAAACCTTTTAGTTTTTGTGGAATTATTTCCACCTCTTTTAGTAATACATTTCTGTCTTACCCCCAAAATTCTTCCTCTTCTAATTACTTCATTCAGAAAAATCATCCCATAAATCAATCATAGCAATCTTCTCCTGATCTAATATCTTTGTAATCTGCTTCCCTTCCATATAATTCTAGCTATTTCGTGATTTTATAGACTTTCAATATCCACCATATACAAAGGTAACCCGAAATAGATCTTCCATTGCACTGTAATAGACATCATGCATAAATAATTAAGAAATCTAATAAAATATAATCACAAGCAGTATATATGTACACATCAAACAGAGAAAGCCAAACATGAAATCCAACAAAGAAAATCAATAAATTGCTTATTCAACTGCACATAAAAAAACCTAAACTAAAAACGGAGATATATAAACCCAAAACCCAAACTACAATATATAATCTATAAACCCTAAAAAAACTCAATCAGACCCTCAAAACCCTAAGGAGGAGACTTAATCGAACAATAAAAATCAATAATAAAGACCAATCAAGTGTTGGGAAGAGTTGATGTTGTTGGGAGACTCACCTTTGTTGATGAATCAAGCTCAAAATAGATGATGGATCAAATGTCGTTGAGATATCGAGGGCTCACAATTGGATCACTGAAGGAGACGACTTCTTCTGTTAAGAGATGCCGATTTCATGTGTTCTTACGTCAAGAGAAATAGAGATCAAGATTCCATGTGTTCTGTCGAGAGAGCACCGATTTCATGTGTTCTTCCGTCGAGAGAGAGAGTAGGTTTTCAAGAGAGATTGGGAAAGTTTTGAGAAAGGTATTAAAGGGTATTATCGTTATTTTACAAGTGTGGTTAAAGTTAACCAAGCCATGGGTTAATGAATGTAACAGTAGGGACTAAATCAATACTTTCTTAATAAACACAAGGACCTATGACGATTTTGTGATTTTACAAGGACCTAAACCGATTTTGGCAAGTTTACATTGAGTTATATCGATTTTCCCTTAAAAAAGCATAAAAAGTGGAGACTGTATTTAATGCTAGAAATGTAACTGTAAGCATCTTTGCTTCATGTATAGCCGCGTTGTGGGCCTTATGTGGTGGGCATGTGACCTAATGTTTCATACATGGAAAATGTTACTCACACAATCAGGCCACACATATTTTTATTTTTCAAAAAAACAATAAACACCACCCAATAACTTATATGTTTTAATAAAAAGTGCATGCCATGATATTTTGAGTTGAATAAACTCATTTTTAGTAAGTGTAAGAAAAAAATTATTGTGGTATATATATTGTTTAATGAGGTATATGTTTCACTAGATTTATAAGAAGGTATATAGGATTATATTTTTTACTGTAAACAAAACTGAGTGTAACAACGCTTACTTCATACATACACTCAATCCATTTTATAAACTCGTTCGAAGTTGTCACATCACTAATGCAGTAAATACAACTATTTAACGCAGTATGTATACCAATATTTCAGTATAAACTCTACTATGGAAATTGTAAAAGAATATGCATTCAATTTGTATGAGTGTATACATCATTTTTATAAAAGAATGCAATTCATTAATTAAATATATACTTCAAAAAAATCAAAATGTGTGCGAGTTGTAAATGATGTTATATTATCATTTTCCATGCTGCATTTATGTTAGAATAACAGAAAAGAATGAACAACAAATACACAACCACACGAGAAAAGATTTTCATGATTTGATAAAATATATCGTATCATTTAACACAATATATGAAATCAACAAATGCAATATATTATAAGAAAAAATCCAAATAACCCCCTATAAAATGTCTGAATTCCATATAACCTCCTGATTTTCTTAAAGTCCATATAACCCCGTGTAAACACCTATGTAAATGCAAATATGCACCCTAAGTTAAATTTTTGTTTGACAGATTAAAATTATTATGCAAATATTCTGTTTAGTTAACCATGATTGATAACATAGTATATCAAAAAACTTTTTATAATATTTTAAAAGGGTGCTGCTACCTAGGCCCCATAAATTAAGCTCATTTGTAAGCCCCAATAGGTGGCACTCTCCTATTGGTTCCCTATTTGACTTTTTCTAACTACCAAAATGACAATGACAAGACTACCCTTCTTATAATTTTAAAAATAAATTCTAACTAACTAATATTTAAATTAAACCTCATAACTGAATCCCACAAAAGGTGGCACCATGAAATCCTCTCTCTGACCTAACATATTTCTAAAAACTTTGAATTTTAGAGTTTTGATTTGGGTGAAACCATATGAACGAAAAATGGCAGGTTTCTTCCCATAAAAATAGAATTGGAATTCAAATTTAAATACATAATTTGAATTAAAAATAACTTCAAAAAAATGGGCTGGAATTCAAATTTAGATACAACTGTATCTGGATTTGAATGAACAAATACCTTCAAAAAATGAGTTGGAATTCAAATTCAGATACATGTCTCTGGATTTGAATTAACAAATACCTTCGAAGAATGGGCTGAGATTCAAATTCCGATACAGGTGTATCTGGTTTTGAATTAACAAATACCTTCAAAGAATGGGCTAGGATTCAAATTCAAATACAGGTGTATCTGGATTTGAATTAACAAATACATTCAAAGAATGAGCTTAGATTCAAATTCAGATACAGGTGTATCTGGATTTGAATTAAGAAATACCTTCAAAGAATGGGCTGGGATTCAAATTCAGATACAGGTGTATCTGGATTTGAATTAACAAATACCTTTAAAGAATGGGCTAGGATTCAAATTCAATACAGGTGTATCTAGATTTGAATTAACAAATACCTTCAAAAAATGGGCTGAATACAGTTTTATCTGGATTTGAATTAACAGATACAGATTCAAGATACCTGAATGGATCGCCAATGTTTGCCCCACGAACTGAACACAAGATAAAAAAGGTTGCAATCGAAATCAAAATCGAAATCCTCGCAAAAACTGCAATCGGATTGAATTTTCTATTTTTGTAAAATTGATGAATCAATATGTGTTTCGTGATCACAATCTTTTCGATTGATATGATTGTTTTCAAAAAAAAAGAGAAGAAACAACAGATCATGGAAAAAACAATATGTATAGACGAAACAGATCGTAAGGGTTTTCTGTTTGTTTCTTTAAATTGAATTGTTTATTTTCAAAAAGAAAGAAAAGCATATCATAACCACCTTCCATTGATTGTGGACCATTAATTGTGGGATCGGTTACATATGAAAATACAATTTGAAAATGAAGGGTAATTTAGATATTTCATCTTTGCCACCTCATGGGGCTTTAGATGGGGCCTATGAATTGGGCCCAAAAATCATTATTGATTTTAAAAATGCGAAAAATCATCTGTAAATGATGATTTTACCCCTCTGTATATAGTTTTATATCTATCTGCAAAGTTAAAATTCTCATACACACATGGTTTTTTGCAATTTGTGTGAGGTTTTTGATATACTGTGTTTTCAATCAGTGTTAACAAAACAGAATATTCACGTAATTCAATAATGTGCCGACTTTGAAATATTCTAAAAGGTATTAGTCAATTTTTTTTACAGTCTCAAATGATATCATTCAATTTATTAAAGTACTATTTCACAGTGCTATGTGAGTTCTAGTGAGTTTTGACCTAGAATAGCGGGGGGTTGTCATTGTATTTGTACACTCAGCCTATGCAGTCCCTGACACAGTGTATTATATAATCTATTATCTTAATTAAATAATCAATTATCAAAACTAAAAAAAGAGTGGTGATACCCAGGCCCCAACTCATAGGCCCCATTCACAAGCCCCAATAGTGTCATCACCTTATTGGTTGGTTTGTTGACTTTTGAAAATAGGTAAAATGACAAAATACAGATATGCCCTTCATTAAAAATATAGATCCAATTAACTCAAATCCCTCCTTTTTCTTTGATTAATATTTCACATTAATTTGAAATTTACCTAATTTAAAATTTGCCTATTTTAAAAAATATATCTCTCTAAAATTTGCCTATTTCAAAATTTAAAATTTAAAATTCTTATGAATTTTACACCAAAACTTACATAACTTACACAAAAATCACCTTAAATTGTTTTTCAAAATTACACCAAAACTTATCTAAATTACACCAAAATTATCTAAATAACACAAAAAAAACATTCTAGTTTTTTTTTATGATTATAACTATTATAGAATGTAACAAGTGTTGCACAAATGTAACAAATACAAATTATTATGTGTATGCGATTGAATGTTACACTTACGAATGCAACAATAATATACATTTATAAATGTAACAGTGTTGCATAAATAACATTATATCGTTTCAAGACTGTTACATTTCAAATGCAAATAAAAAAACAATACACACATTTACAAGATTGTTACATTTCAAATGTAACAAAATAACAAAAACTGTGTATTGCTTAAATGTGTCTCTTTCGAATCAAACTGCAATATTCATTAACTGTTACATTTATAAATGTAAATGTAACAGTATTAATCAATATACAGTTTTCACAGTGTAAATACAACAAAACAATACCTGACCTCACTTGGAGGGGATGACGACGGCGACGGTGGAAGAGGCTGCCGATTAGGCACCGATTTCGCCCAATCGGATGCTCGGACAATTGTGCCACTTTGTCGGAAGGCCGGGGAGGGGGAGCGAGTCCGTCGTGTCGGGGATCCCCGCTTGCTGGAGCATCCATCGCCAGCGGCAGAATAGTAGAACTAAAATGTATGAAATTTGTCATGGAATCAAGGAAGATTTTTCAATGAGGGATCAACATAAAACACGGATCATAGCTCCTTCACAAGGCTGGGAGCCTGGGAGGTATTGATGCCAAAACAGCAAAAGAAATATTTCACAAAGCCACACGCATGAATATGGAAACTGGACCTTGTCAATCATGTCCACCACAACATCAATCACAAAACATATATTAGTAAATGTTTAACCAACCATGCAAAATCATGATGGATAACGGAACCTTTCATGATATTAAAACAATATATAATTGCGACCCAAGAAATAAAACTCAACCTTTGACAAATCTCACTCATCGTAATGGATCATCCACAAGCATAGCTATCCCCAACCAAATCAAATGCACTTTATTCATTTTAGCAAGCAAAAAAGGGCAAACCCTTCAGGTTTCTCTCATCTAATAAATTGTACCAATACACTGAAATAATGAACTATCCGGACGAAAAGTATACTACTTTACATGTCAACAATTTCAATCATATCCAAATTTACAGCACCATAATAATCCCATGAGATAAGATTTAAAGGTGATAAATCTTGCTTTCGTGGATATAGTTCCAATTACTCTCTTAAAAGAGAATTTATTAATTTGTTTAATCTGAAATTTTATTATAAAATTTGAGTGAGGGAATTTTTAAAGATTTAATAAAGCACAAATCACAAAAAAATCGATAAATCGGTAAATAATAAAAAAAAGATATAATGGGTAATGTCTTGATGCCACCTCATGGGGTTTATTTGGGGCCTGTGAAATTGGGGCCTGGGAATCATTATTGCTAAAAAAATATAAGCATCCAATTCGTATGATATTTTATTTCTTATTAAAAATATATTTTATTATCTAAATATATATTTTTAAAATAAATTAAAACGTGTGCAGGTCCCGATTCATGTTCGACTGTGTTGCCAAAAGCCTCCTTTTTTATCTCCCAGCAGAATCAGACGGCCAATATTACTTGATCAGCGAAAAGTGTTCGGCCCAAAATCCTCATAGACCTCTGTTTCTCTGAAGAACCCCCAAAACAATCTCTCTCTCTCTCTCTCTCTCTCTGAAAATGCCTTCCCTTCAGACTGCGTTGCCTCCCGACCTCGCAAACAATGTCATCAGAGTATCTTCTCCTCTCAATATATGTTGAAATCCTTCTTTTGTTTGATTAGTGAAAACGTCAACTTGTGTTTGTTTTTCAGTTGTATCGCGAGTGCCTAAGAAGAGCTCACTACATCGGTCGGAAGGTATGCAAATCCAATCTTATCAGCTTTTCAAATGTACCCATCTAAAGAATTAGATTCATATAAATGTTGTTGTGTCGATGCGCATGTAGATGGTTTCAAGTGCGAATGAATCTTGATTTCAATTTCATGTTTCATTTTTTGGGGATTTTATTAGACAAGCTGACATTGTATTGGTGTTCTTGTTCAATCCCTTTAAATTTCTAGGGTTTTTTTGGTACATATATTTTTTTTCAAGTTAAATCTTCTTCTATTAACAGGAGTAAAACTCGAACTCAGGATCTCTTAGTGAAGAGGAGGGGGGATGTTTTTGTTACATCTCTGCCGACCTGTTAAGAGGCGGTTCGCTAAAATTATAGGGTTTTGTTTTGTTTATGCGAAGAATGGTGGTTGTGGCCTCTCGACTTTCTTTTAGGGTAGGAGGGGGATTTGGATTGGTTGTAATTGGTTTAATTCAGGCAACTTATCTTCTTTGGTTCAAATCAACATCTATCTGTGCTAATTGGTTTAGTTGGAATTTGGAAAAAATGTTCTTTGTTGGTTCAAATTAAACATCCATTCATTCTTTGTTTAAGTGGGGAAAATTATCTACCTTGTTGTTTCAGATTGAACATCCATTTGTGCTAATTGGTTTAATTGGGGAAACTTATTTTCGTTGTTGAGAGGAGATTTATTCTTTCATTGGAATAGTGATTGAGATGGTAGACATATGTCGAACTTGAAGGAATAAGGGAATAGTTGTATTATGCAACTATAGAGGAAATATTGGTGACCTGTATTTTAAAAAAAACATTTGTGCATTATTGCAAAATAGGTGTGATCAATATTTAGTCCCCGGATAAAATCATTTCCTTGGGTGATAGTTTTTTTCTAACATTGCATGTTAATATTGATTCTCTGCCCGTGATAGTTTTTTTCTAGCATTGCGTGTTTATATTGATTCTCTACCCGTGATAGTTTTTTTCTAGCACTGCGTGTTTATATTGATTCTCTACCTTTAACAAAAAGCTTTTTTTAGGCATGAATAATGGTTGTGAACAGTATGGCCAGTTGGACCCAGTTGATGCAAAGTTCATGGCAAGGAAAATCACACCTAAATTTAGCAAAATGTCAGTTTAACTGCTCTGAATACTTACATGCAGCCTAAGCTCTTTTATTCATGCATGGTAGAAGATTCATGTTAGCAGGAATACATTTGAAGTGGTAGTTGATTATTCTTTCATTGTTCTCATTTGGTCATTCTAGGTCACCAACCTACTGGAAAAGCTTTATTGTGATAAGTAGTGGAAAATTGGATCAAATGATTGTTGTGCGGATCCCAAATAAAATTAACCTATAACTGATATAGGTAGGTAGACTGGTGTTGTTTCTGGTGATTTTGGTAATTCTGCAGTTGAATGGGAAAGGGTTTATCTAGTTACAATGATCTTCTGTGTAGACTCTAAGAGTCCAATCACTTTGTAAATTCTTTTCATTTCATACATGGGCTTTTTGAGTGATGAAAATAAGTGTGTTCAATATTTATTATTTGTTTAAAACTGAAGGAATTTAAGTCTTTATTCTATTCAACTATCAATAAGATTAAACAAATAATATCTACCAACTCACTGGGTGTCAATAGTTTCCTGGCTCATTCCACTTTAAGTTTTAGTTCATCATATCGTTAAGGATCTGTAAATAGCAGACTGGAAAATTTGTTGATATGAAATGCATCTTTCTAATCATTGGGAAGTCTGAATTTGTTTTTTAAAAATAAAAATCAAAGCAACTTATCACATCAACTTATACCGAACCTCCTCTTGGTAGGATGGGAGAGGTACCCCCTCTTTAGTGAGGGGACTTGAGTTCAAGTCTTACCGCCTGCTAATAGGGGAAGATTTGACCAAGAAAAAAAAAATTTACCCACCAAAAAAAAAAAAAAACTTTGATGTGCTATCTTTGAACTTGACAATTTACTACAAAGGAATACATTGGAGTCTCACTGACTATCATGGCCAGCTTTCATCTAGTTGTATTTCTATGTTATTATATACATTTTAAAATGCTCATGTTGCTCATCTTGAGTTACATGTAAAACTCGAATGGTTGTCAAATTTATTAGTGGAGGTGTTTTATACAGAATTACAATACAGAGCTTGTCGTTAACATGGTGAGGCAGCAGTTTAAAAAACACATGCACGAGATGGATCCAGACAAGATTCAAAAGCTGAAGGACGAGTAAGCTTCGATCCATTATTTTCAATGCGAAGTTTAAAGAAGCTAAAGTTTGGTATAATATGGTTCCTCGTTTTTTTTTTTTTTTTTTTTTTTTTGCAGTGCTGCTAGGGGCCTTATTAATCATATGCTTTATGAATCTGAGAAGTTGTCGGGCCGCAAATTCAGTGGCATGTGAGTGTGTGTTTCGAATAACTTATAAGGTGGGTTCATGTACTGCGATCTTTGTATTAAGAAGGCAGTTATTGTGTGCTCACAAGGTTTCAAATCATCAGCACCTGCAAAATGTTGTTCCAGTCATAATTGTTCCTCTTCCACACCTCTCATTTTATGATGTCCACTCCATCTCTGATTTTATGTGCAATTTTTGACATGATAAATGTTGTTCTTAAGCCGTCAATTCATCAGCATTCAGCAAGGTTATTCATCATGAAGGTTGATAGTGGGGTGCATATTTAGGTCAAGTATATCTGATCATAATCACCCTGTTTTATTAGGGTTAGGGTTAGGGATTGGGATAATTTTATAAGTTATCCTGTTTGGTTACACAAGAATAAGCAGATACCTCAACTTAATAAGATATCCTGATCAGCACAATCAAATAAAAATACGAATAAATATCATACATTTATCCTAATCAATTAGTTATTCTTTATGCATTTTTATCTGTAAACCAAACAGGGGCAATAAGAATTCAGGGATCGAGTTAATATTTATTCTAGAAAGAACCATGATAAGTGGTGCTATAGATAAATTTGATATATTACCATTGAATTGCATGACATGTTTGAATAAAGTGCCCGAACAATAATAGCAATGACAAATGAACACAACTAATTATAAAGCACTTTAAACTTTCTGAGTGGGGGTCTGGTTGAGACACCATAACAGTATGGCAATTTCTCATTACATACTTTTAACATGTCATCTCCATAATATATACATACCTTAAATGTTGCACAAATAATTGGCAGATCACTAAACAATCTGAGTAGAAATCCTTTTTTGGATGCACCCACAAATTTATATATCATAAAATTAAAACATTGGTTTCAATTGTAGATACAAATCTTAAAGACTTGCTTTAAGGGATAATCTAAATATTCCAATGTAAAACCATATTCAAGCTAGGTATAAACTATATACATACAAGGCACTATACATATTAACAAGCAGCGCATGTATAGATGGATATATACATATATACAGTGTTGAGACTTCTTTTGACCATATATTATGAATCAAATATTTCAAGCCAAGTTAAAGCAGATGGCCTTCATTGCTGTCACAGAAGACTGATTGCTGAAGCACTTAGGAGCATTTTCATTTTGAAATCTACAGAACTTTCAGTCTCATTCTGCAAGGTTTTACAGAGAGAAAAAAAAACCCAAGATCAGTGCCCAATGCAAATGCTGCTTCTAAGCTAATGAGGCAGAAATCACTTTCAATCATCCAAGCCCATAAAAAAAAATGTATGTAGACATCTAGCCTCAGAAAGTGATGTGAACAAAGAAATGAATGAGCATGAGATGATGAAGGAAAGCAACACACACTTGGTCTAATGCCCATGGTGACATGTTATGACTTTGATCTGTCATTTCTTCTAACATAGTTACACCAAAAACAGAAGAACTCGTTTACTGTCAACTCCTTCATCCACAACGAGAAGCTAAACAGTTATCACCATGAATGCGGGACTTGAACAATATGCAGCGCTCATGCAGAAGGTGGGGAAATATTATCTACTAAAACATACTGTCAATGGAACAAACTAAAAAAAAAGGAAAAAAATGTTTGAATGTTTTAAGATCACATAGTCCGAACACGCTGAAGAATACGAACAAATTCATAATAAAGGCTTAGATCAACTCCCACAGAGCTAGCCCTATCATTAACTAGAGCTGAAGTCCCTGAAGCACAAGGATTTCCAGCAACAATTAAGTCAAAACCCCCAAACTCTTTTAACAGGCTCTGAAGCTTGTGGCTACTCAGCCCCTTAATACCTTCTATCTGCCTTAATTGCCCGCTCTGTCCGGTCTCCGACCACCAACTTTTGAGAATCTTTCGATTAATATCAGATGCTTCAACAGAAACAAAACATTTTAGATGAATCCCAAGCCTCTGCAGGGCCACTGCTGGGCCTCCAATCCCGTTGAAAATGGACAACACCTTCACTCCCTCAGGATACATCTCCCTCAAGACAGAGAGTAGATAACCCAATGTGTCGGTTTGGAAAGCATACTTGAGCAATTTGAGCCTCTCTGCTACCTCCAAACCCCCAATCCGAGTGTGGTTAACTGGGTATCCTAATATATGCTCCACTTGATCAGGTCCAATGGGACTCAACTTGTACTGCCCCACCCAGATTAGGTTCATAGTCTTGCATTGATGGAGAATGTCCATTTGTTGTTCTTTGGAAAGCATCCCTCGAGACTCTACCAACATCTTCTCCAGACGCTCACACATTCGAGAAACCCCCACAGTCTCAAAACTGATACAGCTCAACTGTTTCCTAGTATCCCAGGAGGGCCACCATCTCTTTGTATGAGGCATTGCATCTTCAATTGTCATTGGTGACTTGGGAAGGACGTGGAACCTATTCTCACTCGGCAAATTGTGAAAATAGCCTTCTTTTCTGATGAAGGCTGAGAAAAACTGAGCATTTACATACTCAGGTTCAATTCCATAGAGAAACTGAGAGAGTTTTCTCCACGTATCTTGGAAATATCCACTACATTTCCATAGATGAAATAGGGCGGTTTTGATAGGAATTGATGAACACCTCTATTGAGACTGGATGTGGATCGGTCTTCCATCTTCGGTCGACGCCCTTGCTCATTTGTTCCACCACCAGTCCCTCTGTATGTAGGCATGGGATTGCTGAATATTCCAGGTTCAGTCTTTACTTCAGGCATGTAAAATCTAGAAGAAGCAGTTATGTCATCCATAGTCTCCATCTTGATCCTTTTCCCTCTTCCATTTTCCCTGGAGTCATTAAAGACTGTAGCTGAACTTGATGCAACACTGTCTGTTTCTTGCTTTACAGTAAAATGGCGTCTCAAGCTTCCTAATTCAGTTTCATCTAGCAAGCCATGGTTACTTTCACTAACTAGTTCATCCTGCACCACAGAAAATCAAACAGGCCAGACAACCTTGAGAAAAGTATAAACACCCAGCACAGAAGAAATAAAGGTTGAGTTGGGAAAACACCAACATCTTGAATCAAGAACTAGGGTGAGTGCTATAGATATTCCAGGGGAAAAAAATAGACCGTCAAACGGGAAGAGGCCAGAAGCCCTGGATCATATCAACATGCCAGAAACTAAACCCAAAGGAGGATCATAAACCCTTTGAATTTTTACATGGTAATGTCGTAATACATATAAGCTTCTGAAATGTGCCAAAACTAATATCCAGACAGTTCAGAGCATGACATTTTCAGAAGGTGGCTGTCCACTTTGAGCACTCAAACCCAACAGGATTGGATACCTTCTTGTGTAAAGTGTCAGTGTGACTGGGTTTCAACAATTCATTTTACTTGGTAAAAACAGGATTTCAGGTCGGTTGGTTGTGATCCATGTCACACACTACAATTTCTGATTTTGATGTAACAGTTTTCAACAGTAAAATGTTAATTATTTCCCATGCGGTTTGTTGGAGCATTTGGATGGCGCGGAACGAGAAACTATTCAAAAGGGAAACAGTTTATGTGGAAAATGTTTAGGCTGCAATCATGGCGTCTCTACAGGCATGGGTCAAGGTGCATCCTTCTTGAGAAGGAACCGTCGTAACGCATCATGGGATAGGGTGGATTGAAAATTAGCTTACTTTTTGTGTTGGGGTTGTTCAAAGGGGCTTCACCTTGTCTTGATGGTTTTTTTGTTCTATTCCAATATTTTCATCTTATTTTGTAATTTTTCTTTGGAAATCCCTCATCTCCACTGTTCAAGGGTCATCATCTACCTAATATGATGGTTCCCATCCGCTGTTCAAAAGAGAGAGAAAAAAAGTAAAATGTTAAAAGGCTACGCATGGGGCATATGCTGCAAACTTGATAGAGCAATAAATTTTTGCAAATAGATAATCAGTTCATATGTAAACTGACGATACAATTTCTTTATTTTCCAATAAAATGGACAAAATGAGTCCAGATGTCCCACCCATCCTCAACACTGAAAACACAGCGCTGGCTAGAAGATCAATAACAAGATCTTTCAGAATAACACACAGAATCTCTTTTGAAAAATACCTCCCATCCTTTCCTAAATTTGATATAACATCAACAAATTAAATTTCCCCAAACCCCAAAAACCACCGTCTAAGATATCATGTATAACCATACGATATCCAGATACCGTGTTTTACCTTGAAAGATTTTCTTATTCATCGACGTCCTCAAATCCCCACCAACAGCATGTAAAGCCCCTAACAGTTTTTCATCCTCTGGTTTAAGTCATAAAAAAGGAAGATCACATCTTCTGAATTATTTCAAAAAACAACCCCTCCATCAACCAAAAAAGGGTAAAAACACTCATCTCTCTCCACACTACTTGACTGTGTATACACGTCATTTTTAGATGATCTTTGGTTTCATTTCTCCACTGCATAAGTCAAACCAAACATTTCCATCCTGCATCCATCTCTCCCTACTTTTTCCTTTTGGACAGGTATTTGTTCAAGTAACAGAGTGACACATGCATGAATACCCACGCCAAGCATTAATTCATAAGCAACATATTATTCAGAAAAAAGGAATTATAGATCAACGTAATAAAAAATAGACATGGTACAGTATATATTAGGACTATTTAGATCTACCATTACAGAGTTTGTTCCCTAGAAAGAATTAAAAGCATAAGCCAGGGAGTGGGGAAACCTTATTCTCTTCTGCAAATGTATTGGCAATTCGTTTAGCAAAAATGCAGTCCGCAAGCTCCTGGATTGGAGCTTCAGTACCTGAAAATAACATAGGAAAAGGAATTGTCATACCATTTTATGATAAAATTTTCAAAATGATAATGGTAGCTTCCAGAAATTTAAATTTATGATTAGGATCAAAGCTAATGGAGGAATTAAAAACATTATCTATATCTATTTTTGCTACAAGATTCTGGGATAATAAATAAACCCCAATGTATGGGTGTTTCTGCTAATTATTAATCTGTCTTTATTCTAAACAAAATGATGTTTGAAACCAAACCAAAAAAAGATGATGTCTGAAGTTAAAATTCTTAGAACAAAGCACTTCCCAGCTCATCAATCGTCCCTCCCTACCCCTTCCATGCCACCCCTCATTAAATCTTCTCTGAATCACCCCAACTTTATATAGAACATTTTTCAAGGGTGATAGCATAGACATATAAAAGACAAGGAGATTAGATTGCCCTGCCTGGAGAAGCACCACCCCACACCCCCAGTAATCTGGAAACCATGAAGTTTAGGAAATAAATCAAGTTTAGATCTTCTTTTAACAAAATCAGTCAGAACATCCTCCACCAGCCAGCCCCACCACACTCTACACCCAACAATTTTTTGTTCCTTTTTTTTTTTGATGGAAGCTAAGGCAAAATACCATAACCAATGAAAATATGCCCCCTGGACAAAGGAGACGAGATGTCTACATTAAATAAAATTAAGTTAAATAGAACAAAATTTCCATGCACTTCCAATACAATGTGGCTAGGACTTCGCAATAAGCAAGGATAAATAGACTAAAATGCATCATCTACACATGATTACAAACTATTAAAATTCACTTGAATTCATTTTCATACAATAGAGTGCTTTTACTTGGAAAATATGACCAGCTACAGAAGAGAGATTCTAGATGAATATTGATAAGTAGATGCATTGGAAAATGCCTAACATCCACGATTCCTATGTCAGAACATCCACATCTTATGCAGATGTATTGGAAAATATGACCAGCTACAGAAGAGAGCTTCTAGATGAATATTGATAAGTAGATGTATTGGAAAATGCCTGACATCCACCAATTCCTATGTCAGAACATCCACATCTTATGCAGGTCCACTACTTCTACTTTAGCTAAAATCCACTTCCAAGTATTAATTTATGATATGCACAGTTATAAACAGAGTCAAACCACAGATGATGAAAGGAAACTATGTACAAGAGGCAAGGAATTGACAACAGAAAATAGAAGTTTCAACATTTAAAGGTAATTAGTTTGTGAATGACCAAAACTGAAGGCATGGGATCCAACAATATATAGTTAATAAACATCAGTGAAACAAGCTCACCAAAATTATCAATAGCTGATGAGATTTCTTCTTGAGAGAAACCCATTTCAAGTAGACGGAGTGTCTTGTCCATTGTTCCAAACAATGCTTCAGTTTCCTAAATTCAGATATCAATCAGAATATGTAGTTATTAACCAATCCTCAGACATCAATTGGATTTATATGAAAACATTAAGGTGAATATGAATGGTAAAACAATCAATTTGTCAAAGGTCTAAAAAAAAATTGATACCCAACTACAAGCACTAATTAAGTATGAAACAATCAAATTAAATCCAAGTACAACATGATCATGGTCCAGTTGGAAAGCTTAAAAAAACCTAGGGATTTCTTTTTCCCCTTTGGGAGGAAGAGGACAGTAGCCACCAGCACCACTATTCACTGTCATCCTGCTGAGTCGTCTGTTACAGTCCTCCCGTCCCTTCAACCATCTCCATCAGCAGTCCTAGGCTTTCCTCTGTCTCTCCATCCTCCACCTCTTCCTTTTTGCAGTCCTATGGTTTCTTTTATTTTGTCACTTCTTCTTGTGATGTCTAAAACTGATTAAACAGGAGTGACTCTTGAGAGAAGGGTATCTAAGATCAACCCAACCTTAAAACATCACAGAACAAGATTAGAAGTCATCCTAGATGGATGGTTCTATGCTCACGTTGCAATATTTGGATCCTTCAAAAGATCCCATTGGACAATTGTTAATGGTCCTAAGAAAACAGGAGATCCGTCATCTCTTTCAGTCCTTTGTATGAGTGGCATACATTCATCAGTTAATGATATAATTTCCTAATTTCTTTTCAGAAAAAGAAAAATGCATCCTGAATCAGATGAACAGCCCATGAAAGAGACAGTAGTTACCTCATCTGCCCCCTGATTGCTATGAATTGAATCACGCATCTGCTTTCCTCCAGGACGTGCAGTTACATGACCACCATCCATGAAGTCTATAATTTCATTGAGAGAAGCATTTTCACCTGTGGTTTCAATATAGAGGGAAAAAACATTTTCAAAAGCAATAAACAGACTTGTAAATAATATGATTATGCCTATCATGCCACAAAATATACATGTAATTTCTGTTTCTGTATTTCATATGTGACCTATACCAATGCAAATAAACACAATGGGTGGGCATCAAAACACTGGCTTAGAATTTTAATGTTCGGATATCACTCACTCTATATTTTCAAAGTGACTGTCAAAGTAAAAGAATGCCACTTCATTAGCTTACCAACCTAGCCTGTATCATGTATGATAATCCATGTCTGTTTGATACTCAAATGCGTTCATGTCAGTATTACATAAAAATACACAAGTTAATATCTTCATAGACTGCCACAAGGACCAACACACTGGATTTAGATACTTCCTAGCTGATGGTACATTTATGTCAAACTAATCCCTCAATTTGAGCCATACACCAAGTGCACTCTTCTCATATAGAAGCCAGAAAAAGGAATTACAGCCTTCTGATACAAACATATTCCAATGCAAAGAAAAGAAAACATTTAAGGACAAAAAAATACAAACAATCAAAATATTAAGTCAAACATTGTGCTTAAAAAAACTTCAAATAACCATTGGAAAGGTCGACAAAGGCTATAGTAAAAGAAAATCTTTCCATACCAAGCTGGCTAATTGCCATATCAACTTTTTCCGCAGGGAAATTCATCATCAACAGAGAAGACCTTATGTCAGAATCACCCGTAACAGGCACATCTATCTCCTGCAAGAAAAGTGCAAGGAAATACTCGGAATAATGTTGTGTGCATTCAATAAGACTTTTGACAATAAAACAGCATTGTAAAAATCAGAAAAGTAAAAAACAGACACCAGTGCTTTTTCCTTGGCGATAAAATTTCTTTGATCCACATTAAAGAGAATAGGACACCCAATTTTGTAATACATATTCAGTTAAAAATATGAAGAATAAATAGTGTACATATTACCAAAATAAATAAATAAAAATACATACATGTATATGATACATGTGGGATTAATTTGTTTAATTATTTATGTCAAACGTGGTGCTCTGAACATCAAGTGAGCAAGTAAAACCATATATACATATTCCTATAGATTTAGGAATTTTCTGTAAGTCTTTCTTTCCAGTCATCATTTTCATCTTTCTTATTAACTTGATGATTATTGTGAACAGCCAGCTCAAAGGAAGTTTCCCAATATGACCAAGTTCACTTGCTTGAGCACCCACGCCCCTTCCCTAAAAAAATAAAGAAAAAACAACTGAACACTCATATCAATCCAATGCTTCTTTTATTTATTTCTATTATTAAAAAAATTACTCAGCACATTGGCAGACCGCAGACATGTCATGTGTGTCGATCTGGCTACAGCCAGTATTCAGTCATGCAACAATTTTCAGTTATTATGTAACCCAAGTACATGTACTCAAATTACCCAAAAAAAGAATGTGTAATCGCGAGAAAAAAGTTCCTGCTACCCTAAAGTAATTCAAATACATAGTGCAGGTAATAATTTCTGTGTTTTTGTAGCCAAACATACAGTAACAAAATGTCAGATGCAAGCATTACAACCACTAATCACATGAGAGAAAATTACTTCCAAAGTTCAGCAGCAAATACATCAATGTGACTGTTAAATTAAGAGGAAAAAAATACCTACCAAAAAAAGTAAGAGAAAAATAAGCGCACACACCAAATTCATGAATAGAAACCCATTAAAGATGTGCTTCACACACATGCTTGATATAGAGTCATTACAAGCACAATGGTTTACCTAAGCCTTATACGGAGCGGATATGGTCATATCCGTATGTATCCTATCCGTATCCACGACATTTAAAAAGCGTAATCCGGGACGGATTCGGGGGGGGGGGGGGGTGAGGGGGGGGGGAGAGAGGGGAGTAGAGAATTTTCCTTTATAATACAAAATCATCTGCCACACATGATGCACACATAGGTTTACCTCAATTTCGCAATTACTAGATCTAGTGAACTCAATGTCTGGAGTATTCACATCCTTGCAAGGACTAGATACATCATCCCAAGAATCAGATGACTCGGGACTTGAGTTTTGAAGAGCCTGAAGAACAGAAGCATTAGAAATCAGTAAAACATGTGGGGTTCCTAAACAATGCATAAGAAATGGATGCCATTGAAGAGGAAGATAAGAAGACTAACTTAATTTACCTAAATTTAAGTTATGAGCCTATGTGGAGGTGGTTTAGGAGCCGTTTGAAAACCCATTTGAAAAGTGTGATTTTGTATAAAGAAGCTTAATAAAATTCGATTTCCAGAAAGCGCACTTTCTTTGCTTTTTAAAAAGCATATTTTTTTACTAAAAGCTAAACAAACTTTTTAATTAAGCATGCTTTTCTAGAACCGTTTGGAAACACGTTTAGCTTTTCGATTTCTGCAGAAGCAAAGGTCAGCCAAACATATTTCCAAACAGCCCCTTAGAAAAAATGCAAAAATGGAGATAAAGTAGTGGTTCCAAGTTTCTTTAAAAATAAAAATAGAAGAAAGAATAAAAGTAATGGTGCAAAGGGGTTATCCCCCATGCAGTATGTTGGGGATATGGTTTGTTCAAAATGAATGCCTATTCAATAAAAAAAGAACATATGTGAAGAATACATGGGTGACCATTATGGCAAACCTCTGGATTGGGGAGTGCTCCTATGGGAAGATCCACCCTCAAAGATTATGGGTTATAATGGGAAAGGAATGTAGGTTTAAATGTTTTTGGGGGGGGCACCCTTTTTTTTTGTTCTTTTTGTTTTTCTATTCTTTTATTTTGTATAAATCGGATATCCCTTGACTCCATTTGTTTCAAGGGACATTTTTCCTCTTAATGTAATGTTAAAACCTTCTCTAAAAATTGTTAAGAGCCTATGACAAGAGAGACCAATTAGCAGAGACTTCTTTAGCATGTCAGCATAGTGAGTTTTTTCATAGATGACTGGATGGTATTGCCAGAGTAGACCATACTTTTTCTCTCTTTTTTGAGTGCTTTAGTTCAAATTAAAATTTAATAATCATGATTTGATAGGAACTTATCTAATTTATGGAATTCTACTTTTGCAGAATCCTATACAAGCAGCACAATGACTGAGGATGTCTCTGTGACTTCTATGTGATATTTCAGTGTTTATATTGAGAAGATTTAAGTCAAACCTTTTCCTTTTCTATATTTAATACTAAACAGTGACTATTCAGTCATATCAACAACACGGTCAGGGCCTTCACCTTCTTTATTATATTACTTTGTTGTTAAGGATATATTAGATAGTCAGCCCTGATGTTTTGATTGCCCTGTAGCTTTTCAGTTTTAACATTTTTCTTTTCATGTCTGGCACTTGAAAAAAAATTCAAAATCTTCTCAGTTATCAACCTGGCTATGGCTTTTCTATTTTTGATAATCAGAGATTCAAGGAGCAAAAAGGGAAACTTAAACTGATCTAGAAAAAATTATATTCATAAACCATAGCTTTTTTCTGAAAATAAACAATGTTTTCTCCTACACATTTAAAAAAAGAAGTAAAGACCACAAGGGACTGATCACTTACATTATATGTAAAGAGGGTTTCTAGTAATAATTCAACATCCTGATCACCTGGGCATAAGAAAACAATCAAATATGATTATATGTATGACTATCTCAACAAGAAGTTCACTATTTTGTTTTTAAAAATTACTTTACACAATCAATCCATTGAAAGATTACATGTAAGCACAATAGCAGCATGAGCATTCTGATTTCTGATAGATATCGATATATTGACCTACCATTTTCTTCAATTACTCTATCAACGAGCGTTGGTGAGAACCCCATTCCAATGAAGTGGGCTCTTATATGAGTGGTAGATGAGCTTGGAATACTCCCCTGCAATGAACAATTTAAACAATAAGGAAGAAAAAAAATCCCAAAAGTGAAGGCCAACTGATTTAATATATCACTTGATAAAACATAAAAAGTGCAGTCGTGCAGGTCACGATCTCTCAATATTTTGGTCATGTTTATAACACCGTGGGCATCAAACAAATACGTACAAAATTATGGTATACTTAACAAAATCCAACAAAAAAGTGACACGAGGAATGGCATAGAGTCATCTAGGTGAATCAATTACAAAATCTTTGTGCTGAAACTAGGCCTGTTAATGAGTCAGGTCCGGGTCGGGTCGGGGTGGACCCGGACCCGACCCGTGGCAAGACCCGACGGGTCCGGGTCCAATCTAGGACCCGGCGGGTCCGGGAAAATGTGGACCCGGACCCGTCGGGACCGGGTCTGACCCGACCTGGACCGGTTAGCCAAAAAAAAAAAAAAAAGGAAGAGCTAATGTATTTGTTTGTCTTATCATTTATTTGAAATTTTTTATAATAAAACATTATTATTAATGAGACTATGTTTGAACATAATTTTATACAATTCCAAATAAGTAAATCAATTATTAAACAATATCCAAAACAATAACCACTAACCATAGTTGTCTGGGCGACGCCTAGGCGCCGCCTAGGCGACTAGGCGGTCCAGATGGACCTAGGCGACCGCCCGCCTAATAGCATGTTAATTAAGTGGGCGCCTAGGCCCGCCTACCCCTCTAAATCACGCCTAGCCCGCCTTAATCACGCCTAGCCCGCCCAATCCCTCGCCTAACCTTAAAAATAAAAGACAAAATAAAAAACACACGATCAAAAGATTGAAACATCACCTACCCTGCGGTCAACGGTGCAACGAATTCTCCCAGTCCCAAGTGAGTCTCTATTGATTTTTTATCTCTCCCTCCTATCTCTCTTCAAAATTTCTGAACTCTTATCTCATTCTCCCTCAATCTCTTCCCCCTTTTTTCCTTCTTTAATGCTACTAGGGTTAGATTATATTAGTTTTGTTGAAATGGACATGCACCAATAAATTACTTTCATATGTTCTTTATTTATAAATAACATTTCTTCATTTTAAGTAGTATTCTTGAAAAAATTAAAGAATGGATAAACAGATAAATAACTTTAATATAATTACTAATTTAAATAATAAAATCTTAATTAAGCGCCGCCTAGGCGCGCCTAGGCACGCCTAGACGGCTAGGCGGTTGGCCACCGCCTAGGCTCGCCTAGCCGCCCAGATAACTGGATAAAAAACATATTGACCTAAATAATAAACATAACTAATTATACAAACATTCAAAACAATATTAATCTAAACAACATTTAAAACAATAAACACTAACATATTAACTAAAATAATAAACATAAATCATGCAAAAAACCAATTAATTATACAAATTCAAAAGCTAATAAGTTAATTGTCCAAAACAAACCGACGACAATGCATTACTAAGTTTATTACATATTAAATAATCAAGTTCTTGCAAGTTGCAACATCAACACAACGAAAAAAATGTTATGATTATAATTATGATTTATAAACTTATGGATACAAACATAAGTTATGTAAAAAATAAAATTATGTATCAACTAATACTAATAATCTTATAATATATGAGCATATATTAATAAAACAATCGGGTCTCGGGTCCAACGGGTCGGGATGGGGTGGACCCGGACCCGACCCGTTAGTTTGTTCGGGTCCGCCGGGTCAGGTCCAAATCGGGTCGGGTATATTACACGTGTAATCGGGTCCGGGTCGGGTCCGAGTCTAGACCCGACCCGTTGACAGGCCTAGCTGAAACCCACCCAAATAGAATCAATAACAAATTAAGTACCTGTTCTGCACAAACTGATTTAGAAGGCACTTCCAAATCCAACGGCTCATCTTTCACCATGATTCCAGGCCTAACAACCGGAGGATTTTCTCCGTCCGCACAGTCTTCCACCTTGACCTTGACCTGTATGGTCAAATGAACAATAAGAAGAAGCGAGTCCTATCCCAAGACAACAGACTACATCGCAAATATTTGAATGGTACCATTTTTAATTGCAGAAAGATCTTTTGCCGAGATAATTAACAATTCCTGCAAAAGGTGAGTACAACAAATTAATAGAAAAGCCTTTGAAAGAACCCATATTAATTTATACATGATATGTTTCCATAAGTAAAGGTTAGTGCATTGTATGCTCATATGGCGCAATCCACACCCATAACCTAACATTAAAAAAATTCAGATAAAACCATGCCCCATGATATGCTTAACCTAATATATGTTTTGCGAGTTGTGCACAACACATGCTTCACTCCATTGTTCAGTCGGAAGATATTAATCTACACATGAGGACTTTTGTCCAGTGTTAAATAACATGATAGCCAAGCTCCTGATTAAAATTTCATGCACAGACATTTCTCATTCCCCTAAGCAGAAAACCTTTTTTCCCCCTTTTGGTGGGTATGGGTCAGAGATCAATACATTCATCCCTAAAATTTAAACAAAGATCATACAAGATAACATGAGAGACACATCACAACAATTTGAGGTGTCGATGATAACATTAGCGCTCATAAAGAAGCTCATTCTTCCCAGCAGTCCAAACAAAACTTACAGACACATATAAATCTTGATATCAAACCAAAAAAGATGATGATCTTCCTTTACATTCTAATAGAAACCCTAAAACATCATTTTCCATTCTTGTATTGTATGAAATTGCAGCAACGCAACCAATCCAAAAAATACATCAAATTTTTTTTTTCCAAATCAGCTTCGAATGCACGTAATGAAATACCCCAAAAATTCATTAATTCGAACAAAAAAAACAAACACCGAAACCCTAACCACAGGCGATAGAACATGCAAACAAGAAAATATCATCAATTAAAAAAGGAACCACATACACGACGACTAATAATGATTGAAAATAAAAATCAAAACGAAATGATCGGAAAATCGAAGTTATACGAACCGGGATTTGTTGAATTGGTACCAAAAATGAAATCTTTTAAATAAAAAAATTATAGTGAATCCAAGCCTGGCTGAGCAGAAAGTGAATGAATTGGAACTCGTAAAAAAAAATAAAAAATTCGGGTGTGGAACGGAACGCGTGGATATGGGATTGGACTGAAATACCCTTCTGGTTTCGAGTTACGAACTTACGATGGTTGATGATGGGGTATTTGAGTAATTGTGTTCTTAAAGGACGAAGGGACGAACAAGATGAACGGACGGACGACAGTGACGGAATGGGTGTGACTGTAGTTTTTGGATTTTTTCTTTTTAGGGACTGAATGGGTGTGACTGTGACATGCGCTTATTCGTCGGATAGATAACCATACTGAATAAATATCTTTTTATTTGATTATATTTTCTTGTTGTTATTTTTATTGGGAAACGTGAAAATGATTTATTTTTTTATGCTGAATAAAATAATAATAAGTAATGAATGATAAATGAATAAAAGTTTATAATTTTTTAAATAACAAAAATATCATCGAATAAATATGAAAGATGTATGATTGATTTGCAAGATGTAGTAATTTTTGAATTATGTGTGTGAAATTATTAGGTGAGTTTTTTTTTTAAAATGACAAATAAGAGTATTTTTTTTTCTATTGGCATAAATAAGTTTTGATAACCAAATCCAACACTTCCTTAGAATAGTTATTATGTCTTTTTTTTATGTAAATGGTAGGCATGCATCTTAAATTTTATTGCAAAACTCAAAGCGAAACATGCCGAAAAGTAAAAAATGGTAGAGGAGGACTCTACCTACATGAACATAATGCAATTACACTTATTCCTCGATCTCAATTTTCCCCCCAATATACATTACTCTGCTCGCTCTAGCACAAACAATCCCCCAAGTTCTTATGTAGTTTAGGACTGACTCCCATAAATTTTTCACATAAACTCGGGAACCTCTGAATATCCGGTGATTCCGAGAAAGCCAAACGGTCCAAGCCACAGCGGGAATAAAAAACATAGTTATTATGTCTTAACCTATCTTATCCAGATATATTTATTAGAGTTTATCTGGAAAAAAACAAATAGCAATAAGAATATTCTCCCATATGCACCCTATTCTATGTTAATTCTCCACCATAAACGGGGGTCAGTGTATGTGCGCTCTCAATCTCAAATACTATCAATGTATATATTTCATTATGATTTTTTCATATTTTTTTATAACAATACAATTCAATTTATTAAAAAATGCATTTCACCTTTTGTAGAATACATCTCATTTGTAAAATCTAATATACCTCATTTTTTACAAATCAATCTTTGATTAGTTGGCTAACACCTCCCCAAGAGGTCAGGGTATCAAATCTAAAGGAGCACATATTTTCAAAATAAAATATATATATCTCATTAAATGAGACATATATAATTTGAAATAAAAATACAGTGGACTGTATTTGAGATTATAAAAAACTTTGTGTAACATTTAAGAGAGGCTTTCAAAAGCAACACAAGTTTTGTTTGGATATGAATTTGGGTCACTTTTTGAAACATGGATTGAAACACATTTTTCACTAGGTTGAAAAGTGATCTACCATCACTAAGGGTCCGTTTGGAAACACATATTGAAAAATAGATTTTAGAATAAAGCTGTTTTTTAAGATGATTTTAGACCTTTGACTTTTTTTGGATGTTTTTTTTTAATTCAAGAATCAATATTTTGAAGGAATTTAATATTTGGTAGAAAAAGTTGCTTTTCAATTCAAAAAATCGATTCCGACCAAAAAGCGTTCTTTTTGAGATTTTAAAAACACGGATTTCGATAGAGAAATTAAAAGGAATCCAGCTTTTGATTCCGCCGGAATCCGACCCGTTTGGTTGCGCGTTTGGGCGGAATCCGCTTTTTAAAAAGCGGAATCGCCCCCAAACGCGCTACCAAACGGACCCTAAAAGTAAAATCTCAGCTTTTAAAATGCTGTTAAAATATATGTTTTTCAAAATCTAAATGGATTTTGAGATTCATCGTGTTTGGGACACAGATACAAAAGGACCTAGATAAATTGAGTGCAGCATGGGTGAAGAACAAACTCTTGAATAAAGCCTACTATAATCATCCTAAAGGGCTCGTGAACATATTTTTTTCCCTTGCTTCCCACAAAGGTCAAACTCAGAATAGGGATCTCATGGGACAATCATCTCTTTCACTTGGTTAAAGCATTTTATTATAGTTTTGCTATGTTCATTAAATTATAAAAAAATGATTCAAATCAACAATTAGATTAACTGAAATTGAATCGTAACATCATCATCACATAATAATATTATTATTAGTTTTACTGGCCCCTCTCCATCCCGCCCTCCCCCAGTCTCCCCCCCCCCCCCCTTTTATTTGTCTTTATCATACACTAAAATTGTTTTTCTAGTGATTCTTTGTACACATGCTTAATGGGTTTATATTATAATCTCAGTTTGAGACACTTTTCATTATGATATAATAAATAGTAATCTTGGTATGAGACTTGTTTTTTACCACATCTTTGTCAAGGGCCATCACACGCAATATAAGCTTGTAATGACTTGTGATGTAGTAGTGATTGAGGCCCCATTAAGATCTACAGAGAACTACAGTGTCTCAAAGCAGATATGTTTTGACTTTGATCGATGCTTTATTTTCCTCAGCATTCACATGTTGCAGAAGTAATCAAACTTGAGAGTAGGCGTAGAATAGTTTGCGGAGAGTATCTGGGATGCGATAATGGCATTCGCCGCCTCGGTGTAGTGAACCCCGTCCCAGCTTGCGTATCGAGACCCGTCTATGCACGCCTGGGACCCCAGCCCACCGCACATCGCACTCGGGTTGAAGTTGTATGGTGGACCTCCATTTCCGCAACACGCCATCAATGGATTGTCGAAATCTGGATTGTAAAGAAAGATTCGTTAGGTCTCCTGAATTAATTGTCAAACTGGTTTTGTTTATGTAAATTCAGCTCTTAGTTTTTTATTAAAAAAAGTGATGCAAAACAAGTGGAGATGCTGGAGTTATCAAATTACCGTAGAAATAGCAATTGGAATTGGCATGAATAAAAAATGATGACAATCTGAGATCCCAAAAATTGGCATAAAAGAGTATTTCGTGAAAAAGATTACCATAATTTTAGTCAAATTCTTTCTTAAGGCCCTTTAATTATGTCATTTACTATTTATGGTATATATTGGCGGAATATCTCATTAATTAATTTTTTGTTGTTTTTAAATACTCATAATAATGGGCTATTACATCCCCCCCTATTTTATTATTTGTAATAAAATTATGTATTTTATTTTAATTAAGTTTCTAATTGAATTTGATTGAGCCATTACATAAGAAATTTGTAGTATAAATGCGAGAACATATTTTTCATCAATATTCAGTGTTTCTTCTTTTATAAGAGTGTGTTGTCTCAAACTTTAATATAATTGATTTTGAAAATTGATTTCAAACAGGGCCTTAACAAAAAAGAAAACGACTCACCATATTTGCCAGAGTTTGCGATGAGATCATATTTGATGGTGAACACATCGGTGTAGACGATGGTGGCGTTTGACAGCTGCGATTGCATCGCATCACGCAGAGATCTCAATCCTTCGTTGAACGCTTTCGCGGCGGAATTGAAGTTTATGAGGCATCCATAAGGGTCAAGATTGCTTGTATTCTTGCCACACACAAAGAGTTTCTGAGGCAGGCAGCCCAAAGGCCCTGTGCTGTGTAACCAGAAATTCCTGCCCCCATTGTTGTATATGGTCTGCAATTGGACATTAACTTAGGTCAATTTTCATAACGTTTAGAACTAAATTTAATAATGTAATATAGCTTGCGAAAGAGTTGATGATGCAAGAAAATAATTATTACCTTCTTAAGTGAGATATATATATCTCGTTAATTTTATTTATATATTTATTCAAAATGAATTAATTCAATTTGAAATAGAACGATATATATATTTCATTAAAGCACATACCTCATTAGACAATGTTTATATTATTTTAAGAAAATTACACATGAGCACTACATTTTAGGCTGCATTTTGGGCTGTATGTAACAATATCCTTAAAAAATGATTAGTCTGGATATATGCATGCCCCAAGAAAATTACATTTTGTCAAAATATACAATGTGAATTACTATTTATAACAACAGTTTTCAAAAGATTTTAAATTGTGAATGAATGCCCTTTTGTACAAAACTAAAAATATGTGTACTGTTCATATATATTAAAATACCTTTGCAATGGGCATTTATGCACAATTTTACCCTTTTAGAAGGGTATGGGTGATAATATAATTTTAAAGGGTATATATTAAAAAAATCCCTAAAAAATTTAGATTTCATTTTCCTTCACCTGCACAGCATCTTTAATCTCATTTAGAATCAATGGATTATTGTCAATCACTTGAGAGTAACTCAAGTGAGTGAAGGCATAAGCAATGTCATTCTGTCCGATGTCTATTGTGTAGATTGCGCCCGAAAACTCATCTTCATCAATTGGAGTCACCAACCCTGCAAAATAAGGTCTCGTTTGAAACTAATTTTTTAAAAATGATTTTTCACACTAAAGTTTAAAGCATAAAAATAAAAAAATTATTTAAAATCAATTATCTGAAAACTGATTTTACATAAACAAAACAAGGAGTCATGCCTCATACTACGTTACAAAAATAATACCCTTTGAAGCCAATCCGTGGATTCGATTTTTGAAGTGGAGGAATTGCTGGACTTGGATGTGCAAAGAGAAGGCTCTCTCTCTGTCAAGAGTCCCAGCACCGGCGATGGCGAAGTTCGCTCCGTTGGTGAAATTCGGCCCCAGAGACTCTAAATACGGGCTCAAATAATTCGAATTCACGCTTTCACCTGCGAAAATAACATAAAATAATAGAAAAATATTAGACACGACCATGTGATCATGTTAGTGAATTCCAATGAGTTATATAATATATAATTCGTTGGACAACTATTAAAATATATAAGACTGAATGATGAAATGTTCTCACAGAGAAAGTCAATTATCAGGCGACCGTCACACAGTCGACCCGTGTACCCGGTAGGGAAGATCCGGCCCTCGAACGGGCCAAACTGCGAGCCAAGCCCGGCCGACGCGCCGCCGGTGTCGGAGTTCGAGTCGCCAAAGTTGAATATGATTGGCCTTCGCTTGCATTGGGCGGAGTCGACAACGCAGGAATTCTGAAGGAATAACAGAGAAAGGAAGAAAAGAAGGGGAAGAAGAGTTTCATTAGTCATTGTTGTTGTTTCTCAGAAAAAGATGACTGGCATGTGATGATGCAGTGAGTTTCACAGATTTCTTCTCCTATTGTTTTGTCTTTAGCTTTTGTCTCTGGCTTTGCTATATAGACAACTATTGTTCACATGATGCACATATTTTTTGTGACATTTAGGGTGAGAGCATCTCCAACCGTGCACGGTTAGGGCTCACACACACCCCACTTGAGATCCCATCTTCAAGACTCCAAGTTTAGAGATTCTTCTTTATTGTTGTTACTTGGTTTTTAAAAGAGACAATGTTACAAGTAATCTGTCAGGGATTGTACATATACATCTATAGTATTAATGTATAGCATTTGATGTGTATCTTACTGAAAAATTTGAAATTTTTTAAAAAAAAATATTTAAACAAGTGTGGACTGCATGCCTCATTATTTTTTAAAATGATTTAATTTTGAAAAATGTTTGATACAATCATGTTTATAACCTGGTATGCAATCATTTTTCATTAAAATAACAAATCTTATACAATGAAATATATAATTTTATAAAAAAAAGTGTATATACTTTTTTGATGAAATGTGGAATTATTTTTAAAAATGTAAAAAATTGTCCATGAGGGATATGGAACTTGCACACGTGGTTGTATATTTATATGGATCCAATTTTTCTACAGCTGGAAGATATTCTAAATTGCACTATCTAATTATAATCATTTACATTAATTATGTTTAAAAATAGTAAATTTTTACGATACCATTAGTATGTTTTTATTGTTAATATTAATTTGATTCGTTAGTAATTAGTATGTTATATTTGTCAACACGTGGAGATCCCATTTTCAAGATTCCAAATTTGAAGATTCTTTTTAATTATTGTTAATCGGTTATATATTTTTTCATTAATGTGGATCCTATTTAGGTACAGATGGAAAGATATCAACGCGTAGTGGGATTGATATTTAACAAGTTAATAGTAATTTTTAAGCTTATTAACCTAAACATTATTCTCCAATTATATTTATAAATTAAATTTTAAAAGAGAAATTTCATTTTAAAATAAACGAAAGATAAATATAAAGATGTTTGGTTGAAATTGGTATTTGATGTGCTGTTATTAAATATACTTTTTAATTTTTTAAATTTATTTGGATCTTGTTTTAGAGATATTAGTGTATGAGACCCCACTAATAGAACTGGAATAATGCTACAAATGTCTTTCCTACCGTCACTTTTACAGTGTTAATATAATATGTTTAATTTTTTAAAATGTTTAGACTCATTTACTAAAGTACTTATTTTTATTACAAAAAATAAAATCATATTTCACTGAATTGAATACGTATCTTTTTATATTTTTTTAATATGTACTTGAGTATAAGCTGAGTGTATGAACATCTCAAGGGATTGCTACTTGACTTTCACATATGAAATGTCACGCTTTAAGCAAAATTATGGATGTTCCCACCATTTCAATGCACACGCAACTACAAATAGAATATTTGAAGACAAGTATTAACATGATTACTAAGGGAGCATTTGCATGTTTGGGTGATTCTACTTAATTAAGAAGTCAATAACTTTAACATTTTTTCAAATGTTCAAATTTTAGATATTAATTGAAAAATGAAAACTCAACTTTTTAATTATAAATGTCATTTAAAAAAACTTTTCACACAGTAAAAAAAAGAGAAAAGAACCAACATTGTTTTTAAGACTCGATTTTCAAATACAAAAAAGTGTTATTCTGAGAGTGAAACTTCATTCTCAAACGCACCTTAAAATTGTTACGCTCATGCAGCGTTACAGAAGAAATCAAGCTTCAATTGAGGTTTAGAATACCGAGTGGATAGTATTTTGGACGCGATGATGGTGTTCGCTACCTCCGAGTAGTGAACGCCATCCCAGCTCACATACCGTGAACCCACTGGACACGCCCGGGACCCCGTGTGACCGCACGTGACGTTTATGTTGTAGTTGTACGGTGGCCCGCCGTATCCACAACACGCCGTTAGAGGGTTCCCAAATCCTGACATATGTTAGCAGACACATCAATATCATGTTCACTTGGCTGTTGATCTCATCTATGAATGAGCAATTGAACTTACCATATCTGATGGAATTGATGATCAGGTCATACTTGATGGTGAAAATGTCTGTATAAACTATGGTGGCATTACTCAATTTTGATCTCATCTTGTCACACAGAGCACTCAATCCGTCGTTAAAGGCTTTGGCGGCGCCGTTGAGCGTCGCCAAGCAACCATACCGATCGAACCCGCCGGTGCTTTGTAAAGAGAGTTTCTGAGGCAAGCAGCCTAGAGGGCCAGTGTTGTGAATCCAAAAATTCACTCCTCCTTGGTCATATATCGTCTGTGATTCTCATAATTCACAATAACTGAATCATTAGACCTAACGTTTGAAAATGAGTTTAAAGAACAGCTTTTTAACTTAAAGCAATTAATAAAAATAGATTTTCAGAAAGCATATTTTGGTTAGACAACATTTGGATTTACATTTGAACGGATTCTATGGTGGAAAGTGGAAGCACCAAACACGAATCGAAACGGGTTTTGACAAAATCGATATTTATTCATTACACTCCCCCGCATATGAAAATCAAACAAAACAACACTTCTTAAAAAACGAGGTCGATTATTAAAAAACCAGCGTTTAGAATTTGATTCCAAACAGGGCCTTAAATTATCAAAAACAATTTTTTATAACTAAAAATTTTCTTCTCTTTAAAAGTTGGGACCAATGTTAGCATTTGAAAAGGAGTTGGGATTCTGCAAAAACTGTCCAAACCTGCTTTCAAATGCAACTGGTTATGGAAATTTAAGAAAACATATGAAAAACTCACCTGAATTGCTTTTTGTAATTCATTGAGAATGGATGGGATCCTTTCAACAACTTGAGAATAGCTAAGGTGATCATCGAAGGCGTTGGAGAGATCATTCTGTCCAATGTCGAAGGAATAGAGGGCCTTTCTGAACACATTTTCATCATAATGGGTTCCTAAACCTGAGTTTAGACCAATGAAACACAATTGGTTAATGAATAAAGATATAACTGTCTCATGTCATCCTTTTTGTTGTTGTTGTTTTTTTTAAAACATTCAAATTACGGATTTCTAAACATCTTTTATGTTTTAATAAAAATCAATCCTTATTTTATAAAAATGTATCATCTCATTTTTGTTGATTAGAAAAAATCTAAAAGTAGTGAAAATTTGCTTCCAATAGACATTTTTGTCATTAAGTATATACTCTATTACGAAAAACATAAAAATATATACAATTTAATTTATACGATTGAACTTCATTTTTTTTTGCAAAAGAATGTACTTAACTAATCAAATATATACATTTCCAAAAAAATTAAAACAGGTGCTAACTAAGAATCAAATAGAAAAAAGAAATAAGCTTAACATTTTCCTAAAACTTCACTCCATGCAATTCTACTTTAAGTATTATATAGATTTAAATAACATATTATAGAATGTTGATACACACAATCTCATTTGTAATCCATTTGCAGTCCAGAAAATGGTCCTCCAATCAACTATACACTTCGTGATTAGAGTCTATATTATATTATATATACTCGACCAAATTTTTTTTTCCAAATTAGTAAAAATATGTACCAATATATTTAATTATATATTCACTTTTCATAACAACTCATATTTCATCAGATACTATAAAAGATAGGGTTTTTTATTTTTAACTCCTCGCAAACCATCGTATTTAGCTATCGCTCCACTTTTTTGCATTTGAGTTTTACTTTCCGGATTTAAATGATAATTCTTTTTTACTCCCTACGAGTCTGTAAATTATTTAATTTTTTTTTAGTCTCTAATAAAGAGTAAAAAGAAATTATCCTTTAAATCCGATTAGTAAAACCCAAATACGAAGAAGTGAGAGAGCGATCGCTAAATACGATGGTTTGCGGAGAGTTAAAAATAAAAAACCCTAAAAGATACTGTAAATTGGATTGAATGTATCATTTTCAGATATTACATCTTTGAAAAATAATTAAAAATGAGACGAATGCTAATGTGATATGAATCCAAACCTTGCTTTGCGAAACGCATCGATCTGGACTTGAACTGGAGGAACTGCATCACCTGCACATTCAGATTGAACGGCACGAACTCCGGGAGAATCGACGATCCAATAATCCCAAAGTTCACTCCGTTCGTGAAATCCGATCCCACCGAGTCCAAATACGGGCTCAAGAAGTGACCGCACCCCAAACTCTCACCTGCACATCAGTACCGACACGTTCACCAAAAAAAATCGAAATCGAAAAATGTGATCGATGTGGAGGACTCACAGAGGAAGTCGATGATCAGACGGCCGTCGCACAACCGCCCGGTGGACTCGCCGTGGAAGAAGGACCGTCCGTTCGGTGGATCGATGGGGAGGCCGAGTCCGGCGAGGAGGCCGCCAGTGTCGGAGTTGGAGTCGCCGAAGTTGAAGATCACCGGCGGCCGGGTTGTGCATCGGGAATGGACGGAGAGGGGTGTGGATAACGATATCCAGATTAGGAGGAGGGTTTTGCGGGCTTGGATAACGCTGTCCATCGCAAGCTGTCTCCGTGACTCTTTCTGACTCTGGTCACTGTCCGGTCCGATTTTTTCTTTTTTGTTTTGTTTTGTATGGTGTGAATGAATGATGAGGTTACCTACCCGGTGAGAATAAGGTTTCAGAGGGGCCATTGATCAAAATTTTATCTCGACCGACCATAAACTTCCATTACCCTCTTAAAAGGGTCATTAATCAAATTTACTAATTCGACATTTTCCTCTTTTGAAGTTTTTCTTTGTATATATGAATAGAAACTTTGGCTTCTCAGATGCAATGAAAAAGTTTTTCTTGTATTCTAACATGTCTATGTGTAGGAATGGCTTCTCTCGAAGGTATACAAGTCTAAGTGGGCCATGAGTGACTACCACATGCGTGCTATGTGAGACGGCTCCAAAGACAGTTAACCACCTCTTTTGTGAGTGTGTCTTTGTTCGGGGTTTCTGGGAGGACGTTAGGAGAGAGACCGGGCTAGTCATACACTTTCGAAATGTGGAGGAGCTATGGAGGCCGGTAAGGAACTGTGCCAATCAGCAGGCACGGCCAGGGAGGCGGTGCAAGCGCAAGTAGTTGTGCCCGTTGGGGCGTGGATCATCTGGCGAACGCGGAACAAGCGTCTATTTCGCAGATCACGCACGTATGTAGAGAACATGGGAGACGCGTTCAGAGGGATAGTGCGGGACTGGATCAGACTAATTGGGAGGATCCCCGAGGATACTGGACAACAGAGTGGCACAGTGTAGTGGTAGTTCATCGGGTCTAGAAACATTTTCTACCCGAGCTGCCAGAACCTATGTTTTTGCTTAGTTTTGTTTATTTTCTATTTAGTTTCCTTATTCCCGCCTCAATCCCTTTCAGAATTTGTAATTCGATATTTATGAATGAAATCGGGTAGCAAATATCTACTTTTCCTATAAAAAAAAAACATATTTATGTGCATCGTTGCTTTTCACACATATCTAGGTGGGACCCTAGATGAACTTTTAAAGCATGCCCCATATATAATAAAAAAATGTTTAGTTTTAAATATTATTTTATTTGAAGCTACAAATGTTATAAAATTACAAATGCGAGCCATCATTAAAATTGAAACCTCCTATATTATGATTAAATAGAATTTTTTATAAATATCCACACAAAATTAGATTCATACTAAGATCAATCAAATAAAAAAGTACAATAGCAAAAAATAATTAATCAAAAGGGAGATATGGCTAAGTGATTTGAAGATTATTAGGGATTTGATGGAGGTTGATTTTTTGGAATTTTAATGGAGATGAAACGGTTTAAAAAATCGTGATGGGGATATGAACCGCCGGATGAGTTTTTTGAAAACTTGGATATATAACTTGCTGGGGTTGTGGATTTTCAAGGGTCCAGCTTAAAAAAATTTATGGGCCCAACTCTATTGGGCTTTACAGGGCTTGGGGCCTTAAACAGTTAGTTGCCTTGATGGCTTTGGTCTAAGGTTGACCCTGCACACGTTCTGCTATGCACTTGTTTTGGTATATCCGCTAGCTCCATTTATATGCTCATCTTATTCTCGCCTAATTCTTTTATCATTAATCATTTACAATGATAACTATATGATTAATTGAGATTTGAATATAATTAATTAAATATAGATGAGTTTTAATTATTCTCATTAAAAAATATAATAATGAATTTTTTATTATTTAATTAACTAAGAATAAAATGTAAACAAAAATTTTTATGAAAAAATAATGATAAATGAGAGTCGCCCTTCTACCAATGGAATTCTCACTAGTCTAGAATAGTTAAAATCTTCTAATGCACGCTAACAAACAAAATTAAAAGAAAAAATATTATAAAATTACATATGAAAAAAAAGAGAAAATGAACAAAAAAGTTAATTAATTAATTAATAAATATGGATATGACAAAATAAGAATCTATATTTCTATTCCTTGTAAATCAAAGAAACATAAAAATAAAATGTAAATAATATAACATAGGAGCAAATAGAAGCAAGAGAAAACAGCAACATAATCACAAAGGGGGAAATCAAATTGCTTAATATCCCAAGGACAATCGACTCCGCGGAGGAGAAATTCTGCCTTTTGGAAGAGATGGAAAAAGAGAGGAACACTCTTGATCTGTCCTTCTCCGGCGGAGAAGAACTCAATTGTCCCTTTCTCCATGCAAAACACCCCCATATCTCTCAAAGGTTTTTCGTCGTCTTTGTGAAAGGTTAAATCGTCGGTGAAGTAGATGCAGTTTTTCCTCCGGAAGACTTCATCCCCAGTCAGCTCGTCTGCAGGGAGAAACACTGAATACTTGTTGCTGACGAACATCACCTGGTCACCCAGACTCTCCACCTCTCTCCAACTGGGGCTCCCGGTCTCATGGACCATCAGCTCGAACACACTGAATCCATTGGTCCTCACCAGTGAACCATCTTCAACACGGATCGCACGAGCAATGACCACCATTATCTGTTGTAGATAATTCATGCATAGATAATAAGATATGTAGAACTAGGTTAAATAAAAATAATAATTTTTTTCATTTATTTACAACTTATTGAAACAATAAAAATTTAATATTATTTTTCATAATAAGAATAACAAAAAAAAAAAACACAGTCAAATAGAAAATTATTTATCCTAATAGTATAATTATTTATTCACATTAAAATAGTTTATATCACCTACCCGGCCACGTGACTGAAGGAGATAGCGGTTCCTGACGAACTCATCACTCGCCTTGATGAGCCCATTTGGCCGCACATTCTCAGGCACGCCCAACCCCAACAGACGCACCACCGCGTCCGGACCCGGCCCACCGAGCGACAACGATACGAGATGCGACGAATAGGTCAAGCCGTACCACGACCCACCGCAGTACACCACATCCTCCAAGCAGGATAGTCCCGGCGTGAGCAGGGGGACCGTCCACTCCGCGTCCCCTGGCCTTGCGTAGGCCACCCACCTGCAATCGTTGGAACAAAGACAAGTTATGTATGACATAAGTACACGATAATTTATAGATTAATTTCTGTGTTTATTATGTCATCAATATGAAAAATACATATAAAAAAAATTCCAATGTTGTGTTTAAATGCAACAACAATTTGAATTAGTTGATACAGTCATTACAGAATGTTTATCCAACCGAACCACCTCTTGATTGAGGGGTCGTCTTATACAAGATTTACATGACTCGGTATTAGACAAAATAAAGATAATCTATTTATACTAGGTGAGATACAACATATTAAGAGATTTACATGACACGGTAGACATATTTTTACAAATAAATGTTAAAAGATAAATTTTTTTCCATATTTTGTGAAAAGACAACTCCGTACTCTGCCCCCTCAAACTCTTTGATCTTTACATCATATCTTGCATTGTCATGGAATTCCAATTGATCACATTAATTCTCCGAAGTAATCTCTTTTTAATAAATATGTAACAAACAAATTCTCTCTATGAGCCAATAATTAAAATAAAATCTTAATTAACCCAGCCAAATAGGTGCCCACCCCAAAAGCCTCCCAACAAAAAGTATGTACCTGCAGTCAAGGAGAGCGACGAAGATGGCGGCGGCGTCGTCGGGAGGGGACGACATGGCGACCTTGACAACCCGGGACCTGAGCCGCCCCCGATCACCGATGGGGAAATCGATGAAGACGTCGCAGGCCGGGTGGGGGAGGAGAAGGTGGTCGGCCGTGGTGGGGTTGAGGGCCCAGATCTTCCCGGTGGGGTTGGGTAGGTTGTTGTAGCACCTTTGGAAGTCTTTGGAGGGGTCGCCGTCCATGACCACCACCCAGGATTGGTGGGCCCCGCAGATCTGCATGGGCGTGATCGAATCTGGGTGTCTCAGGTGGCGGCGCACGTAGTGCATGGGGTCGTCGGTTGGGGTGAGCCATGGAAGCTGATGATCAGGAGACATCTTTAATTAGATCTGCAAAGAAAATGAAATAAATTTTATTAATTCTGAAGATGGCTGCTCGATCCTATTTATAGGCCAAGGGCTCACAATTGGATAACAGAATCTTAACTAAATGGAAAATTTTCAAATAACAAACCACCCCCCCCCCCCCCCCACCAACCCTATGAAATCCATATAAACCCATAACTTTTTCTAAAGTTCATATAATAAATTCAAATAACCCATTGAATTAAATTTTCGTTGATTGATTATAATTATTTTGTGAATATTTTGCCTGGTTAACCCTGATTGAAAACATAATATACCAAAAAATAATTTAATGTGTTAAAAGTGTGAAAAAACTTTTATAAATGACGATTTTACCTATTCAAATAGAAATTTTTTTTATCTAACCAGAAGAATAAAAAAGTCATATACAGAATGTTTTCTGCATTTTTAACAAATTATAAGAGATTTTTTGGATATAGTGTTTTCAGTTAACAAAAGGGAAAAAAAGGGAATATTAATATAATATTCATCATCTGTCCACGAAAGTTTAATTCAGGGTTATTTATAGATTTTGGCAATTTATAAGGGTTTATTTGGATTTTTACCTAACTAAAAATCTAAAATAAAAGCTTTAAAATTAAAAAGTTCCTAACAAAAAATCAAATCTAAATTTAAAAAAAATTAGACAAGTACTTAAAATATAATCCCAACTCATAAACGTATTAACGTTATTATACTCGGCTAATGTAATGGATGACCTGTTGAACAACCTTGTTCCTTTCTCTCTTTCTTTATTCTTTTGGTAGGACTTTTTTTTTTTAAAAAAAATATAATTTGTTATGATATTTAGGGAACCTAACTCCATATGTGGCATCAAATCAAAAGGAAGAATGAAACCAACACGATTTCTATGTCTATCTAATTGGGTAAGGTTATTTTTTTTGTTTTTATTTTTAGACTTTGTTAAGATTTTCAGTTAAAATTTTCTTAACAAAAATGTATATATATTTTTTCAAGCTTGAATATCCGTATGTATTGTAAAATTTATAATATTGAATAATATATTCACCAGATATCCCAAAAAAATCTACGAGAATCAATAGTTTTAATTTATAATATTGAATAATTAATTAAGAGTTAATAAGACTAATTAGTTCATTATAGTTCTGTGAGATCAATGTTGTTATGTGCATTGATGGGCTCCAATCGAATTCAAGGACCCAAGTTATCTAATGGATAACTTTCCAACGGGTGTATGTAATTACCGTTACAAATTTGCTTAAACCATCCTTTTTCTTTTAATCCTTATCTTACAAATTTACTTAAACCATCCTTTTTCTTTTAATCCTTATCTTAAGATTGTGGGTTAAATGCATATAACCCCCCGAAAGTGAGTGTATTTCCATATCTCCCCTCATTTCCTCGAATATCTATATAACCATTTACGAGAATTTTTATAGATGGGGTAATTTAAAAAAATAAATTTCATAAAATTTTCAAAAAATCTACTCTTGTTAGTATATATTTATCAAAAACATGAAAAAAATTTGAAAATAGATCAACAACTTACATTAATAAAAAATAAACCATCAAAGAAAGTAAATGAATGATTTTTAATATATAAACTTTTACAATTTTAGAGTTTTAAGTATGAAATCTAGGTTGAGCAAGGTCAACTGATGGGCTAGATTACCATGGTTTGAAAGGGTGACAGTAATAATTTGAATTTTTTTTAAAATGTGATGGGATCAATTGACCCCATTACATTATATGTGGCACCGCCCATGCATATAACCCTTCGAATGGTTGCGTTATATGCATTTACCCCCCTCCTGCGGTGGTTAATTTAACCTAAATTGTGAAAAAATCCAAATTACCCTTCATTGAAAATCTAAACTTGAATCTAAAACCCCCCTAAAGTTTTTTATATATACC
The DNA here is from genome assembly GCA_030737845.1 of Acorus calamus. Classification (NCBI taxonomy): domain Eukaryota; kingdom Viridiplantae; phylum Streptophyta; class Magnoliopsida; order Acorales; family Acoraceae; genus Acorus; species Acorus calamus. The sequence continues at coordinate 11,858,563 of CM060861.1, read as the reverse complement.
CCTGAAATATTGCATTGTCAAAATATTCAAAAGATTTGTTTTCAGTGACGCCCTTCAAAAATATTTAAATTGTGCATAAATGTTGTTTTTTAACCCTTTTGAGGGGCATTGATGGTTTTAAAGTTCGCGATTTTTTTAGTTGTGACATTTTTTTCATTTGTAATTTAATAATAAATTTTACTAATAATTTATTTCATAATACAAATATTTTCATTATATTATTTACATACATATAATATCAGATATTATAACGCTTATAAATAGGTTAAAAATGAGGGCGCTGATTTTGAAAAACTGGTTTCTATTTTATTTATTTATTTGCATGCACATTGTTAATGAAAACTAATTTTTATCACTATTGTTAAACTATACGTCTATACGCAACCAAACAAAAACAAATTATTTTAAGACTGAATAATATTTTTTTTTTAAGGCTGTGAAATTTTTTGTCAATAAAATATCGAAATAGAGTTTTTTTGGTAAGTCATCGATGTATACTCATTTTTACAATTATTGTAAGAAAGAAATATCTTCATTTATGTGTTGTATGAAAAACAAAAACTATTTTTTTTTGGGTAAGTCACAGAGGGCATTGTATACAAAAATATCACCTGTGATTGAGCCTTAGCTCATTCACATGTTCTATACATTATTTCATATTTTGTACAAAAGGGGTTACCATATGACGTATGTCATCATGTGAATAACTGAATAATTTTAAAGTATATGACTCGCCTCACCCACATTAATTTGAAGAAAGCTACATGTTAGATATATCCAAGTATTAAACCAAATATGAGCGTTGTTGCTCACAGTTGGCAGGGACAGACCTGTAGACAATCCATATACATCGATGGAATCAAATTATTTACCTCATTAGCAATTTTTTTACATTTTTATACAGTGGGTCCATGCAATTCCTTATAAAAATATATACATTATATATACCACATTAGAAAATCAAAATGTGCGCAGACTATGGGATTGTGGACTGTATGTAACACACATTAGTTTTTTGAAAAATCAAAACATGCAGGGATTGCACATGAGCTGGACTGCCTCCACCATTATTCATGAAACATATTTGCGAAGGAAACACATCCCATTTCCATCCCAAAATACAATCTCTTCCCATTTTGATATTTTAAAAAATAGTATGCATCATCTAATGAGATCATATATACCTCGTTAATTTTTTATATATATTTTTAATAAATAATATCAATCATTTTATTAAATTATATATTTCACATTTTATCGGTACATATCTCATTAAATGAGTTATATGATTTTTAAAAATAAAAATGAAAACATGCTCAATTTATGTTTTAAAACAGTAAAACGCACTGCATTTGAAACATTAGTTTGTACATTAGTTTGACTGAGTTATTTATACATTAGTTTGTACAACACCACTGATTGGGCCGATTTGGAATATGATGGGCTTCCTCAGACAGTTGGCCCACTGTGTGCTAAGAGGACTCGTAAACCCGGCCCAGGACAATAAACGTTAGAACTTAGAAGGTCTGTTTAAATTGCGCGCTCTTTCTGCTTTGTAAGATTTGTTTCATTGTTCTTCGAATAAAACACAAGGTGATATGTCTCTACATCATCCATAGGAAAATCAGATCAGATTTTTCTAATTCTGATGCTTTGTTTGTTGTTGCAGGCCTTCTCTTGCATCCACTGATCGTTTCTTTTCAGATAATTTTGAGGTAGCTCTACATTCATTCACTGCATTTTTGTTTTTTGTTTTTTTTTAATGAAATAGGTTTATTATCAGATTCAGATGAGATCAATCTAGAAATCCAATTTTGAAATACTTTTAGACTTCTTTTCTGCAATGAATTTTCTTGAAGATTTCCTTGAAAACGAATTTTCATTAAATTTCATTCTGTTAAATTCAGCATGGGTTTCCAGTTTTTCTTGAAATCTTTGTTAAACGTGTCTTGAAGATTTCTTTGAAAACAAAAGTTTCATTAAATTTCATTATGTTGAATTCTGAATGGGTTTCCAGTTTTTCTTGAAATCTTTGTTAAGAATGTGTGTGTGAGTGTGTGTGTGACTGTGTTTGTTTTGCAAACAATTTTCATCAAACTTTCATTGGATAGTTTTTTCATAGAGGTTCATTTTGTTAATTCAGAATGGGTTTCTAGTTTTTCTTGAATCTTTGTTAAATGTGAGTGTGTGTGTGTGTGGCTGGGTACATACTGTTATGAATCTGTGTTCTGCAAAGATTTTTCATCAAGCTTTAATTGAATTTTTTTTTTCCATAGAAGTTCATTTTGTTGAATTTAGAATGGAGTTCCAGTTTTTATTGAAATATTTGTTAAATGTGAGTGTGTGTGTGTGTGTGTGTTCTGCAAAAAAAATTCATCAAGCTTTTATTGAATTTTTCTAATTCTGCTGCTTTGTTTGTTGTTGCAAGCCTTCTCTTGCATCCACTGATTGTTTCTTTTCAGATAATTTTGAGGTATCTCTACATTCATTCACTGCATTTTTGTTTTTTATTTTTTTTTAATGAAATAGGTTTATTATTAGATTCAGATGAGATCAATCTAGAAATCCAATTTGAATTACTTTTAGACTTCTTTTCTGCAATGAATTTTATTGTAGATTTCTTTGAAAATGAATTTTCATTAAATTTCATTTTGTTCAATTCAGTTTCCACTTTTGCTTGAATCTTTGGTAAATGTGAGTATGTTTGTGTGGCTGGGTATGTACTGCTATGAATTTGTGTGTTCTGCAAAAAAAAATTCATCAAGCTTTTATTGAATTTTTTTCTCACTCAAGTTCATTTTGTTGAATTCCGAATGGATTTCCAGTTTTTCTTGAATCTTTGTTAAATGTGAGTGTGTGTGTGTGGCTGGATACGTACTGCTATGAATTTGTGTGTGTTCTGCAAATATTTTTCATCAAGCTTTCATTGAAATTTTTTCCATCGAAGTTCATCTTGTTTTTTTTTTGAAAGAGAAGGTTGGCTTTCGCCTTTGTATTCAAAGTGAAAGCCCCAAAAACAAGAGACTTACAAGCCCATCCACCTCATGTGAACATAAACCCCAACAGGACACAAAAGCAAAGAAGTTCAACTTGTTATATTCAGAATGGGTTTCCAGTTTTTCTTAAATCTTTGTTAAATGTGGGTGTGTGTGTGTGTGTTGGCTGGATACTGCTATGAGTTCTGCAAATATTTTTCATGAAGCTTTCATTGAAATTCATTTTTACATCGAAGTTCATTTTGTCGAATTCAGAATGGGTTTCCAGTTTTTCTTGAATCTTTGTTAAATGTGGGTGGGTGTGTATCTGGGTGCTGCTATGAATTTGTGTGTGTTGAAATCCTATTGAAGCTTCATCAGTTCACCTTTCCAGATATGGATCTACTGAGCATAAGGCATCATCCACTGCCAATCGGTCATGGTTACCAATTGTATTGGCTGACTTCCAATGGACAGACAATGGAAGTGATCGTTACTTCTGTTGCAGAAGTGGTTGAGAGATGGGTCGAGATTGTCACAGGGTTACACCACGGAGGGGCGGTCGGTTCTGTTTTCATTCAGTGGGGGCCGCGTACTCCACCAACTTCATGTGACACACTTCAAATATGTGTATCACCTCATATCCTGATATTTCAGATTTCTTGTTGTGAGACATTGGAAAACGTTGAACGTCTGAGAGCTTTTTTGGATATGAGCACTATGAGGTTCGTAGGGGTTGCGATTCAGCCGATTCGTGATAGGCTCAGTGGTTATGGTATGCGCATTACCCAGATTCGAGAGATCAGACAGTTGGTTCTGGAAAGGTTCGGAGTGAGGGGCGGGACAATCGAAGAGATGGCGGAGCAATATCTTGGTCTCTACGGGATGCAAAGGCCAGCCAGAGTCATGGCCTCTGACTGGAGCATTCCAATGCTCACGGAGGACCAGGTGTTTGTCGCAGCCACATACGTGTACATCGCGCACCAGCTGGGAGTTACGCTCTATTGATTAGGGATGTTCAGCACGAGGCTTCAAAAAATGTTTTTTTTTTTCCATGTCTGGTCACATTGTAGTCTTGTTCCATTGGTTTTCGTTATGTTTTGTCTAGTTCTGTAGGATTTAGTAACGTGTTTTTTTCCTACATCCATTGGATTTTCTATATACTGCTGGTCATATGTTGGTCTGTTAAACTTGTTGGAAGAAATTGAGTTGAACAATCTGATGCTTTCTATGCTACATTTGTTTTTTATTTGTTTGAAATGATCAAGCCAAAAAAAATACTAAGCCATAAATTTTCAAGTTGTGGTGTCAACAAATATGAGATGTTTCTAGGAGACCACTAAAACACAGAAATAGGGAAATGAACACAACAGCAGCAGTAACACTTGTTGTTGTGGTCCATTTCATGTTGAGGGGAACCTCCATTTTCTATTCTGTTTGAACAGAAATAGTAGCAATTGTTAGAATTGAACAGCAGGAAGGGGTTCTCAAACGTCTGAAAGGGGTTCTCAAACGTTGGCACAAGGAGGACTCGGCCAGGGGGGGATTGAGAAGGAAGGGGCTCATGGAGGAAATTAGTATCTTTGACAGTCTTGAAGAAGTGGGTTTGCTTTCGGAGGAGGACAGGGAGATGCGGGTGGGGCTGAAAGAATACTGGGCTGCGCCAATGCGTTTGGAGGAAGCTGAATGGAGGCAGAGATCACGAAATATACTTTTTCCATAAAACGTCAGTTACCCCCACTACGATTGCTTCTATGTATTAGAAATTGACTCATCAATTTGATAAAGAAAGGCTTGCATGTCCACGGCTAAAGCTTTGGTGTTGGTGAATGGGGCCCCTTGTGGCTTTTTCCACATCAACAATGGACTTGGGCAGGGTGATCCTTTGTCTCCTATCCTGTTCGTCAACAATGGACTTAGGCAGGGCAAACACATTTAGTCAATGATGCAGATGACTAAGGCTGATGGTTGGGTGTGTGGGATTCAATGTGAGGAGGGGGGGGGGGGGGGGTCTTCTATCTCGCATGTTCAGTATGTTGATGAGTGATGATACTATCATATTGTGTGAGGCGGAGGAAGTAGCCGTGAGAGGGATGGAATTTATTTGTAAATGCTTTGATTCGATCTCTGGCTTGGAAATAAATTTTCGTAAGAGTTCTATGGCAGGTATTAATGTGAACGAGGGGTTTTTGGGAAGGATGGCTGCAATTCTAAATTGTGAGACCCAACACTTCCCTCTTAGGCAACTTGGTCTGCCTTTGTGTTTGGGGAGATTTCCTAAAGCGGAATGGATGCCATTAATTAGTCGCTTCGAGTCTCGCTTGGAGGGCTGGAAAAGTCGCTTCCACAGTTTTGATGGAAGGCTTACCCTCCTTCAGTTCGTCCTATCGAACTTGCCTATCTATTTTCTGTCCATTTTTAAGGTTCCTAAGGGAATAATACTTCATGCGTTGGATGGGATTAGAAGGTGATTCCTTTGGAATGGAACCAAAGAGGCTCGTCGCCGGGTGCATCTTATGAGATGGGATATTGTTTGTAGCAGCAAGGAGGGAGGTGCAGGTGTACTAAACTTTGAAGATATGAACAAGGTGCTCTGCTCAGAATGGCTGTGGCGATGACTGAATGTTCCTTCTTTGCAATGGTGTAGAGTGGTGCGACAGAGGTACATTGGAGACCCTTTGGGGGATGTCAGATTCCAGAGAGCTTCATGTCGGTTGTCGGGTTTGGGCGAGTATTATGGAGGGTTTATCTGATTTTTCTGAGGCTGTTCGGTGGGTTTGGGAGGACACATGGCTTGGTGAAACATGTTTGAGGGAGAGATCCGCTGACATTTTTCAGATTGCTTCAGCTCATACTGGGACTGTGAAGCAATATTTGGAGAGTCATGGGGAGGGCGGGTACTGGGAGTTTCTGGTCCATAGGAACTTACTTGATAGGGAGGTGGATGGCTATGTGGGTCTGCTTGAGGAGCTCCATGGGGTGTCACCGGTGGCCTCGGTGGATGACCGGGCTGTATGGAAGCCTAATCCAACTGTTGGTTTTACGGTCAGAGTTGTTACTCTTGGCTGCATCAATCAAGACCGGGGCTCGAGGTGGGGGCTCGAAAGCATAAAGAAATTTGGTATTATAAGATTTCTGTAAAGGTGAAGCTCTTCATTTGGTTGGTATACCCGGATCTCAGAAGCTAATCTGGCGAGATGGGCGCCCAATATCAACAGTTAATGTGGCCTATGCGGTTTGGAGGAGGAAATGGCGGGTCATCTAATGATTAGATGCCCACTGGCTAGGGCGACATGGCAGTGGCTTTGTGCAGCAACAGGGATGGATGCTTCTTTCGGCTCTCTCGAAAAACTTTGGAGGGTGGGGAAACATTTCCAGGCGGTTGAAGATATTGTGCAGAGGCGAGCGATTTTCATTTAGTGGTGGTCATTTTTCCATTTTGGTTTAACCCCCCTTTGGGGTGTCATAAGTAGATATCTCTTCTTCTTTCAGTACCCTGAGGCTTTTTGAGGTTGTTGTAGGGGTGGGCTTGTGTTTTCTCTGTTAGGGCTTTTTCTTTTTTAATTCAAAGGCGAAAGACAACCATTTTGTTCAAAAAAGAGAGCTTAATTTATTATTTTGCTAGCATAACAAGATTGATTTGTATTTTTTCTTTTTTAAACCCAGTAGCATGCACTTGTGTCCTAATTTGGACAATAAGTGGGGCACTTGATGTCATTATTGTTAGTTTTCAAATGGTCCCGAATTGTTTTAAGAGTAATTTTAGCTATAAAAGAAGCTCTTTTGTAATGGCTCAATGAAAATACTTTTGTGAAGTGTGTGTTTAATTCATCTGCTAATATAAACCCAGCCATAAAACAGTTTATGAATCCCTCCAAATCCCCGGTAACTTAGGTTTGTTAGGTTATTGATAATTTCTACAAATCCAATCATAAGCCCATGTGCAAATTTTCAGCTTTTTATATGTCACATTTACAAATTCCTTGTTCAATAAATCAGATATTCAAAACCTTAATTAGTAACAAAGAAGACATTGCTTCAGAGAAATCAAATAACACTGACAACCAATTCAACAAAGTCACATCACCACTCAAGCATACAAAAAATCACAAACAGCAATCAACGCTGAAGCATAAAATGCCAAAGATCTATCAACAATAAAAGCCTCTAAATCTCTCAGATCTCAAATTGATCATGCATTTCAAGTTAAATCAGATTAAAAAAAAAATCAATAACCGGATTTACGAATTTCATATGGAAAAAAATACCTGTCATTGATGGGGCTGCTTAGGTTCTGATTTCCCACCAGTCCGAAGAGAGGGAGAGAGACGAACTCGATAAGAGGTTTGGGAACTCTATATGAAAAGGGATAAGAGGTTTGGGAGTTAAAAAATCTTTCGAATAAGATTTATTTATATGAAAAGGGACTGAAGAGATGCGTTGTTGTTGTTGCTGTTTTGGGAGTGTCATATTATACGTAGTAGTGTCACATGGACATATTCTCAAAATCTAAAGGTTAAACTGAATTGCCCAAGCACCTACCGCTATAACTGAAAGCCATAACAACCCTGCTTTACTTTTATCATTTCTCTGTTTCATACATCTCGCGTCTCTCATAGTTCCTCCATTGACCTGAATTGCAATGGTTTTCCTGAGATGTCAGCCAACCTACACCATAGACGAATTGCCAACGTACATTGGCAAAAAAGATGGTCCGTAGATTCGGCCTCCCCATCACACAGAGAGCAACCATTGTCTGTGGGCAGACAACCCAATCCTGAAGCAATAACCAAGCAAAAAACTTCACCTTCAGAGGAATCATAGCATGTCATATTACCTGCGTTGTTACACAGCATCACATACAACAGTCCATATATCTTACTCAATAATTATTAAAAACATATAACGTATTTGATAAGTTATATTTTTATACTAAAAGTTGTAAATAACTTTAATTAAATCTATTTTTTAAAATGCGTTTGACAACACTTTTTAGCTTTTTACTTAATTAAAAATAGAATCATTTTATTTAAGTATTGTCTAGCGCCCCCTTAATATCATATTTATAAATCATCACCAAGCCTTTAATTGTTGTATTTATAATTAAAAAAATTAAATTTTTTATTCAAACATGTGTTAAATTTTTCAATAAAAAATGATTTAAAGTCCAAAAGTTTTGCATTTTATATCTCAACTTTTCAAATTTAGATTTCAAAATTTTAAAATGTAAAATTTTAAATTTCAATTATAGAATTTTAAAAGCTAGAATTAAAATTGAGGGCAAATTGAGTATTTATATTAAAATTGTGATATAAATATCAAATAGACAGTAAAGATGAAAGAGACAATGACAATGAATAGTCTAATATTTGAAATAATTACTTGAAGATTCACACAACAAAATTTGAAGATTCAATGGAAGACTACATCTTCAAAAGTTCCAAATCTTTAATAAGAGTTCAAAATGAAATCCCTGTTGTATAAATCTTGTAAGAGAAGGAACAAAGACGAGGAACATAAACTGGAGAGAAGACCACCAATGTCCATCACCAATACCCAGACAAATCTTTGTTTCCCAAGTAGAGTATGGTATCAAATAAGAAAAAACTAGAAAGTAGAATATAAATATCATGAAAAAATATTAATAACCAAGAGATGTCAAAACCAATAGCAAAAAGAACTGGTAGGGTTCAACTGGGATCCACATATCTATGCAACACTGAAATGAAACACTGCACAACCAAGTTCCAACTTCCAGGAGTTGAAGAAATACCAATTCCAGGCAATCCATTCAATCCAAAGGAAGGTCTCTCGAATTGTATCAAAGAAGACAAGTGATCATGATGATTTTCCTTCAAATCCATTAACCTTTATAGAAATTGTACCCACAGTAACATCTTCTTCCAATGCATCCCTATCAGTGTGATCATCCTTTGATTCAATAGACAAGGAACCAATCTTCATAATAACATCAACAGATTTCAATTTCATGCCCTCTGAGTTATCACCATCAGCTTCAGAGAAGACCAGCTCCTCTCCAGTGCTGGCCTTCCCCATGCCGTTGTCCCCAACATGTTTCTCATCTGTCTTTTGAGGGTGATCACCCATGCCGTTTGTTATACCCGTGCCATTGTACTCGATGTGTTTCTCTTCTGTCTTCTCAATGTGTTTCTCTTCTGTCTTCACTGGTGGTTCGATGGTGCCATTTGGCTTGTTGGAAGAAATATATGAGGGTATAAAGAAAGAACCATCGTAAGTTCCTCGAAGAAACCTAGATTTTTCTTCCTGCATGATCTTCTGACGCTCTTCATAGTACATAAAGACATCCAGTAGAGATGTCTTCAATGGGCTATACTTGAACATGTTCAGCATTGAAATGCCTTGTACATATGGCACCTGCATATGCAAAATCAATATGATCAACGGATGCAAATAATATATAGTCAAAACCAAAAAAATCACATCATATCAAATATATTCATACAACAATCCCTGGATTCAAGAGTACTTGCACAACATCAGGCAAATAAAGAAAGATGGAAGAATAGAGAAGCTAAGTTGTAAAACCAGCATAAACTGAAAAAATGACATTAACATAATCAATAACTGAAAAGACAAACGAATGCACTTTAAAAGCCTGAAAAAAAAATTGGCAAGCTCTGAGAACCTCAGGAGCACAGTAAATGCTTATTTTAATCTGATACTTAAATATCATTTAAAGAAAATATTAAAACAAACAACTTTTAAAGTTGCAACAGGAGAACAAATTTAAAATGCATTTTCTCTAAAGCATTGAAAATTTGAAATAAACTTGAAATTAAGAAATAATAAATGTTATAATACTCAAAAGTAACAAAAAAATATATTAAATAACCTGCATAAAAAAGGCATCTAGACAAGTTATAATTACATCATGCAATTAATATGCATGAGCTAGTTTGTCAAAATTTATACACAGAACAACAATATATATTTACCTCTTGGGTGTCTCTGCTATTAGTTACAGGCTTATTTTCATTGTTCTCCAATATGATGTGACGAAAACTAGCATTTGGCACATCTTTTACAATATGCCATGTCACAGGGAGACTGCCTGTCCATTTATCTTGCTGCCAGAAATCCATGTCCTTGTGGAAGTCGACTGGGCCAACCATCTCAGCAACACCACAAAACTGCCCACTTGCATTAACCTGGAAAATAATCAACTTCAGACAACTCATAAAAATGCAAAGAAATATAAATAAATAAATAAAATCCAGCACAAGTACTCACAGAAAAGAAGAGAAAAATAGGACAGTCTTTTGGATTCCCCGCTGATATTTGATGTGCATCTTCATATGCGGAAGCCAACTTTCTATTTCCACTGGGAGTGCTGGACCATACATTGTATTTGATGCTCTTATGCACATCGTCTTCACTGTATGATTTAATGACAAAGAACTTGGCATTTGGATAGTTAACTGAGAAATCCTCCTTGTTAAACTGATCAGCATAGATAATACTATTTTCCTGCACATTACTAGCACCCGTCCTAGGAATGTAGGCCATTGATGAAATGGATGATGCCCATTGGCCTTTTGACCTGTTTGTTCTGGGGACCCTATTCTGCTCACTCAACATGCCTAAGCTCGTATTTCCGTTTGTCATTCCATATTGCAATCTCGGCCTAAATTTGTCTACCACCATCCATCCCCAACCACTAGAAGCAACATCCACAAAGCCATCATTAGCTGGCACTGGGACTTTTATTTGGTGGTCCTGTAAAGAAGAAAGGTTCCCCTGTGAGAAGTGATTTGCCATGTGAGTTGAACCAGAAGCACTTCTATTCTGCATCAATCAGAAGAAAAAAAAAAAAGAATTTTTACTTGTGAGAAACAGGTAAATGAAACAGAGTAGTCAATTAAAAAAATTAACATAGATTTCATATTTTTATCCAGGAAAGATTTAACATGTGCCACAAGAGTTCATGCCAACCAAAGCACCATTATAGCAGTCAAAAGTCAAAACACATAGCTATACGTTAAAGAATGAATGCTGGGTCATTTATCATCCTATGGTTATACATTATCCCTTTAGCGGCATTTGATCAAGTACAAAAAGTGAAAAAAAACATATATAATCAGAATTGTTAGAAAGGGTGTTTGGCACAAAGGAACTACACACTAAGAAGTAGACCACGGTTTGTGTTTTGTAAGTACTAAAAAACCACAAAGGCCCAAAGTAAAATAGCATCTCTAAAGATTTTACAAAATTTATCATGATTTGTATCAACAATTAGCAAAAGAAAACCCCATCACATGCATACATAGGAATAATCCACAGATATAACTCAAACACAGAGTGATGCTAAGGTGGTTGACTACCTTTACACTGATGTGCTTGTAAGGCAGTTGATTTGTAAACTGTTTTCAATTAATTTGTTTGGGCAAGGACATCATTATAGTGGTGAAACAGATAACCATGAATCAATACCTGGGTAACCTGTGATGGAATTGGATGAGAAGCAGTTTTAGAGGTAGTTCCAAGTAATACAGGCTGGTGAGAAGCCGCCAATGCGCTATCGACTTTCGAACCTTTTGACAAGTTGGCCGCATGGTGCTGGTGAGAAGCCGCCAATGCAGAATCCTTTCTTGCATTACCAGAGGCAGATTTTTTAGTAGGACCAACTACAACTGCAGATGCAGCTGTAGGTGTATGTTTTGGAACAATGTCAGGCATAACAGAACTAGGTACACCCGCATGTAACAGAATTGGATCTAGAGAAGTATTGGGAAAAAACTCTGAACCAGGTTGAACATTGACTGGGACAAACGCAGAAGAAGAAATAGGATACTGATTGGGATATGAATAGTACTGCTGAGTTCCTACAAATGGGCTGTCAACTCTGGTATAGCACCAGATTCATAAGGATTGTATGGGTTATAAGGAGACTGTGCATATTCATAGTTAGGTGTATAATAATATACATAAGGCGTATTCTCAGTTTGAAAACCCTGCAACAGAAACATACAGGAAATGTTCAGCAACAATGTAGTGAACAGATAGCTTACAAAAAGAAAAGCAAATATTACACGCACTCACCGAGAAAAGGAGATCTGAACCATCTGAACTAAAAAACTTATGGTGGTCATCCCATTCAATGGGTGATTCAAATCCTATACACACACAATAGAAAACAACAGATTAATTTGCAGTTGCATTGACTTGCTTTTATAAAAGAAAGCTGAATGCACAAAGTTTCACCTGTACAGTAATACCCATAATAGTTGGGAACAGCAGGGTAATAATAGCCCTGGTCAAAAATCAACTCTGTTGCTGTTTCGTTGTCCATTAAATGAATTTTTCCAAAAAGCGAGTTGCTGTAGAACTTATGTTCGAGTCAGTATCTTGTATCTGTAACAAAACAAACAAACAAACACCACCATTAAAAACATTCGCAATTAGAAGTGAATCAGTGTCCATTTAAACATTAGCAATTACACTACATTATAAATATCTAAAATAAAACAAAAAAGACACCCAATTAAATCTTATCTGGAAATGTCACACACAGATTGTAAATCATATTAGATGCCAACCCTTAATGAATGAAACAAGCCAAGATCTGCCATTCAGTGAACAAGAAACATAATTCATCATCACACACGTTTTCTGGATGTTTTATCTCACACAATAAACCCGTTAATACACTTTATACATCAGTTTGTGATCCGAGATTTGGTTAAAATGGATTAATCCCTCTTGCAATCATGAAACAAATCAGATTATCTAACAATTGGCATTAAGATCATGACAAATAATTAACCACAGAATCAAATAATTATCTCACACAATAAAACCCGTTAATACACTTTATACAACAGATAGGTGAACCTCAGAAAATTTCAAATGACAGAACTCTATATATATTTTGTAACAATGAAAAGCAAAACACCACTTACAAAAAGAAAAGGAAAAAGAAAAAGAAAAACACTATACTTCAATGAATACACATAAGTAAACCGACCTCGAAATAATTTAATTTTTCATTACATAAGTAAATAAAAACAAACCTTATAAAACCCACCAACACCCCCCCCCCCACCCCCCCCCCCCCCCCCCCCCCCCCCCCCCCCCAAAAAAAAAAAAAGAAGTATTTTTGAAGGTCCAATAAAAGCCCTCAATCAATCAAACTTCACTGACAGTGATCACATGAAGAGGAGAATCAGAACGTTGGGGTGGGAAGGAAAATTATTTTCTCCAAAAACAAGAAGAAGAGAATCAGAACAAATAAAAAGCGAGAAAAGAGTGGGAATTCGATTCGAATCCATTGCCTTGCAATTAAGCATAAACGAATAACATCCGAGACAACAATAAAGCAAAAAACCCAAACTTTACCAGTCAGCACCAACATCTAAGCCCCTCAATCCAATCAAACAGTACAAAATGCCCTAAAAATTCAAACTTTCCCCTCAGAATCCAAAACCCACAACCGGTTGCCACTAATAAATTACTAATTGAAATTTCTCAAACAATAACACTAAATTTTTTTTAAAAAATACAACAAAATCGGGGGAAATAATACCTGAAGAGACAGGGGAGTCAAAATCAATCGATGCAGAAATTGCAGGCCCTCGAAGGAGATAAATAGGAGATCCTCCGGGACATTAATTTGGGGGGATTCGCCCCTCCAAAACCCTAACCCTAGAAATAAATGACCAAAAAAAAATAATATAATAAAAAACACAAAATTTAACAGAGCCTTCGAAGAACAAAAGAGATCAGATTTTTCTCGACGAAAATAACGACCATTTATAGTGCACGCTTTTTCTTGAAGTACCGAAAGTACTCATAGATGTTTATAAAATTTGCGAGAGTGCCACTGCTTTTATGTGTAGTGTGTAATCACTCGAAGGGGACAAAACCGTCCATATTGTTTTTTGTTTCCTTTCGCTCGCTACTCGAAATCTAGAGCGTCGAATTGGTGGATCAATTTTTTTTGTAATGTTGATGACCGTCCATTCGTGGAGTTCAAAAGTGGATTTCCAATGGTAATTTATCATGCATAGCTTCAACTACACATATAGTTAGCTTCTGGTACATTAAAATAAATATTATATTATAAAATAGAGACTTGAATGAATTTTTTAATTGGGTTTTTTATTTTTAGGTCCCTGTAAACTATATAATTTAATGATCGATCATTCACTTCTTTATATTTTGGTTTAAGTCCCTAGATTTAAATGGTATGTTTCTTATTAGTTCTTTAGAGGGACTTATCCTTAAATTATTTGATTTTTTTTTAGTACTTGGGAGTATGGGTGGTAAACGAGCCGAACGAGCCGAGCTTTGACATGTTCAAGCTTGGTTCGTTTATAAACGAGCCGAGCCGAGCTCACGAGCCTCAACAAGCTTAGCATTCTTCTTCATTTTAAGGCTTTTAGGGATCGAAAACAAAATTTTAGCATAAATGAGCTAAGTTCATGAGCTTAAACGAGCATAATTTTGTATTAATTTAATATTCTGATTTTATAAAGGAGTTTAGTCAAGCTTCAACTAAGTTTTAATAACACAAACGAGTCGAATTTGAATATAAAATGAAGCTCGATCCAGGTCCCGAGCCTAACCGAGCTTTAAAACTTGTTCAAACTCGCTCATTTGTCTAAATGAACGAGCCTGAACGAGCTCAAACCGAGCCGAGCCCGAGCCGCTTGGTTCGTTTATCAGCCCTACTTGGGAGGACTAAAATGAACATATTCTTTAAATCTGAGGACTTAAACTGAATATGAAGAAGTGAGGGATCGATCCCTAAATCATATAGTTTATGGGGACTTAAAAATAAAAAACCCTTTTTAATTTTATAGGGACTTTTTTTTTATTTTCATAAGTTTCTATGGAGCTATATCGATTTTTCAAAAATAAAGGATGAGAACATTTTGATAACTTTTAATGTATAATTAAGGTTAACCATGTACTTGGTTAGTTGGGAGTGATGGTAGGGACTAACACAATATTTTTTTTAATAATATAAGGATCTATGATGATTTTTTTAATTTTACAATGACTAAAACAAATTTAATTAATTTTTCACAGAGTTATATTGATTTTTCAAAAAAAAACAAGGAATGTTTTTGGATAACCAATGACCGTTTGTTTGGTGAATAAGAGTGTGGATAAGAGAGAATAAGCTTAACCCTCAAACAAAATTTAGTATGACAACTATACTTAAGGAATGCAAATATAAGTGTAACTTATCTAATCTATCTTGTTTTGATAAGATTGGATTTGAAAATTTTAAATTGGATAATATTTTAAGGGATTCTATGATTTTCTATTTACACATAAAAAATTTATTTTTTCAAACTATAAGTGATGTTTTTCATGTGGATAAGCTTTATTTTCAAGCTTTTTAAACTGAGCCAAAATGACTTACATGTGAGGAAAGAAGCGGGTGCCACCAGATGTGACAAAAATATTTGAATCCACGGTTCCCATAGTGGAATTCACCCTATCTCATTAAAAAAAAATTACATTTGCTAAACTATGTTCATTCAATTCAAAATAAAACGATATACACTTCATCAAAGTATATAAAGGATTAAGGTTTATTATTTTAAAGAATTAAAACACGTGAGAACTGTTCATAGGGGACTCATGGATTTTTTTTGGGGGGGGGGGGGTGAACTTTTTTTGTGTGTATTTTATTCTTGACATGGTTTAGTTCATTAGTGGCACAATGTGTGATGGACTTAATAAATAATCAAATCAAACAAACAATAAATTTAGGTAAATGTTAAGAGAGATTAAAGTTCATCATTTACATTGTAAGTAAGCTTCTCTTATAAATAAGCCATTAAGTCCCTCACATTTTAATAACTTAATTTATAAGCCTTTTATATATTAATCCCGTGTTCAAACAATAAATATGCCCCCGTCTTGATTTTTTTTTTTTTTTTTTTTGTGTATGACATGTTGGGGTTGACTATGTTGGATGGAACGTGTTTCAAGTGAACAATGTCAGTTATGTTAACATATGTTTTATAGTAATTTTATTTCGTTTGTATGGTTGTATTACCTTATGATATGCCAGAAAGAAACTGTAAGTGATATGTAGACATCAACATTGGGGAATTCGACATGTGTTGAAACTATCGACGCTTCTAGTGTCGATCCAGACAGACAAAAAAGAAGGTACATGATTCTATATGCATCGACACTTCGGGTTGGATAAAAAGAAACCATGTGCAACTATAACATAAAAAAAAATCACACAAGGAAGAATATATGTTTTAATTTATACAAGATGTGGGACGTACCTTATAGAGGCATACTTATTAAACAATTGTTACTTAAAAAACTTCTTAAAAATTAAGTGGCCTTACTTATTAAGGAGCATAATTATTAAGAATATCCAAAAATATATTTTAGCAACAATATCCATTTAGAGAAGGGTTACTTCCAATTTAAATGGGCGCGAATAGAGCAACCCAAAAATGAAATACTCCACAATCATTTCTGATTCAAATAAGTTTACAATATGACCATAAAAAAAGGTTCAGAGCACGTACTATATAAACATTCAAACATGCAGACTCAGTATCCATTCAGAACATGAAAGGTCTGCCACTGATGTTTTCAATAAAAGCAGAACATCTTTAAATATCTAATTAAAAAAACCAATGTGTAAACCAACAAAAATGCCTCCCTTGCTTGCAAATCCCACACCAATCTCTCAAATGGCAAATCTGTGATCAATTCCCAAATTCTCTCTGCTTACAACACCAGATTTTTCATCACGAAATTTGCGTGATATCGCACCCCCCACCGATGATGCCTCTCTCACACATCGCCAACATGTGTCTGCGCCGCACCCTCAGCAGGTTCGGGAAACACATTGCCTTGGGGCCCAGGCGACATCGGTGACATATCGGGTCCCGGAGCCCCCGTCGCAGCAGCATTAGCTGCTGCATCTCCAAATCCAGGAGCCACCACAGGAGGGTCCGGAACGACGTCCCATCCAGACGACACTGGACGTCTATAGCTGCGGCTTCTGCTTCTGCTGCTGCTCCTGCTCCGACTACGACTCCTGCTCCAGCTCCTGCTGCGGCTCCGACTCCTGCTCCAGCTCCCACTGCTTCGGCTCCGGCTACGGCTACGGTCATAGCCACGTGTCCGAGCCCTCTCTGGGCTCGGGCTGTAACTCCTCCCTCTCGACCTCCCTCTGCCACCCCTTCCGCCTCTCTGGTTGTCATACCGGCCTCCCCGTCCATCCATGCTGTTATCAAAACGGGCAGGTGGACCCCGGTCGTTCCGGCCAAATCCACGTCCTCGGTTTCCACGTCCACCAAAAAATTCACCTCGGCCACCCCGGCCACCGGAAAATTCGTTTCCACGGCCCCGACCACCTCCAGAATCCCACCGGCCGCCACCACCACCAGCGTTGTTCTCCCTCATTCCACGACCACCGCCTCCAGAATCCCAGCGACCACCACCACTACCACCACTGGAATCCCAACGGCTAACCCCACCACGGGACTTGGGGAAGGCGGGCCCACCACGTGCAGCCAGCTCCCGCAGCTCCGCGGGGACTCGCTGATTCGCACCCTCCAGGACCTTCACCAAGTCAGGTGCATACTTCCAGTCCTGATCTGAAATGAAGGTGTAAGAAATGCCGGTAGCCCCAGCCCTTCCCGTCCTCCCAATGCGATGGACGTAGTCCTCGATCCCCGTTGGAAAGTCATAGTTGATTACAATTCTGTTACACAGAACCATTAAATTTGTCATCAATTGATTTCTCCAAACGATACTGCAGACCTCTACCCACAGACAGTGGTGTATAACCATCTTACCAGACATTCATGCATTCAAATATTAGAGTTTCAGAGTGGGGTTTAATGAAGGGTAAGAAAAACTGTTTAGGAAAATTGCAACAGCTCGAAAGATTACCTGATATCTTTGATATCAAGTCCCCGGGCAGCAACATCCGTAGCAACCAAAATTGGGGATTTGCCACTGCGGAACTGGTTCAAGACCCAATCCCTTTCATCCTGGCTTTTGTCTCCATGAATAGCAGCTGCCCCAAAACTGCGCCCAATGCTCCGGGCGATCTGATCGCACAGCTTCTTTGTTGAGCAGAAGATGATAATCTTGGACCCCCGTTCCTGAGTTCTCAGAATCTGCTCTAAGCGTCTCTGTTTCTCCAAATGCGGAACCACCTCGACATACTGTTCATTGAAAGAGGCATAAGAATGTCGTAAGAACAGAAGGGTATAGGGATTTGAAAGTTTAAAGTGATACTCACCACAGTTTATTGAATGATTCTTAAGAGAATAGTTATGAAATGTGTAACAACTTCCAAGGATGGGTGAAGTTATTGGACAAGTTGTGGTATAAATGACTAAGGCTGAACCAACAACTGAAAAGACATCGGTATCTGAATAACCACCTATCTTATCTAATTATAATTACCTACAGGCTAGGCTTACATTACATATTAGACGTTCTTATCAACCACTAAATTATGAGACTAAACCACAATTTTCTTCAAAAGCAACAGTGTTGCATTCAGTAAGAGAGTGCTTCCTTCTTCGAGGGGATTGTTAGTGACTCCATTCCCAACAAGAAGTCACTCTGTAGACAGAATATATATTCACAATTCTTGAATTATAACCAACAGAAATTTTAGATATATCATCTAGACAGTCATTTTCACTGAGAAATCTGATTAAATTTTGATTTTTAAAGCAACTACCAGCCTTTGTTAAGAAAATTTTATGTTGATATGGCATTCATTAAAACAGAGAAAACATATATAAAACAATAAAAAAAGGACATGATTCTTTGCTGTTACCTGTGTGATTGCCTTGTTTGCAGCAAGCTCATCAACATTCCCAATGTTCACTTGGACTGGATTCAGCAGCAATTCTCCAGCTATTTTTCTCATCTCCTTGGGCCATGTTGCAGTATACATGAGTGTTTGCCTATGGGGAGGGATTTCATTTACAATTGTACGAATCTGAGGTTCAAAACCCATGTCAAGCATTCGATCAGCTTCATCAAGCACAAGAAAAGAAACTTGACTAAAGTTGATCTTCCTCATCTCAAGAATGTCATTGAGTCGACCAGGAGTAGCCACAACAATGTCCACACCTCGCTCTATTTCTCTCAACTGGGGTCCCTTTGGAGCTCCTCCATACAGACACTGAAGGAACAATTCAAATCTAGAATTGGCACTTCATATATCAACAAGAATAGAAGTACTACACTAATGATATAAGAAAACTGGAACAACCAAAAAAATCCAAATTTTCCTGAAGATGTATGAGTATGCAAAAAAGGAAAGATAATGAAATACAGCCGTTATTCATCAAAGTACTACACTAATGATATAAGAAAACTGGAACAGCCAAAAAAATCCAAAGTTTCCTAAAGATGTATTAGTATGAAAAAAACGAATGATAATGAAATACAACCGCTATTCATCAACATCACACTGAACAAAAATTTTGCAATAACTGAAAATGCATAAACATATAAATTAACATTTTTTTACTAATGAAGAAGCATGAATTAATAGAAAAGATAAAAGGGTGGATATACATAGTCACAAATATCCATATATTCTTAATGAATATGCTTTTTTATATATAAAACAGTGATCAATATAAAATGAGTGAAGATTTAAAAGATGAGAATGTTTAAAAAAGAAGAGAAAATCAAGCTAATCTGCATACATTTCAATATAAAAAAAATCAGGAAGACATCCAAACTGTTCATTAGAAAGTCTTATTTTTTATGGGGGAAAATCGACCAAAATAATGTAAGTTTCTGCAACTGTCAACACTCCACACTCTAACAAAAAATGAAGAACAAAAAATCATACAATGAACCGCAAAACAAAATTATAGAAACTCTTCCTGCAGTTGCACATCTAATCTGTATACCTCCAATAAACAAGTCAGATCATTAGGCTAAGAATTTAGCAGGAAACATTAATGCTTAAGCCATTCACCTAATTACTACAACAACAGATGTTCTAACCGCAACTCATATTGGGTAACACTGAGCACATAGATAAATTTCTTCTCCAGCCAGTTGTTCCAATAAGGTTTTGTAAGTCAGAAAAATTTAAATGATGCTAATTATTGTAACAACATATAAGAAACCTACCGCACAAGAAATCCTTGAAGATTGACCGAACTTGATTGCTTCATCTTGTATTTGTGTAGCAAGCTCCCGGGTTGGAGCCAAAACCAAAACAGATGGGCCAATCTGGGGATTATTCCGACAACGCCTCAGATGCATAAATGCAGGAAGAAGATAGCCCAATGTCTTTCCTGAACCCGTTTTGGCAACAGCTACTATATCCCGACCCTGTAGTGCAACTGGCCATGTTTGTGCCTGTATTGGTGTGGGAGACGAGAAGCCTGCGAGATGTAGCTGAAAGGGAAAAAAACAAAACAAAAGCAAGATGTATGTGCACGCATTAAGAACCAAGACAAGCCATCGATTAAAACAATATTGTTTCAAAACATCTTAAATTCATTTATGCATTACACTAAATTATTAATAAAGGAGTAAAACCCCACATGTTTCAAGGTTGCTTACTGAAGCAACTCGAAGCAGCAAAATGGGGACATTTCAGATGGAGTGGCAGGATCATGAAGAGGAAAACCCAGCCATATCATGTGATTTGGATGAAGGCCCACCCTCTAAGAAACAGAAAAGGCTCCAACTATATGATTGCAGCCCCAAGAACAGTTGCAGTGTAATCACAGTGTATAGCAGAACAGCGTACGACATATGCTCCTATCTGGAGCAGATATCGCACCTGCGACAAGGCGAATAAGTTTAAATCTCTATGTGAAATGATAAAAGTAGATCCTAAAAAGAAGAAAAGAATTCTAGCTCTGTATAAAGAAAGATGTGGACGAACTAATTTGCCAACCTTAATAAATGAAAATCCAATTAAGATTACCTCTCTGAGAATCTCCGGAGGGAACCCTGTAGCTTCGAAAGTAATGAATGGAGCTGGTACATCCTTGCCCTAGACATTATGTAAAGATCCATATCAAAATAACAAGAAAACAAGTATGAGAAATTCAGGCAGGAGAAGCTAACATCCATGGCCAATTATGTAAGATTATCATGCTAGCAATACGAAAATCCAAATTAAGTTACCAAATTACTAAGTCAAATGTGCAATATCCATTGGAAGGTATTCAGAAAATAGCAGCTCTGCAGAAACAATTAGTATACAAAGCAACTTATCGGAAAAAAAAATCAGTATACAAAGCATCAAACATAAATAGATTTCATGAACACATGAAAAGCACCATTTTATCCAAAAACGCGCAGGAGTTTACTGTGGGCGGTTGGCAATAAGTCTTCAAATATAAGAGCTAATTTATTTCAGGATATCATTCACAAAAGCACAAGCAGTCTGGTGAAATTCTGGGAATGTCGTAGGTGCAGGACACGAATGTGTGCAGATAATCATCAATTTTCATAGCACATTACACATATAACTATTTATATATACTTTATTCCTAAAGAAACACTAAATAAATGAAGTGGCTCTAGACACACAAACAGAATTTATTGGACCATGCTTTTACGAAAATTTAATAACCAGAAAGTTTTCCCATTAGATCTTGAGGAACCATTACCCCTCATGTAAGGATTAGTCATGCAATACAGTCATGCATGATTTGTCTGGGCAAGCCACCTGAGCAATCAGTATCAAATCCCTGCTTATTTAATCATTGGCTTATGCAGCATTATGTGACTGAAAAGAATTGCCAGTTCTTCTATAAAAATGTGATTACACGTTCATTATGTGGAGGTGAAATGATTGGGTGGTAGGGAATAGATAGTTCAGCAGCATTTCAAAAAGAAATAATTATATATATATATATATATATTCTCCAATCATTTTAACTTCCCAGTTACCTGCCTGAAAAAAAAAATCCATCCACCAAGCTAATAATACTAAGTTGTGTAATGCCAAATTTAACAAGAAAACAAGTTTAAGTTACTTAAAAGTATATTGATCAAAGGCTGCTACTGCAAGCAAGGTTTCTAGTGAAAAAGAATATGAGCAAATGCAGAAGCCAATAAGTTTACCACCCAGTTTTTATATGATCAATGAACAAGGCAGGCAGTAAATAAATTAACATTGAGATTATATGCAATATTGCTAGCACCTGATGAATATTTTATTTTATGTATAATTTGAGCTAAGCAATGGCCCACTATATCAGGAAGAAATCAGCATCAATGATTATTAGCAATATAACACAATAGAACAATAAAATCCATCCAGATACATCAACAAATTTTGAAAGATGAATACCTACTAAACATGGATGAGCAGATCTTTAGATAGTAATTCAAGATTTTAAAAAAAATTAAATAGTAATTCAAGTTAGTACATAAATCCCCAAAAAGATCTCTTAATTTCATATCAATACCTTGGTTATAGGCTATATAATCCCTCCAAAGATTCATGATTATCCAGATAAACCTCTGGTATAATTAATTATAGCCCATTTCATTAACAGAAACTTTCTGGTTCATTCATGTTATTTCTCTGCATTCATGTGATTGTTCCAACGTAATCATTCACTGATACATAACAATATTGTGTGCAATGCAACACGTCAAGCAGGAAGGCGAATCAACTGATGTTATCACAGAAGATATGGTCATATAAGAACAACTATCTAATAACCTATGTTGTCATAAAATAACTTAATATATGGTTATTTACCATAGCGGAGACTTCATGCTCCTGACGGTAGATCTCAACTGCTGACATATTTGAAATGTTAGATGGGTCTGGAAATCTAAGAGGTGGCCTCATAGGCATAGCATTCGGAAATGGTTGACCAGCAACAGCATGATTATACATGCTTGGCATTGTGGGCCCAGATACAATGTTCAATCCACCTGAACGACCAGCTGCATTATTTGGAGGCTGAATTGCATTGATCCTCTTATCCTAACAAAAAATATCATATACATCAATCTCATTTGTGTTTGCAAAAAAGAATAAAGACGACATGATCACATTCACTACATAATTATTTGATCAAGAAGAGGCAATTAACAACTAGAGAGCATCAGATCATACTAGAGTTTTTAGAAATCACTCAAAATTCAAAATTTATGAAAGAAAAAAAAAGACACCTTGTGTCTGGATTTCGGAGCCCTATCGCACCCATGCTGTATCCATCTACAGACACACAGAAACCATCCATATTACAGACTCACTCTAAGTTATAGATAGATGATATATGTGGTCAAATACATCAAAAGGATAATTTTTATGTGGGAAGATTTCCATTTGGGGAAATCTTAATAGGCATGTGACACATATTTGTGCAACTACCATATTTAACATTAGAAGATATCGGATCAAATACCTCATAACCATGTATGATGATCAAAAGAAACTAAAAGCAACTATAAAAAGACACTTTATAGTTTCCAAGTTTAAACAAGAGCCACAAGAATATACCAATGATGAAATTACTTTAAAAATTGGGATGGAATTCAGGTCTTTAAGTATGGAAAAAACAATGTGGGAGCATCAACTTCAGTGGACAGGTATTTGATATCAACAGTGGGTTTTGCTTTGAGAGGCTTATGAGTGGACTGAAGTCTAGATTTTGTAAGTTTTATTTTTCCATCTCCACTGATTTTTTGGAGGTTAGGTGGTAACGTCCTCCTCCATGTTGGAGCTTTCATCTGTTATATTTATTTAATAATAAAACAAAATATACGTCATCAGCTTCCAACTTTCACCTGAAAGGAAAGAAAAAAAATAGTAGGAATTCATCAAGATAATTACATATATAGTGGCAGTGTCACCCATTTTTTATTAAAATGAAAAGACTACAATATGCGTAAAGTCGTAAACATAGAAGAAAAGAGAGAGTTTGTTGTTTGGAAGATATCCAGAGGTGTATTTTAGGTTTTATAGGCCATGGGGTCACAATAACTTGGAGCAAAAATTATATCTTTGAATAGGGAAGGGGGTTCTATAAATGAGTAGGTGAAGTCTTGTGGGAGATGAAGCCTAAAAATCCTGGGGCCAAAATGGTTCTCATTGAGGAGAACACAACAAGGATTGTAACATGATTGATATTGGTTTGTTTATGTTAAAAATCGCTTCAATCAGCTCTTCACCTATTGACTGGCCTCCTTTTTCCTGTTTTCCTTTTTTCTTTCTTTCGGAATGTACCCCACAATCTATAAAGAATGCTTGGTGGTAGTTTTCTTACCAATTTTCAAGAAGACAAACAACTTGTGGGAGAGTGCTTGTTTTTCTTTCTCTGCTTACCTTGGGGAGACAACTTGTCTCTCCCTTATTTTGGATACTTACTGATATTACTAAATCAGGTGGACATCCCCCCCCCCCAACCTTTCTTTCCCAAAAAAGTTCATACTTCTGCAAAGCATCATTAGTCTTTTTAACAAAGGTGATGTCTACCAAGTTTAATCAAACAAATACACAATCTTCTACATGTCCAAAAACTACCTTTCCGAAACTAGCATCGAGAGATGGAGTTTACAATGCTCATTGAGAATATTCATGCATTAAGTAAAGTATTGCATCCAATTAGTTCAAGACGAAAACATACTAGACACATGGCCTGAGAGAGATATTAAATAACTTCAAATCACAAATATTCTTCGATAAAAAAGAAACAAAGATAATATATGCATAAAGAGGATTAAACAACCAAAGAGCACCTGCTGATTAAGTGGCAAAGGAATTGCGGCAAGTTTGGGATGAGTTGGCATCATATCTGGACCATCCTTATTGCTGTTGGAATAAAATTCATTTCCAGCTCTTCTATATTGATCACCTCCAAGCCCTGTTTTCAGTCCAATGGGAGACCCACTAGAGAGTTGACTATGAACCATCACCTGTCCAGTCTGAGTTGGAAATGTGGAGCCACCCGTCTGTTGCCGATGAAAAGCATCAGCACCAGTCTGATGCAACTGAACAGAAGAACCACTGTTCTGATGCATGTCATAGGAAGCCCCACCAGTCTGCTGCTGCTGAATCGGATGAACACCCATTTGAGGAGTCTGAACAGGAGGTCGTCCACCAGGTACATTATGAATGGATGGAACTCCACTTTGTTGGACTTGTGAAGAGGAAGGATATCCAATTTGATTTCCTCCTGGCTGACGATCAATTTCCTCACCCTGCTGAAACTTGAATTGCTGCTGGGGAATCTGCTGCCCATGTGTTTGAGATTGAGGGATCTGCTGTGCTGGAGGACGTAGTATTTGCTGATATGAATATTGTTGGTGTGGTATATGCTGCAGCTGGGGGTGCTGGAACATCTGCCCTTGCTGATAAGGCATATACTGGTTCGGTTGCATTTGTTGCCCGAGCTGTTGTTGGGTGATTTGTTGCGCAGACTGTTGTTGTGCTATTTGTTGCCCCTGGTACTGTAGTTGGTTTTGCTGCACCTGATGCTGCTGCCCAATTTGCTGTCCTATAGGTTGGGCAAGCTGATGTGCTGAGTGCTGCAGGGCTTGCTGAGATTCCTGCTGCTGTGAAGGTTGCTGAGCTTGCTGTTGAGGACCCTGCTGCTGTGCAACTTGGAGAGCCTGATGTTGAGCATGTTGACCTATCTGTGGTACTGTCGATTGAGTTGACTGAGAGATAGCACCATTGGGCTGTAGTGTTCCGCTCACTGGTATCTGTGCCAGATTAGGTGATGCAGCTGCAGCGGTAGGCGGAGGGCCAGGAGGTAGGGGAGGAGGTAAAAAGGTTGGCTTCTCATATTGGGTGACATTTGTTTCCGGATTCCAATAATACAGGGTACCTGTGCTCCCATCAATGAGTCCCTTCCAAGGAGGAGGAAGAGTGGGATCTTCAGGTGCATAGCGTGGTCCCGAAAATGCTGCAGCAGACTCAAGAGTTGACATACTAGGGGTGCTGCACTGGGTCCAATAAAGCTTCAGCTACAATCTTCTGGTTTCAAATAATAGGGTTGTCATTTAACAAAGCACCATATCTACTGATTTTCTTACGTTTACAAAATTAAAGTCATAGAAGTTATATTGACCCTAAAAACATGATTAGCATGGTATCCATAAACCTCAGAGTCTATAGAGTGCATAACGATGATGTGATCTAGGCATACATGTTCTGCATTAAATCTTGCCCTCATCCTAGTCCATAAACTCTCAGATTTTAAAATTTGAAGTATAAACCAAGGAAGAGACAACAACTTCTGATATAACAAGAATTTACTCTAGGATAATAAATTTAATAAATGTCAAATACAATAGAGCCACATTTTCTTGAAATATTGAACTTTACAAAAATACAAATGGAAGATAATCATTGCTTTGCTGAATTCTTTGGTGGTTTGCAACCTCCTAGTTCACATTATGACTGTCAACAAAATAATCTAAAACGCAAACTACAAATTCACACAAAATTTAACAAGACCATCATGTTTTATAATCTTTAAAATAGTGAGAAACCACGTATGAAATGAAATAGAAGGAGGCATATATACAGAGAAAGAGAGAGATTAATGAAAACATTATAGAAAAATAATAATACACGAAATCAACAAAACTATTATATGACACAATTTGGTGAATTTCCATTCCAAATATTTAGGAAAATTTATATGCGTGCATGGGAAGGGATAATCTAAGTTCTCATCATGTATCGAATCTAGCCCATATATTCAAGCAAAGACATAGCCCATTCCATACACCGTATGAAGTATATATAACGAAATAAGTGAAGTACATACGCTAATGCAATAAAAGTACACGCTTCACAGGCTACAAAATCAGGGTTTCAAAAAAGGGGCAGCGAGTAGTGACGTGCAAGTTAAATATGAAAGTTCAGTTATTTTACCGAATTACGCCAAACCACATTGCCAAATATAATCCAGAAACCCCGACAAGTTTCAAGTGCCAACAAAAGAACCAAAAATTAAAAAAGAAGAAGAAGAAGAAGAACCCAATATGTAAATTAGCACATCCATAATCAAATTCAAAGCAAAAACAAGAACAAAAACCTAACAAGGGACACCATGAATCATTTGACCATATAATTAAATATTACAGAACCTAACAAACACAGCAGAGAATCCATCGAGTACTTCAACTAAGGTTCAATCACAGAAACCCCGATGAACCGTGTTGGGTCTAAAAAAACCCTAGAAATGAAAAAAAGGGCCCAACAAACAGACGCTGAGGAGTCCACGGAGAAGAAGAAGAAGTCGAGATTGTTACCTCGGCACGGGGAGATGGTTTCCTTTAGCTCTTCTTTCGGGAAATTAGGGTTTGTCGAGATACGCCTGGATTTTGAAGGAAACGAAAACGAAAACGAAAACCCTAAAAACTCGATCTCTCCCTGTTTTTGGCTTTCCTTTCCAGTTGTGGAGGTTTTTGTTGTTCGCACGTGTGGCCCCACACGTGCGGCGAGGATGCGGATATGATTTTTTGGGAGAATAGGTGTGAGATTAGGCATGTTAACGGGTCGGGTCCGGATCGGGTCGGGTGGACCCGAATCCGACCCGTGACAAAATTCGATGGGTCCATGTCCAATCTAGAACTCGGTGGGTCCAGAAAAATGTGGACCCGAACCTGTCAAACCCGGGTCGGATCGGTTAGCAAAAAGAAAAAGAAAAAGTAAGAGCTCATGTATTTGTTTGCCTTATCATTCTATTTGAAAATTTTTGTAATAAAACATTATTATTAGTAAGACTATGTTTGAACATAATTTTATACAATTTAAAAGAAGTAAATGAATTATTAAACAATATTCAAAACAATAACCACTAACATAAAAAACATATTAACCTAAACAATAAACATAACTAATTATACAAACATTCAAAACAATATTAACATAAACAACATTCAAAACAATAAAAATTAACATATTAACTAAAATAATAAACATAAATCATGCAATAATCTAATTAATTATACAAATTCAAAAGTTAATAAGTTAATTGTCCAAAACAAACCGACGACAATACATTACTAAGTTTATTATATATTAAACAATCAAGTTCATGCAAGTTACAACATCAACACAGCGAAAAAAATATTATTATTATGATTTATGAACTTATGAATACAAACATAAGTTAAGTAATAAATAAAATTATGTATTAACTAATATTAATAGTTTTATAATATATGAACATATATTAATATAACAATCGAGTCTCGGATCTAACGGATCGGGGCGGGGTGGACTCGGACCCGACCCGTTTGTTTGTTCGGGTCTGCCGAGTCAGGTCTAACTCGGGTCGGGTATATTACACGTGTAATCGGGTCCGGGTCCAGACCCGACCCGTTGACAGGCATATGTGAGAT
This sequence comes from Acorus calamus, assembly GCA_030737845.1. Classification (NCBI taxonomy): domain Eukaryota; kingdom Viridiplantae; phylum Streptophyta; class Magnoliopsida; order Acorales; family Acoraceae; genus Acorus; species Acorus calamus. The sequence continues at coordinate 11,830,229 of CM060861.1, read as the reverse complement.
GGACTTTATACAAGGAAAAATAATATGCCTGGACCTATTTACAATTATGTCTATTGTTCCTTTTTTTAATGAAATATATATGTTCACGTAATGAAGTAATGAAATATGAAAAAATTAATTAGGGGTTCTTGTGGCCATCCGTTTATTGTGTTTAGATCTCTAAAAAAATTTAAGTTTTTGTTAGGTATCTAAGGAGGTGAAAAAATATTTTTAGGTCCCTCTAGCTTGATTTTGTTCAAAAATACTAAAATGTCATCACCCAATTATGTAAATGTTAATAGTGTACTGAAAATACTTAAAAATATAACGGGAAGTGCTTACAGAGTGCTGAAATAATTGGGTAGGGGACATTTTATGCGAATGTTAACAATGTACTACGAAGTGTTAATAGTGTATTGGAGATACTTAACAATGTATTGAGTAGTGTTAACAGTATACTAAAATAATTGGGCGATAGTATTTTTCGTATTTTTTAACAACATACAGTTGGAGAGACTTAAAGATAATTTTTTATTGTCTTAAGGACCTAAAAAAAATTTAAAATTTTCAAGAACCTAAAAATAATATACTGGCGGTCACATGGACCCCTAAGTAATTTTCCCATGAAATATACATATTATTATTACTAGTTGTTGTGTATGTGCAAATGCACATAGACAAAATGTAATATATGTTTTGATTAATATTAATGTCAAAAAATTTAGTTACAATAACATTTTCATAATTGATGTAACATTTTCATTTAATCATAACTGATGTAAAGGAATTTTTCATGGATAAGTTGGCATATGAATGTAATTTTATCATAAATGATGTAAATTATTAATATTATTTTATGATATATCTATAATAGTCATCATATAAGAATGATGAAATGTAAAGCTTAAAATTTTAATGTGTCATGCATGATATGATGAAAATATGAATAAATTATGGATGAGATTACAATAATATGAATGGATTTTCGTTGAATTAAATCTATTGTTGAGTTCACACAAAGCTCGAATCGGAATTTTTCCATTTTTATAGCAATTTTTTTTTGTACCAGTATTTTATACATTTGTTTTTTTATATTGGATTGCATTTTTAATTACTGTGAATTATATATTTATTTGTTAGGTAAATCTTATGGACTATTGATTATTTGGGGAGTTAATAAAGTAGAGAAATCCAAGTGAATAGAGTAAATGCTAATCAAATATGTGTGAATTAAATAAATGCTAATAGATGTGAATTACATTAATATTTTATACCTTTTTTAATGTATCATGTTTTTGCATATGAAATGGGCATAATTTTTTTTTTGTGAATTATATTTTTAATGTATAATATATCATGTCTTATCCTAATAATATTATGATAATCGAATCTAATTACGTTTAATAATAAACTATGAATTAAATTAAAATATTATAAATGGATTTTTATGGAATTGAGTAGAAATGTAAGAGTATCATAATAATATTATGATAACCACCAATTGATATGAGTAATAAAATTTATAAAATTTCACTTTACATATTTTATTAGATATGGTAATGTTACCCTTTCATCTATTTGAAAACAGTTCAGAAAATTGATAGTCATGTAGTATTTTCTATTCTAATAAATTAACATATCTATAACCTATAATGTTATTGGCAAATCATTTTCAGTAACGTAATTTGAAAGTACGTAGAATAATCAATGTTGTTTTTAGTTAATGAAAAATGTTGCACTTATAGGCCACTGGTAATTTTTTTTTAAAAATAATCAAGTTTGAATTAACAAGACTAAAAACGTGTGTTATCTGGTCGACGGCGAGTGATAATATTATAAAACGTATCATTAAAACTCAAACATGATGAATGCAAAACCCAACAATCTATATGGGTAATAAATTTAAAATAAAATATTTTAAGATCACCAGATTTAATAATTTGAAGACGGCTACATATCCTGTATCATGAAGAGCAAAATTGAAAAAAAATTCAGATAGTAAATTTTAAAAAAAAATTGGTTAAACAGTCAATTAAATTCGGACATCATAATATTATCATGATTAGATAGAAAAAAATGGTACTCTGTTATGATGGTGAAAATATCATAATGAAATTATATTACAAAAGATATATGAATAAAAATCAGATCCACTATTGCTCTACTTCCAATTAGAATAGATAATCGAAAATCAGTCTGTTAAAGGCAAAACAAATATCTTATTTGATAATTTTTTTCTTTTAACAGTAGATACATGCCAATTTTTTTAAAAAGAGGAACCAAATGAAAAAATAACATATTTAGTCTATTTACAACATAAACTCCAAAATAAGTATTATATCTACAAAAGATTAACTCACATTTCTAAGGTTAAAAAAATTTTGAGAGAGAAGAAAAAAGAGATAGATGATAGATCCATTTATCCAAATGAATGGGGATGACAATAAATAGGTATTCAATTTGCATAAATAAATTTAGGGGTTTGTGGAAGAGTATAAGTCATTGTCTCTAGAAGAAGATGAGGGGATTGAATGATGAGAAGATTGAATGGAGGGTGGATGAATTTTCATAATATAATTTGAAAATCTATAATGAAGATATTACATTAATATTTGATATCTTTATTAATGTATCATGTCTTTGCATATGAAATGTAATTTTTTTTTTGGAATTATATTTTGAATATATTTTCATTTTATAAGGATCCTATTATCCTAATAATATTATGATACTCAAATATGATTATAAAATAATAAACATATTAATATAATTTTAGTCGGTATATTAATGTAATTTAATCATAATTGATGTAAAGGAATTTTTTCATGGATAAGTAAGCATATGAATGTAATTTTATCATAAATGATATAAATTATTAATATTATTTTATGATATATCTACAGTAGTCATCATATAAGTATAATTAAATATGAAGCTTAAAATTTTAATCTGTCATACGGGATATGATGAAAATATGAGATTACAATGATATGAATGGATTTTCATTGGATAAATCTATTGTTGAGTTCACACAAAGCTCAAATCTGAATTTGTCCTTTTTTTATAGCAATAGTATTTTTTGTACCAGTATTTTATACGTTTGTTTTTTTATTGGATTGTATTTTTAATTACTGTGAATATATTTTTTTTTTGGATAGAGCTTATGGACTATTGAATATTTGTGGCATTAATAGAGTAGAGAAATCCAAGAGAATGGAGTAAATGCTAATCAAATATGTATGAATTAAATAAATGCTAATAGATGTGAATTACATTAATATTTAATACCTTTTTTTAATATATCATGTTTTTGCATATGAAATGGGAATAATTTTTTTTTTGTGAATTATATTTTTAATGTATAATATATCATGTCTTATCCTAATAATATTATGATAATCAAATATAACTATAAGTTAATTAATATGTTACATGATAAAATGTATTATAATAAACTATGAATGAAACTAAAATGTTGTAAATGGATTTCATGGAATTGAGTAGAAATGTAAGAGTATCCTAATAATATTATGATAATCAATTTTAATTGTAAGTTAATGAATATGTTACATAATAAAATGTATTGTATTATAAAATAATATAAATGAGATTAAAATGATGTAAATGAGTTTTCTTGGAATTGAATCAAAATGTTGGGGTTAAAGGAAAAAATGATTGATATTAAAGTGGTATAAATAAGATTAAAATGATGTAAATGAATTTTCTTGGAATTAGATAGAAATGTAGGGGTTAAATGAAAAAATGATTGTCATTAAAATGGTGTGAATGGACTGTAATGGGATTGAATGAATTGACAGGGGTAAAAAGGTCAAACGGCGTGTTTTTGGTTTAAGAGACTTTTATATAGTAATATAGATTATTAAAAACAAAATATGCATTCCTCAATAATCTATTGTGATTTTTATGTTTTTAAAATAAAATTTTTTAATGAAGCGCACACTACATTAGTAGAGTATAAAAGGCATTAGAACAATATATATTCTACTAGTAAATGTATCCAAATAGATAGCACGGGACAACAATTTGGAGGCATTCATTTGTCCATGCTAGGTTAAGAAAATGTTGGAGATACATGGCAAAAAAGACTCTGTACACATAATTAAATTCATTTATGTAGACATCATGTCACAAAAACTGTGTAAAATATTAATAGAGTATATACTCTACTGTCACACGGTATATATTCTATTATAAAAATTGTGTGTGTGTGTGTGTATATATATATATATACATTTATTTTTTTGAAACACATGTTTCAATTTTTTTAAATTAAAGTATATACTTTAAAAAATTAAAAATGCATCTGATCCAACTAAATGTAACATTTTTTTTCTCATATTTGTCTAGATGCCAAGTGGGTATATATGTTAATACTGTGTCATTTAATTAATATAAATAAATAATTTTTATTTATGGGTTTATACTTGTGTTTAAGAGTTGAGATGCAATTATTAGCTTTATGGGTCAAACTAGGATATTTATTTAATAAATAATTAATTTATGTGTTATGTTGGCAATTTAGTGAGGTTATGCATTTTCAACCCATCATTTTCAAGTATTTGAGTCTCTTAAATTTTAGTTGGAGGTAATTGAGACATTTTCACTTACCCAACTCATCCCACACGTGTGGGAAAAAAAGTTATATATCTCTCTATCTCCAATTGAAATTTTTTCTTCTCAAGCATCTCTTCTTCTTGATTGGAGGTTAGTGGTGGTCGGGCCACGTGCCGAGGTGGCTGATCTGGGGCCCGGCTTGGTGCAACGGTGGTCCGAGAGCATTCCCTCTTCATCACTTGTTTCCTTTCCAAGCATTCTTGCTTGTTTGTGAGTACATAAGTCATTTTTCTCACTCATTCTCCTTTAGGGCTTGTATGTGCATGTGTAATGTGTTCTTTATATAAAAATGTGAGTGGTCTCTCTCCCTCTCTCTAATTCTATGGGTTTCGGTGAGCCAGGAAAAAGTAAGGGTGAATTTTCCCAACTATTGCTTTCTGTATACATTATTTGTTTCATTGAATGAGATTTAACATGAATGTGCATGGTTTATATTTGTTGACCTTGGATTTAACATGAATGTGCATGGTTTATATTTGTTGAAAGGTCATAGTTAGAAATTTGGGAATGGGTTGAGCGATGTTTACCCAAGCTAATGTTTATAAATCTCATGTTATTATTAGTCATTTTGACTTTCATCTTGCAAGCTTCAAACCAAAATGCATGGATGTTTGATGATGGAAAGTGGTGTATGGGTTGGATTCTTGGATGAACTGTTTTCAAGTATTAAGAGACTCATCGCCCCCGTTTGGATGCCGGATAAGCCCCGGATAAAATTTGAGCCCCGTTTGGAAAGCCCAGATAACCCCGGATAAAGTGTGCTAGAATAAAGTGGTATAAAATGGTATATGGATTCCAATCAACCCCTAGAATAAAAGTTATCATAGGTTATTCCACTCAAAGAATAAGTGGGCCCATTGTCAAATCAACTGTCACCACCTTTTATAAATCACCTGTCAAATCAACTATCATTATTTTTTTAGCCTTTTTATGCCTAGTAATTATTATCCATACTGGCGCTTATCTTGGCACATTGCCGGTTACCCAAACAACAAAACATTTATTCTTACGATTGACTCAACGAGAATAATTCAAAATAATACCAAATACAAAATCATTTTATCCTTATTTATACTCACTTATACTCGGATAAATAAATACCTAAGAATAAATCTTATTTTGTATCCAAACGGGGGCATAGGATTTTTGTAGTGATTAGATACTCAATTAAGTTAAGTTTTTCTCCAAGAAGGCTTTTGAGCAGTTTTAGTTGTTTTATTTCCGTCTTCGTTCTAATATAAGCATTTTCATGCCTAGTAATAATTATTACTTGAATTCGGTTACGCTTAGTTAATAATCTATACTTAATGTTATGTGATGATACGCTTATCCCATAATTTTTACTATGTTATAATGATTAATAGGAGCCTATGTTTATGTTTGTATGGTGCTTTCACGTCTATGTCAATGTATGTGTGCTTAAAAATTTAGTATTGATTGTTAGAGTGGATAGAAGCTTGATGTTGTGTAGATGTATAAACGTGAAATTTATTCCTAAAGTGATAGAGACTTGCCTTAAGTGATAGAATGCGTAATATTAATTGTTAAGCTTATATCCATGTCATTTCAATTTTTGTATGACCTGGGACACCTAATCATAAAGGTTATATTTTAGCGTGATTAAATGATTATAGGTATGATTTATTTTACTTAATATACTTGCTTGTTAAAATGGCATGCTATGAGTGGTGGAGGTTGAAGGGTTACTTGATGTTATGGATCTAGTTATGGGAAGATATTGTTTGGTGGATGTTTAAGGTCTTGTATTAGATTTGATTTGACAATTAATGTATTGAATCTACACGTGTGAACTAGTATGTAATCTCTCGTCCATGTTCGATTTTAACATTGTGGTAGAATTGATTATCCAATGGTGATAAAGATAATAGTAAGCCCCCTGTACTGACATTGGCGATGTGGTTGGCAATGACAATAGTGAGCCACATCGAGGATGTGGTTGACATAACGATAGTGAGCCCCGTATATTGACATCAAGGATGTGGTTGGCATAACATCTTGGAATTCTTTTTAATTCTATATGTTCATGTATGACCCTTACATTTTTACTTAGGAGAGTTGCATGCACTGTTTTGAAATGTGCTTCATGCTGTCACTTGTGCGGTTCGATCAGTGAACAGAACTGCATCGGACAAAAGGCGCTAAATGCAGACAGAGCCCTTATAAGCAGGCTGAACAGAAATATGCGCCCGCATGAACTTAGTTTTTTTTGAAAAAAAAGAGAGAAAAGGATGGTTTCTTTTGTCCTTCTTCCTCCAACTTTATGAATGGTTGTGTTTCATCTTCCTCAATGGATCAGGTTTTCTCCTTCTTCAGAAAAAAAATGGCTACTTCTTTCTTCCTCATATCTTCTTCAATGTCTTTCTCAGTTCTTCTTCATTTTATCTTTGTGAACGGCTGCTTCTTCATCTTCATCGATTGATGTGATCGATGATCTCTCGTTGCATCAACAATCACTCTCGGTCTCTCTCTACTCTTTCCTTTTCTCACTACCTCCCCTCTTTGTTGCTCTCATCTTTACTTTCTTTCTTATTTGTACTCATTTGTTTTGTTCGGTTTTTTTTTTAATTCACTGGTTTTGTTTAGTCTGCCAGCTGGGTTTTATTGTTTTATTTTTATTTATTGCATGTGGTTTTGTGTTAAGGGAGACACATGGGTGAAGTGACATTGACACAATGACACATGACACAATGACAGGCACTTGAGAGGGTGATTTGTAAAATATTTTTTGTATGTTTCATTTATTTGGGGGTACTTGTAGAGTCATGTATATTGACCAGCACAAGCAAACAAAGGGAAAAGATTGCCTTTAAATTTTTCAAGACACTTATGTACCATCATTTATTGGCTTTTTAAGAAGACTCACTGTACCGAATTACATTGAGTTTAATATGAAAATCTAGCACATGGATTTATATATAATTAAATCACATAGGAGTTTAATAACAATAGGCTTATAATAGTGTGTGAACATATTATCTCATATTTAAGAATCATTATTGTAAAATAACATTTTATTAATAAAAAATTACATAACCGCATATATTCTCGTATATACTCTCGCACACCGTATATACTCTGTATGGTAACCCAACTGCACACAAACCACATCCACCCTTCTTGAACACTGGTTGTATGGTTCCTTACACTACATAGTATTTAATTTATGCTCGTAATAGTGATTGTTTTTGTAAGGGTGAGATTTGAGTTGTGTACTTGCTGAGCTTCATCGTTCATCCACTCTTTTCTGTGACAAAATTATATTTCAGATGCGGAGGAGCAAGGTGGCTATCCTGCACCCATGTGAGGGGTGTTTAGAGTTTCGATTCGACTTGATGACGCATTACATTGGGTGCCAGTTAAAGCTGTCATCATCCCAGTCTCTCTTTGTGCTAGTGTTGGTGGGTGTCCTTTTTGTATAACTCTTCACTTGTCAACCAAGTTGACAACTATTCTAGTGCTCTGACAGGACTTGATTGGGTTGTTAATTTTTGCTCTACGTATATTTCTTTTTGTTCGGACCTTTAATGGCCTTGGAGTTAAGTTGATGCTTCCACTGTGTTCATCTCTAACTATTACTATCTGCTTCCTGTATCTTTTCTTCTAAGTTCTTATGGATTTTTTATATTAATTATGTTGCTCTCTAAAGCTGGACCACTTTAATGCATAACAATATAACCGTTCAACAACATATTATGGGGCAAATAATACCACCTGTCAGTTCATCAATCCACCCCATATTAAATTAATTTTTTGTGTATTTGGAAGTAAACCAAATCCCCTTCACAACCCACCCCTTTCACATTCTAATTTCTAACCCACCATTTGGATGAGTTCAACTAACAAGGGGTTTGGTCCCTGAGACCTTCGGCTTAGTGGTGGACGCACACCACCCTTTTTGGAGTAACTATCCAAGGTTCGATCCTTCCTATCAGCAAGATGAAAAACAATGCACTATAGCCCATCCAGGTTGGTTTCAATGGGTGTGGCCCATGGTTTATCTGAAAAATATCAATGTTGGATCTCGTTGTGTGCCGCCCAAATGTCTTTGTACCAGTGTTCCAAAAAGCGGCTCGTGCGGTCGCCTATGCGGTTCGGTAAACTACCGAACCGATTTGACCATAAACGGATCATATGCGGACAGAATCACGGTGAAAAAGTGCTTATGCGCCCGCTTAATCGGGCGCACGGGCTTTGAAAGTTAAACGGGTCGGGCATACCGTTTGTCCTGTCCGACCCGTTTAACACTTAAAAAAATGAATCTCACATTCCCATTTGTCCTGCCTTCATTGTCTTCTTCATGAGCCGGCCCTAAAAGGGGGCTTCTTCATCGAGCGGGTCTTTCTCCTGCCGCGGCGACCTCCACGGCTCCACCTTCTTCTTCCTCCACCGCAGCAACCACCGAAGACACTCTTGATCGACCTCCGGCACCACCCGAATAAGCCGGTCTCTCCTTCTCCATCTCTCCACCATCCGTCCTCATTCGTGCCTGAACTCTGACTCCAGTATTCACCCCTGTTTCTCTATCTCTCAATCTCTGGTTCCAAAGGAGACTTGTTTTGACATGTTGTTGGGGGCATCATGGGACGATTTATTAAATGACTATGTCTTCAGGTGTGAATACCATATGTGGACCATGTGGTTCTTGGACTTAACATGTGGCCTTTAGATGTTATGTCTTGTTATTAATTTAATCACCACCACCACCACCACCACATGTCATGAATATGGGGAGGATAAGTAGGGGTTCTCTTTGTCTGTATGTATGAGAACCTCCACATGACATGCATGAGGTTTGCAGAATCCAGGCCTTATCACGATCAATCCAGATGAAAGACTCAATGACTCGGTTCCTCTCTTTTATCTCTCTCTCACGTGCATAATTGTACTAGTGTTTGAAATAATGGAATTAATGTTGTATTGATATAATTATGTAACTTATGTTTCTATGTTAAAATTTATATCGTTAACTCTTTGTTTATAAATCATTATTATATAGAATCATTCATTATTTAATTTTTATTAATAAAAAATTATAAAACTGCATATACTCCTGCATACCATATATACTATGTGCGGTACTCCAACCGCACACAAACTGTATACTGCATTTCAGAACACTGTTTTGTATTAAAAAAAAATGTAACAAGGGGTTTCATTTTTATTATTTTATTTGTTTTAAAAGAAGAGTGGGTTTTTTAGGAGTTTTAATGGAAGGTTTAGGCAAGAGGAGGAGGAGATGAGGAAAGAGATGAGATATTATAAAATGATAGGAGTGGGTTTGTATGATATCATGTTATCTTTTTATTGTGGGGTGGGTTCACAATTTTTGAAAAACTGAAGGGATGAATAAGACAATGGGGTGGGTTAGATAAATATTAGGGTGGAAATAATGCCCCCAACTCTTATACATAGTTAAGTAAGATATATGTCGCATTATTATTATTATTATTAAATGAATCCATAAACTCCATCATATTATATATTTTATTTATTTTTATAAAAAAATAATGAGCGTTGATACACTCAGTCCGTTTTATAGCCCTCTACACTGTGATAATATAACATACCACGTTATCATAGTAATATGGAGTTTTATCGTAATGTATGAACTAATTTGTTATTTTTATTTTTTCAAAATAAAAAAAATTACATCATTGTATCTTAGTACATACCTGATACATCATTTCATATAACTACATGTATTTCAATGGATAATATATAATTTAAAAGAAAAAGAAAAATAGTGTGAGCTGCAAATATAACTGCAACAAGCACTAAATGTATCATTTTTAAAAATAATATGGAAAATGTTACACTCAGTCATTTTTACCAGCCAAAACTCATACCACACATGTTTTCATTTTTTTTAAAATTAAAAACATCACCCAATGAAATATATGATTTAATAAAAAGTGTATATTGATTCATTTCAAATTGAATAAATCAATTATTAGTAAGTGTAAGAAAAAATTTAACGAGATACATATATCGTCTAACGATGTATATGCTTTACAAAATCTATAACGAGGTATATATGACTGTCATTTGAACTGTAAAAAAAATTTGTGTAACATCACTCAAATAATAAGTGCTGCTACACTCAGTTTTATTCTCAGTCCAAAACACAGACCTTATATACCTCGTTACAAATTTAATTAAATATATACCTCATTAGATGATGTATATACATCATTGAATTTTTTCTTACACTTGTTAAAAATGAGTTTATTCAATTTACAATGGAGTGATATGTATTTTTTTATCAAAGCATTTACCTCATTAAATAACGTTTACTATTTAAAAATAAATAAAAACATGTGAGATCTGAGTTTTTATTGATAAATATGAAGTATGTCTTTTTCCCTCAAATAATACACATTGGGGTCCAATGGCCCAGAAGCCAGCCAGAGACTATCTAGGTGAGGAAAGTGACCTCCTTTATAATGCAATCACTCTTTTATCCCACCATTTCAGATGTCAAATTCTCACCACAATTGTTGCGAAGGGGTGAATTGTATGGCACCTGATATACAATGTCTGACTATATAGCATTAAAAAAAATGAAGTATGTCTTTTAATCATAAAAAAAGAGTTGTTTTCATAAATCAAACAAAAACAGTAAAATAAATTCTAGAATTTCTTTTAAATAAAGAAAATTATTTTTCAAACTCCTTTTCAAATGCTACTCAATTGATTAGTGGCTTTGAATAAACTATGTTACATGCAATTCTGTTTAGAATTCCACAAGTTTTGATTTTTTCAAAAATGATAAGCCCCATGAAATAATATATAAATTGTTATAAGTATACCTATTTTTAAAAAATATAAAATATATTTCATTAGACAGTTATACGAAGAAGAGAGTACTACACGTAACCACACCCCGTAACGTAACAAAAAGATTTCAAACGAAATTATATAATGATAGGTGGATCCACTGGAAACAAACAAGTGATTTGTTAAATAAAGTAGGGAAAAATCCATATAACCCCCTGAAATCTTGCCTAAATCCATATAACCCCCTGCAATCTTCATATATCCATATAACCCCCCCTGTAAACATACCCAAAATCCATATAACCCCCTCCGTCCGCCTTCCGTCAGCCGAGTTAACGGCGAAATTGAAAAAAATCCATATAACCCCCTGTAATCTGACCTAAATCTATATAACCCCCTGCAATCTTCATATATCCATATAACTCCCTGCAATCTTCATATATCCATATAACCCCCTGTAATCTTGGAAAAATCCATATAACCCCATGTAATTTTAAAAAAATATTTTTTAAAATTCAAAAATAAAATTCAAAAATATAAATATAAAAAAAATTCCTCTTGCCATTTTTAAAATTTTAAAAATATTTTTTTTTCAAAAATTGTCACATCTATCATATTACACACACATCTTTCATGTTTATTCTCAAACACAAATAATTTATGCAAGGGCATAATTGTCATTTAAAAAGTCATAAACTTTTATTCATCTCTTATTTACCATTTATCCTTATTTTATTCAAGGTGAATCAAACAATCAAAATATCAATTTTACGTTTTCTAATGAGAATAATAGAAAATACAACAAAATAAATATTTACAATCCATTAAATGTTAATGCATTTAATGCTAATTTACTCTACTATTAATGTGTCGGTGTACTGGTTATGAAATCACATGTCATTTATAATTAAAAAATTAGGAATAAAAAAAGGAATAAATAAAAAAATTTACTCTATTATTAATAAAAAAATTATTTTTTATTTTTTTAAAAATATTTTTTCCAGATTACATGAGATTATATGGATTTTTTTCCAAAATTACAGGGGGTTATATGGATTTTTCCAAGATTACAGGGAGTTATATGGATATATGAAGATTGCAGGGGGTTATATGGATTTTTTTCAATTTCGCCGTTAACTCGGCTGACGGAAGGCAGACGGAGGGGGTTATATGGATTTTGGGTATGTTCAGGAGGTTATATAGATTTAGCCAAGATTTCAGAGGGTTATATAGATTTTTCCCAATAAAGTATGTTACATGCAATTCTGTTTAGAATTCCACAAGTTATGATTTTTCCAAAAATGATAAGCCCCATGAAATAATATATAAATTGTTATAAATATACCTATTTTTAGAAAATATAAAATATATTTCATTAGACAGTTATACAAAGAGAGAGTACTACACGTAACAACACCTCGTAACGTAACAAAAAGATTTCAAACGAAATTATATAATGATAGGTGGATCCACTAGAAACAAACAAGGTGATTTGTTATATGATGTTATTATATTTTGTAAAGTCTGTTATAAGGGTTTTTTTGTTACAAGAGTTGGTGATAGTGACCCCACGACTCTCCTTTGTTTTTGTTATCTCTTTTGTTTTTTGTGCTGTGCTCAAAAGAAGAGAGCAAAAAGTATCAACAGCAAGAAAGTTTGACAATTTAACACCACTGGCTACACCCAGTCTTCCAACAACTGCGTAGGAGTGGTAAACCAAGCTACTTGGGCTCAGCTCCATTGAAATTCATTCAAACTCGTTTGATTAGATAAACGAAACAAATTTAAACAATTTTTAAAATTTAATTGTAAACAAGTCAAGCATGAGCCACATTTGTTTGAAATATGATTGTTTAGTTAATTTTCAAATATGATTATTCATTTTTGTCATTTTATCTATTTTTTACATGTTTTAATTGTTAAACGAGCTTTATTTTAATTAAACAAACCCGAGCTTGAGCCTTAATTTAAACTTACACTCGAACTCATTTTACAAACAAACCGAACCAGACTTTAACCGAGCCTAGAGACAAAATTAAGTATGAACCCGAGCCAAGCCTAAATATAAGAGTCAAACTTTGACATGTCAAAGATATACTCGTTTATCACCCCCACAACTGCCTGATTGAGTTCAAGGCAAAAAATGGCAGATCGAGGAGTCTTCAATAGCCTGGCTCAGTGAGGAGAGCTCCTTCCACTTCTTTCTTTTGATGGTTTTCATATACAACTGCTGAAGGAAAGGTTTACTCCTCAAATGCACTATAAACATTTATATTACCCGAATGATTTAGAATTTAGATCCCGCTTGGATCCACGATGAAACGGATTATATGACTGGAAACTCCATGTCATGCCACCTCGAATCCATATGAAATAACAGCATTTGAGTTTTTAAGCGAAAAATGAGGCGTTTCAGTATTAAAAAAATGTCTGCATTTGAAAAGCTATAGAAACAATGTTTCTCCACTACCTCTTGCACCCTACCGTAGAGTTTTCCATCGCACTCAACTGTGACCAAAAAGTTGGTTCCATAAAATGCCATGGCCCTCAGAAGAAAAAAAAAATGCAATAAAGTTAGCCAAGGTGGAAACAAGTCATTTCCACGCCCTGCATGGATTAAATCATGAAAAATAAATTTTGGCTTTGTTCAGAAGATATGTCAAAATCAAAAAAGCTTTATTAGGCAACTCATAAATTTCTCACCCTCACTAAATCTAGGAACCCAGTTGTTCCTCTCGCATCAAAACAAGATTTGTCACAGCTTAACTTGTCCCATGCAGAAGGAGAGGTGGTTTCATGAAAACCCGAATCGGTTTCTAAAGCTTTTCATTCCTTACACGCCCCCTACAAAGAAAGAAATTTTTATAAAAAAACCAGTTTTGAAACACATGCAATAAAAACAATCCAACCAACCTCCTAAGACTCCAAAACAACGGAATGGAGAGAAGGGGATTTATAGCCTGTCTTGTACGCTTTCTGTTGTCATCCACAAAGAGCTGATATTGTTGCAGAACGTCAGGGTCTGTTTGCTTTTCACACATACCACCCACCATATATAATGCTTCTCTTCAGTTCGAAACACCACCACATCATAAAAGATGAAGAGCGGAGACCTGGCACCCACATTCGCAATGGTCGTGGTTCAGGTCGGATTCGCGGGGCTGAACGTGGTGTCAAAGCTCGCCATGGATTCAGGGATGAACCCGTTCGTGATGGTCTCGTACCGCCAGGTCATTGCAACAGTCTTCCTTGGCCCCGTTGCTTATTTCTTGGAGAGGTAAGGAATTCTGATGAGTTCATGCGGTGGAGGCTGTGTGTGATGAGTTTTTCTTTGCAGGAAGAGTAGATTACAGATCACAAGGTCCATCCTTTTCCAGATTTTCCTCTGTTCCATATTTGGGTAAGTCAAGTCCCTGTGTGCATATATATAATATATAATAATAAAGAAAAAAAATGTACTAGATTGGTTCTACAAATTGGTGTGTTGCAGGGCCACATTAAACCAGCTTCTATACTTTCTGGGGCTCAAGTATTCAACACCAACGATAGCATGCGCACTGAGCAATATATTGCCTGCTATCACTTTCGTCATTGCTGTTCCCTTCAAGTAAACTTGAAAATCACCCTTTTAAATTATTTGAATCACTTCATATCTTTTTCAATCTGCAAAAAAGAGCATTCACAAAGTTAGATGAGAACAATATCATATATTCAAGTGTGTCTGTGCAACTGTTATGCATAACATTACAAGGGAAGTGAAATTGCAGAATAGAGACAGTGGGGATAAAGAGGATATCAGGGCAGGCAAAGGTTGTTGGGACAATATTATGTGTAGGGGGGCTATGTTCATGACATTCTACAAAGGTGAACGAATCAACATAGGATCATCCGGAATCCACTGGAGAAGCGCTGAAAGGATGGAGAATACAAATTCTAGCAATGAAGATGAGAACATGATACTTGGCTCAATTCTGGTTGTTGCAAGTTGCTTTGCTTGGGCAATCTGGTTCATAATTCAGGTACAAATAATAATGATAGTAAAAAAAAAAAACACATTACAAAAGCCAGAACTCAAAAACCATTTTTTTTAACCATTGTAATTTTAACCAGGCTAAGATGAGCAAGACTTTTGCATCTCCATACACGAGTTCGGCAATAATGTGTTTCATGGGTAGCATTGAGTGTGTAATAATTGGGGGATGCATTGTGAGGGATATCTCAGAGTGGGCAGTGGGTTTGAACATCAGGCTCGTCGCTGCATTGTACACGGTAAGTGAAACTTTTTTTAGTTTTCTAGATCAGTTAAGGATGATTATCAAGTACACAATGCCATCTGACTAAAAATGTCTATATTAAAAATATATCAGGGTGTTGTAGGATCTGGGATCGCATTCTCACTGATGTCTTGGTGCATTCAAAGGAGAGGTCCACTCTATGTATCCATGTTTAGCCCCTTGTTGCTCATCATTGTTGCTGTGTTGGGTTGGACGATCTTGGATGAGAAGCTATATGTGGGAAGGTACGTTTGAGCTTTCCCCTACACAGATATAGTTTATTTCTTCTTATCCATCACAAATGCTAACTATGTTATAATGAGACAAACAGAAAAGACAAAAGTTTACGCAAACCGAGAAAGCATTAGCAACAACACACAAAAAAAGCCATCTTTTTTTTCTTTACTCCAAATAACTATTTAATCCCCAGATTTGTCCGGGAACCAAATGGACTGTAACTGAGTTACGGGGATAAGGTCTTGAGAAGATGTTAAATCTTGTTCCTTTCTCTTTCAGTGCAGTGGGATCTGCTCTGATAATAGTTGGACTCTATTCAGTTCTCTGGGGCAAGGGAAGAGAGATGGAGGAGATTGGCAATGTTGGTGGGAGGACCTTAGAAGAGCACGGTCAGGGCACAGCCATTGGAGGTTTAGAATTGCCCAAATATTCTGTTGCAGTCCTAGATCCAAAGATGAAGCCACTACAAAGTGAGGGAGATGCTGCTATCAAGATGCCTGAGGTGGACAGAGAAAGATCTGGCATGCATTCCATTGATTGTTCTTGTTTTGGCCTGTTAAAGAAAAATGGGAAATGAACATTTGAAAAAGATGAGTTCAATTTGAAATTCCTGATCCCCTTGTTCCCCTCAAAGTATAACTAGAATATTATCAAGAAAGGGGTTTGTTCCTCTCTGTTTCACATTCTATTCCGACTTATTGTAAAATTATATATGAATAATGAAAACCCAGTAGAGAATTACAAGAATGGTCTCATTTCCTGGAACAGGATTATTAAAAATGAAAGAAACAGTTTACCAACTGTTATCTATTTGGTATACTATTGATTATTATTTAGGAAAACAAAGATAAATCCAGCTTTCAGTACTGATCATTATGCTAAGAGCAAAGCCTGATGACATGTCACAAAAATGTTACATGATCCATTCAATACTGCAATTGATGAGCAGGTCAAGCATGTATTTAAGAAGTTAAAAAATCAAGTAAGTGTACAAAGGGTACATCTTTCTACCAGATTTTAGAATAAGTTTCATTTTTCAATCGATAGTGGGATTTCAAGTATAACCTTCAAAACTAGATTAGAATTTAAGCTCTAAGCAGAGTTTAATTGAATATGCTTCTGTGTGGCTTAGATGCAATCTCAACAACTTTAAAAATAATAATTTGTTTGGTATAACATAAAAATCCATGCTTCATAATGAATACATATGATAACAATTTCTAAACCAAAACATTTCACAAAAAAATGAAAATGATGTGCTTATATTTATTTGCAATTTAAAATAAAACTTTTCGACTAAAAAAGAATGCATTTGAAGCTACTTCATTTCAGATGAACTTTCAAATTTTGGAAATCCACTAAATCATGAGATCTATCAATCAATTAAAATGTTGCAATTCAGTCATATGACTCATATCCCTGTCGCAACCATTTAAAAACGAGAACTTATTTGAGCATCTGACAATCTTTAATGACTATAAGAGTTTTTTTATTCTTTTTTGCGAAAAATTTATATAAACTTTCTGGCCATTAAACATTCATTAGTCATCACAATTTCAACTGTTCCTATGATAAAGCCTTAAATTCAATATTTTTATCAATATATGAATAGCAAGAAAACAGGTAGACTATAATTTTAAAATTTCCATCAGAAGAACTATATATGGAATGATATGAGTTGACAAATAGATCAACAACAGGTGAAGTGAAGCTGCCTCGGTAATCAAATGAGGCAACTCACCCTATCCAACAGCAGATGGATGATTGTTGCCTGTGGCCATGTTGGTCTCCGACTTGCCCATTTCCTTCGAAGCTCTATTTCCATTCTCACTTCTCAGCCTCTTTTAGCTTTCTCTATTTTCCCTCTCAAGCATGTAATAGTGCATTTATACCTGCACAGAAAAAAATCAAGCATCAAAAAAATTAACAGTTCATCTCCTCCTTTTCTTTTCTTTTTCTTCGGATACAAAATAATTCTATTATCTCAACATAGAATAAGCAACAATTTATCTCAACATTTTAAAATAGAAAAAAAAAGGAGAAAATGATTATCTTAAAAAAAAAAACTTCATGAGCTCATTTTAAATTTGCGAGCAAAGAAGACATGATACCTCTAGTTTAACTAAACTGAATTGATGTTAAAATATCAATTAGCTTTCCAGAAAGAAAAATGTTAAAACATTAATTGACAATATAGACAAGGATAAGTTGCATTAATGCTATCCCCTAAAAAAGAAAGTCACATGCCAACAAGTTTCATGAACTTTTTGACAATTTATACTGGCTCAATAAAGCAATCGAGTGGCAACCCAAGCATTGGGAGCAGTTCCCATCAATTAAAAAACAGATAAAACTTTGGTGTATCCTTAATGTGACAATAAAATGAGTTTTAGTCCTTAACAGATGCCAGCATAAGACAAGCAGATGTCCAACTAATATTAGGCGCTGTTTGTAAATCTCAGTTGCTAAAGTGCAAGGAAAACATCAGAGCAGTCACACCACGACAACACTACAATAACAAGATTATACAAGCAACAAAAATGCATGCAAATAAGATCTAAAATGGGAGGACTGGACTAGTCATTTACATCCACATATTTGTATATTCACTTAAAAAAAGCCTCCAGAATTCGCAAACCTAACATTCAGTGGTAGCACGTCAAATTAGTATGAAGATCATGTGGGAGGGCTCACTATTCAGTAAAAAGATAAATTCTTTGTAGCCACAGAGTGCCACATGGGATTAATTTTATCATAGTTGCAAAATGACTTCAAATATTAACAATTATCCAGTGCAGATGAGCAAATATTTAAAGTCTTCTCAAGTATCATTTTCTAACTAATAAACTAAATAAAATCTAAACAAGGATAAAAAAAGGGCAAATACAGGAATTGAAAGGAAAAGAAAAAAGCAATTCAGAGGTGAAAATATAAAGACAGCATTTAAATGATTAAATTAAATGGAATCAACCATGAAATAAAACTTCATTGATAACAATCCGATCGTTTCTCACATTTTTTTGAAGGAAATTTTTCACTTTTTTTTTGAAGTGAAAATTTCTCACATCATTATTATATTCAATTAATGTAATGACAGAGGCTTAAGAGCCTTCTTTCAATCCTTGGCTTTCAAGATGCAGCAAAGACAATAACAGGTGGCATCAAGTCAGCATTTTTATAACATGTAAAGCTATGTGTTTTTCTGAAGCTAGATGTTTTCTCCACACAACATGAAAAATGTGACGTATCAAAAATGTCAATGTATGCTTGACACAATGGACCCTAGAAATGCACCCAAAAAATTGAGAGAATGGGACTAGTCAATTATATCCAAACATTTGCATATTCACTAAAAAAAGACTCCAAAATTCACAAACTAAAACTCAGCAGTAGCACATCACATTAGAGCACTGACACTAGGAGAGGGATCATTACAAAATAATTACATAAATACCTTGTAGCCATAGGACGCAACATGGAATTATATTTATCACACTTGTTAAAAAAATGGCTGCATGTGTTAACAATTATCCAATGCAGATGTGTAAATATTACATACTTAAGATCACTTCTCAAGCATAATTTGCTTAAATACAAAATTAAATAAAATCTTAACTTGGATTTAAAAAAGGACCACATAAAAAAAATATGGGAACATAAAATAAAACATGGAAACCACTGAGACGCGAAATTATAAAGACATGATATATGTAATTAAATTATTAACTAAAATGGTGCCAATCATGGAACTTAACATAATTGATAAAAATCCAGTCATCTATTATCTTACATATTATTATACTCAAATTATATAATAACAGGCTCAAATGCCTTCTTTCAAGTCTTGGCTTTCAAGATTCAGCAATGACAATAAAAGGTGGTGCCAAGTTGGCATTTATATAAAAAATTTAAAGATGAAGCAAATATGAACTGGTGGACAGCATTTTCTCCTCACAACATCAAAAATGTAACGTGTCAAAATGTCTTTTTTTCCAGAACAATAAAATACCACATGCACATGACACAATGACCCTAGAAATGCAGATATGGGGACATTTCCATGCAAGATATTGGGCTATAGCACGGGTATTTAATTTTTTACATGTACTAATCCAAGCAAAACAGATAACTCAAACTAATAACAATTTTCTTTGAAAATCATTTACAATTATTTGCAACAAACAAGAAATAAATGACGTACGAATTTTAGAGAAACCACAAATCATACCTTCAGAAATACTGTAAAATAACGAGCACAGTGGTCCCTCAGTTACCATATCAATGTCCAATTCCAATGAGCAGGCTCAAGACAGACACCTGGAAATTAAAAAAAAAAAAAAGGTGGAACAGACTGGACAACAAATTCAGTTCTGTTCAATTAGAAATGGAGTATAAAATCATTAGTTGTTACAGAAAGACCACCAAAAAATAATAAAAATCAAAATAATAACATAGGTGAAGCTCCTTCTTTTCCATTACATTTTCTCCCCTAAAATGAAAGCATCCACTAATAAATAAAACAAGCTACAACTACTGAAAAATAACTTACAGAAGCATTTCAATTGGTCCGATAACATTAACACAAAAAAAAACCCAGAAAAATCAACCTAACTAAACCAACCATCCTACCATAGAATTTTTAAGTTAGAGAAATACATAGAACAGAACCTCAACCAAACTCTGCAAAAGAAGAAGAAAAAAAACACTACTAGAGAGAAAGCACTTCCACGGTATGCTTCACGGGCCGCCCGCGACGCCTACCGCTTCCACCCGCCACCGCAGCAGAAGAGGGGCTCTTCAGCCCAAAGACCGAAGCGACCGCCTCGTACTCCGCGGCCTTCTCCCTGACTCTGCTCGCCTCCCTCCGCAACGACTCCGCAGCCTTCTCAAGCTCTGCCGCCTTCACCTTCAGCGCCGCCACCGCTGCCGTCGAGGGATCCGTCAAACGGTTCAAAGCAGGCGCTGCCCTGACTGCAAACCTCGGGGGGCGACCGGGGGTCCTCTTATACGCCCGAGGAGCTACCACCCCCAAAGAATCCCCCTTTGGGTGCTTGGGAGGGCGTCCAGGCGGCCTCTTCTGGATGCTCGGACCCATCGAAGGGGGGGGCCTCAGGAATCTAGAGAGAGTGCGTGTAAACCCATCAAAACCAAAGACTGAATTTTTATTTCCAAACAAAATCAAGCGAGAGGAGTCTCACAGTGCCGGGAGCGGCAACGACTTGGTTGGGAGGTACCGTCGGCGGGAGTCCCGTCGGCTTCTGCTTCGGAGGGCGACCGCGGCCCCTCTTCAGAGGCGAAGGCGGTAACGGCTGGGGAAACTGAGGCGGAGGTGGTGGTGGTGGCTGCACCGCTTCTTGAGGTAGCTGTTGAAGAGCAAACACGTTAGAGACTTCATCGAAGCATTGAAAGAGAGAGAGAGAGAGATAGAGAGAGAGAGAGAGAGAGAGAGAGAGAGAGAGAGAGAGAGACCTCGGCATTGGTGTTGAAGGGGACGGGGAAATCCATGGAGGAAGGAGGGTTAGGGTTTGGAAAGGGTTTCAGAAATTTAGAGGGGGACGCGTTGGAATTTTGGGAACCCTAAAAATTCCCCCCTTTTTTTTCGTTTGCGCGGCCTCTCGTTCTCTCTCTCCAAAGTTTTTTTTTTTTTTTTTTGTTGAATTTGGACCGCCGAAGAGGTGTGAATGACCGGCGGTTAAAATAAGATCAGTTTGTATTTTTATTTTTTTATTTTTAAGTCAACGTGATGGGTTTGAAAGTGTGAAATGAAACAATGAAACTCACATAAATAATATCGTGATAAAAAAAGGGAAAAATCCAAATAACCCCATGTAAACTGTACAAAATTTATAAAACCCTTAAAAACAACTGTATAAATTCAAATAGCCCCCCAGTTAAATTTTCATTTACTGTTTAGAATTATTCTATTAATATTTTGTCTGTTTAAAAATATAGTATGTCAAAAATCCCCTACAATATATTAAACATATGAAAAACCCTATGTATATGATGATTTTATCATTTCAAATAGGCTTTTATAATTCATTTGAAAGGGTAAAATTTTCATTTATAAATGATTTTTAAAATTTTTAACACGTTATATGGGTTGTTTGTATATATATTATATTTCAATCAAGATTAATAAGAGAGATTATTTGCATAATATTCCTAATCCAGGGGTTACATGAACTTTATTCAAAATAGGGGGTTTTTATAGATTTGAAACAGTTTACAAGGGGTTATTTGGATTGATCCCTAAAAAAAGAAATAAAGAGAGAGAAGACAGAAAAGCAAAGTAAATGTGTGGGCGTGGTAGAGGCTCCCGAGTTAGCCGTTGGAGTGATGTGAAGCAGAGACCACGTGCGGTCACGTTGTGACAACCCCACTGTACCCCCTCACGTGTTCATTCATCTCCCCATTTTCATTCAAATTTCAAACTTCGCTCCCACACTCATTTGCAATTTTCAATTTCAAACTTTTTTGTGTATGATTTTAAATTTTCAAAGGATGGGTTTTTACAAATAAGTGTATAAAAAGTTAGTTTTTTAATTTGTGAAGAGACCGCTTCCTGTAATTTCAATTTTTTTAAAAAGTTCTAATTCTTAGGCTCCGTTTGAAAACACAGATTGAAAAGTAGATTTTGGAATAAGCTGCTTTTTAATATGATTTTAGACATTGACTTTTTTAGGATTTTTTTTTTAATTCAAGAATCAATATTTGGAAGAAGTTTAATGTTTGATAGAAAAAGTTGTTTTTCAATTCAAAAAATCGATTCCGACAAAAAAACGTTCTTTTTGAGATTTTAAAAACACGGATTTCGAGAGAGAAATTAAAAGGAATCCAGCTTTTGATTATGCCAGAATCCGATCCGTTTGACTGCACGATTTTGAGATTTTAACTTTTCAAAAAGCGAAATCCGCCCAAACCTCGTTGCCAAACGAAAAAGTCACTTCCAGACCAAACACTCTCTTAGAAAAATAATAATGTAAATCTGTTTTTAAATGTCTTCAGAAAACCAAATTTTATTGAAAAAATTATTTCCGCTTTAGTACAAAACGTGTGCATTTGAAAAGCGTGTTTAGAAATTGTAGTTATTTAAGATACTTCATTTAAATCATGTTTTCTTAACATTTTTTTATTGATTAGTATATATTTTTTTTTAAAAAAAAAGGTTAGGAGTTGTTAACAAGGTTGAAATCGGATGTACTGTGTTTTCATTATATAACTATGTTATAATATATTTAAATATAACTGTGTTATATTTAAACGGTTGTTATTTTAGATGTCTCATGTAATTGTAATGTTTCACCAAATTTATTGCACTGGTACAATATGGGTTCACAGTCACATCATATGTTATCATTTTTTATAAATCTTGTAAGATTATTTGTTAAATCATTTCTACACATTTTATAAAAAATTATTCATACTTATATACAGTTTATAAATGTTTAATTATTAATAATCAATCATTCTTGTTATCATTTTAAGTTTGAACTTACTTTTCACCTAAATTCCAACAAATTTAGTGAGCTAATGATACCATCACATTTTTTTGTTTTTTCTTTATAAAATAATGTAATTTATCAAGACAAAAAAATATTCTAAGTCCTAACAGGGTAGCAAATTAGAAAGAAAAAAAATAAAGTGAATGAACCGAAACATCTGTTTATTTATTTACAAAAAATATGTGGGTATAACTAAGTTTGAACATGTAAAAATAAATTGGTATTGATATTACAGACCTTTTCAATTTTTGTTATTCCTCACAATTTATTTCACCGGTATAGATGCCTATATGCTATCATTTCTCATAAAATCAGTTGATCCACATATCAAATTATATTTTTTAAATAATTATCCATATTTTACTTATTTTTTTATCCATAACTTATTTATGAACAACTAAACAATAAAATTATCATTATTGTGATTCTCAATAAAAATAACTAAAAATGTAATAAAAAATTGTACTAAATAAATTCAAAAACTATTAGCTCATGTTTGATTGAGGAACTGAGGGTGGAATAAATGGGAATGAGGTGGAATGTTAATAAAATGGGCGTTTGAAAGATTGAAAAAAAAAAGAGAACCTATATGTTAACCGGTATAAAGCGGTGTAATCATTCATGTTATCGCCTATAATTAAGTTATTTAACACATTTGAACATGTAGGCCCATTGTCAAATTAACTATCATCACCTCTTATAAATCAGGGACCTAGAAATCAAATCATTTTTTTATCTTTTATAAATCCTTATTTACACCTTATTCAATTTTGTTAGCAATTTATGTATGATTAACCAAATAACAAAAACTTTTATATTACGTTCCAAATGAGAATAATTAAAAATGAGTCTGGATCCTGTCAGTACTGGTTTTGGTTAATCCTGTTAGTATTAAACTGCACAGCATATTGATCAAACTACACAGCATACGAATCGAATTGCAAAGTCAATTATTTGGTACACATTCCACTCTCCCATATTGGATTCATTTAGCTATTAAATTAAAAAAAAAAACTTCTAAGTATCACCAGTATTAAATAGGAAAGTATAACATATACTCAATAATTGATTGTGTAGTTCAACTTATAAGTTGTATGGTTTAATTAATATACCGTGCAATTCAAAACTGACAAGATCTAGACTCATTAGAAACACAATTAAATTTTTAAAAAATCATGTATTCCTTATATATACTATAAGAGCTGGTTTAACAAGGGGATAAATGACGAAATAAAAGATATTTATAAAAATAAGTGAGTAGAATGACTGTATATCTCCATTTAATAAAAAATAATCAGGACAAACTACATATTTTGTTCCACCTAAAATGGTCATTGACATCAAAATAATTTAATTCTCCATCCAAACAGCAGGATTGGGATGTTCTGTGAGCCAATGAAAGGTTAGACTTCCCAGTTCCCACCTCATAAATTGGTGAGTTGGGTGGATCCTGTGAAGAGAGAGAGAGAGGAGATGGAGGAGGTGAAGGGGGTGGTGAAGCATGTGCTGCTGGCGAGGTTC
The DNA here is from genome assembly GCA_030737845.1 of Acorus calamus. Classification (NCBI taxonomy): domain Eukaryota; kingdom Viridiplantae; phylum Streptophyta; class Magnoliopsida; order Acorales; family Acoraceae; genus Acorus; species Acorus calamus. The sequence continues at coordinate 11,805,280 of CM060861.1, read as the reverse complement.
AAAGAGGATGTGACACCAGACAGGATCGATCAGCTCATCAAAGGCTATGCCAATCTCGTCTCCCTCGTCCAACCCATGAAGTCCTTTCACTGGTCCTCTCTCTCTCTCTCTCTCTCTCTCTCTCTCTATATATATATATAGGGGGCCGATTAGGTGCGGCGAACGGCAGGTGCGGCGTCGATTAGGTGCGGCGAACGGCAGGTGCGGCGTCGATCACGGGTCCATCGCATCGGACGGTCGGGTGCGATTCACGTCGACTGTTGGATGCGATGGACCTGCGATCGAACGGCCCACGTCGTCGCCGTGCCGCACGCCGCACCTAATCGCCCCCGTATATATATATATATATATAGGGCCATGCACCTGCCGATCACGGGCGTCGATCACCTCGCAATCGATTCACCGACCGTGGTGCGATGGACCCGCGATACGTCGTATATATATATATATATATATATATATATATATATATATATATATAAACAAACACAATAGTTTCTAATCAAACATTGGATTCTTTATTGAAATGGGTAATTTTTTTCTATTTTCATGTGTATTTAGTGATTTTGGCTATGTTATGTGCACAAGTTATTCTAATTGATGTGCTTTACATGATGGTAAGATTGAATTACATAAAGGAAGGTAAGAGTGTTGATAAACCCTTATCATAAATCAATCTCACCTTTTGTTTATCTTCGATCACTGGCATATTGGCACATGATTTATTTATTATTTTATTTTTGTTTACTGGTTGTTTCATTGTGTGGGTGGTGATAGTTTTTTAAGATCCGAGTCACTGACTGTGTGATTCTTCAAGTGAACCATGATGGGTTTGTAGAGAAGTGGCATAAAAGCTTGCTTTGTATCGAGCTATCAACACACACACTCAATCTGTAGAAGAAATAATCACCTTATGTTGTTGGGGAGGACTCTGGAATCTTGGGTTTGTAGTTGCAGTAGTTGTTGTTTGCTTGATTTTATGAGATTATGTGGTTATGATGCAGCAATCTGACAAAGTTAATGTACCCCTGGGAAATGAGAAAGGGCATTGATACACTCAGTCATTTCTGAAGTCCTAACCCAGTATGTGAGATAAAAGAGTTAGGTGAGTATATACACAATTAGGAAAATTGCAAGAAAGTATGGATTGAATCTATTTGAAAGCATACTTCATTTTTTTTTGTGAAGGTATGTACTTCATTAGACAGATATGTACCTTCCAAGAATCTCACAAAGTTAATGTAGTCATGTTTTTTTTGGATGGTAAGCATTTTGTTTTATTTTTTGGCTGAATCTTTATCCTATCACTTGGAGTAAGACTTGAACTTAGGATCCGTCGGTGAAGGGCGGGTGTCTTTGCCAACATGTCAAGAAGTTGTTTAGTTCCATCCTCAATTTCAATTGTTTACATAGTGAGTTGGGAAATCTTATTGGGACAGAGAATTTTTAGATTTTTAACACCATAACTTGGACTCTTAGCATTTTCATGAACTTGTGGGGGATTTGTTATATATGTGTTGTATTATATGTTTTTGCAAGCGCTTACGAATAAGGTGATATAATATATGTTTTATATATATTGAAGAAATTCATTGCTCTGATTTTGAATCTCTCATTTTTTGGAGATTGTTTGCTTTTAGGTTTGCACAACTACAGAAATTTGTTGCTTGTCTGCGAAACTATTTAACTAATAAGATTCTACTAATCTAATAAAAATATTGTTTCTGCAGCCTAGTGAATATTATTGTGTACTTGTATCTAATTCTACACAAATCTCTTAATTATCTCTGATTTAAAGATAAAAACTTTCAGGGGAACCGACGTGAGCGTGGAGAACATGCATCAAGGCTTCACCCATGTGTTTGAGTCGACATTTGAAAGTGTGGAAGGTATTGCTGAATATGTCGCACACCCTGCTCATGTCGAATTCGCGAACGAGTTTCTTCCTACCCTGGAGAAAGTCATCGTGATCGACTACAAACCAACTGTTCTTCGTGCTTGATATTGTTTCTTGAATCTGGATAGTAAATCATGTATCAGCTTGAGTCATTTCAGTTGCATTGTTGTGTGGGTCAAAAGCATGTAGTTTGTAATGTTTTTGTTGATGGTAATATGCAAGAGGTCTTTTGTTTACAATTTATTTTGCACTACTTCACTGAAGTGCATCCTTATAATCATACAGGAATAAAAACCTTATGTTGAACTAATTTCAATCTCCCAAGTTTAAAATTTGTTGGTCACTTCTCATGCATGATTATCCTGTCGAATTTTCATTTAGTTAGCGTTCAACCCAGTTTCTTTTTTTTTTTTTTTTTTTTTTTACTTAAAGCTGTTTTTGAAATTAAATTTCTATAAACATTGCTTTTGTTAGATTTTTGAAAAGGACTTTTTCTTCACAAGTTGCAACCACTTGGTCGTTTGGAAACACATTTCAGTTAAGTTTGATTACTGCAAATACAAAATCATCCAAACATGTTATCACACACACACTTCTTCCATACATTGAATATTTTGTTTTAGATAGTAGTGCTCTTACCATCAATTATAACTGGGGCTGTGTTTGCAATTCAAGAACAAGGGTGGTCGTTTGGAAACACGTTTTGGTTAAGTTTGCGGTACACGTTTTGGTTAAATTTGATTACTGCAAATAGAGAATCATCCAAACATGTTTTCAAACACTTTCTTAGATTGCTTATCTTGTTTTAGATAGTAGTGTGCTCACCATCAATTATAAATGGAGCTGTGTTTGCAATTCTAGAACAAGGGTCAAGTGACCGATTTATTCATATAATTAAAGTTATTATGTCCAACACAAAATTTTACATAAGATAAATGCTTCAGAAGAAATTCATCATTGATGATCTGCGTTGGCAGTTGTTTGACACTGTGTCCCCTCTAGAAAGACATTTCAACCAAGAATCTTGAGGCATTTCATCAAGGTATCTGTGTGTTCAGGCTTCCCCACAGATACTCTAACATATCCTTTTAATTCCTTGTTATTGTAATGGCGGATCATTACCCCCATTTGCGCAAGGTCCTCCTGAAAAAATAACATTTTGAATCTGTTAAAGAACTGATTGACGTTATGATGCGTTTGGGGAAATAAAAACCATTATGAGAAGCAAAGGAACCTTCAATTTTTTAGCATCTTTTCCAGATGTAACCTCGCAAAGAATGAAGTTGGAATAGCTCGGGTACGGTTTCAGAAAAGGCACTTCCTTCAGCAGATCAAACAGCCTCTCCCTTTCTTGAACTAGAGCATTCTTCACTCTCTGAGGAAAATTACATGTAAATGATGCACAGTCATTTAATGAACCAAAGGCATACTAACCTGAAATTTTGTATTTCTAACATTTTGGTGCACGTTTGATGATTGTGTTAGCACAGAAAAAAGTACCTCTAGATAACCAGGGTTTTGAAGTGCTGCACATGCAGAGACCTCGGCAGCCACTGAAACGTTATACGGTTGCTTTGCTCTCCATATGTATTGGATGAGACTGAGAGGAAATGCTCCATATCCCACACGAAGTCCAGCTAAACCTGTTTTATCATGAAATGTTTTTATCATGAAATGTTGCATGAAGAGTTTGAATAAACGGGAAAAAAACACATTTCAAACAACTGATGACAGAATAAAATGTTTTCTGCAATTGCAAATATAACACTCAATCTGACAAGTGTCAGTAGATATGTATAAAAACATATATCTTGTTGGAAGAGTTAAGGGAGATCAGTAACTAGTAATAATCTAGTATCCTCTAAAATCTAGATTCTCCATAAATAATCTCCATATGGCGGTTAAACAAGCAATGATACTAGAAACCCCACCATTTCATATTTTCATACAAGCCATGATGAAAGAACATTTAGGTGAACTGAATCTCTGACTTACCGGCTCTCTTGCTAAATGTTCGGAGGACAATTAAGTTCTCGTGCCTCTTTACCCAATCCATTCTAGAATTCAGTCCAGAAAATTCAATATAAGCTTCATCGAGTACGACTAATATGGGAAGATTGAGAATTGCTAAGAGGTCCTCATCATTGATCACACTGCAAAAGAACAAATAACCCGTCTGAACAACTTTCATCATTTCATATTAGTCTCATGAACATTTCTTTTTTCTTCATCAAGGTAATGGTAAGAGTAAGAAAAAGAAGGGAAATAAAACTGAATATACCTTCCATCTGGGTTGTTTGGAGAAGTCAAGAAAATAATTTTGGGCTTATCCAGATTCACAGCTTCTGCAATACGTGGTACATCTAGACTGAAATCCACCCGTCTTGGAACTGTGTGGAGGTGTAATCAAGAAGTTTGCCTTAGTAACTTCTTTTACTTTGACCCTCTAAAAGGTCTTTATCAGGGACTCATGGTCATCACAAATACCCTCATGTGAGTTTTCTTGTGGTTGTTTACTCTTACAAATCCAAAGCATAAACGATTCTCGGGATGACATAAACAAAGATATGGGCCACCTACTTAAATAGAATTTTGACTATAAGATTTATGGTATACAAGAGTTACGAGTATGAAATGAATTTGAGGGATTTTCTAAAAAATACTGCTTCATTCTTTGATGGTAACTCATATAACAAAGTTCTCAAGGAGGAAAATGAACAGACCCTTGATGACCAGTGCGCCATTCACTGCTGCATCAAATTCATACATCGTAAAAGTTGGAGGGCAGTCAAGAATCTTGTCCCCTGGATCAAGTACACATCTACACACACAAAAGCAGGGAGGTAATGGTGAAAAATCAATACAAACAGTGAAGCAAACAAGAAATTGCATAATTTCCTAACACATGCTTACCTCATGATCAAATCAATGAGTTCATCAGCGCCACACCCAGCGAGTATATAATCAGCATCCAGACCAGAATCTGCAGCAAGGGCAGCACGCAATCGGCGACTCTCGGGATCAGGATAAATGTATGGGAATTTCATTGCCCCCAAAGCTTCACCGACCTACAAAAAAATATGGAGACCAGACTTAGATGTGGTCCAATGTTTTTAGTAGTACTAAAAAAAATATCCCAAACAAATTTTGAAGGGCCCTTATGAACAAGACAGCAATTATTTTTGAAGCCATGATAGGATGCACCAAGATGCATAGGCATGCGTGGTACTCAATATTTCACAAAGAACATTTTAAATACTCAATGCATTATGGTGGAGGCCATAAATCCTCTTGAGAATGAATGGTGCCCAAATATAGGAATTCAAGAACTTCATAACAGGTCCTGCATAACTAATCAAAGGTCAATAGGACAGAATCCCACAACCTATAATTGAGCATTTGGCAGCCCAATTGATCTATCCGAGCAAGGAAAGTGCTGCAGATAAAATGCAATCTCACTAGGAAAAAATTCTCTAAGTAGAAAGTTTTTTCAGTTGCAGCTCAGTAGGAAAAAGTTTTCTATGAAGAAATTTTTTTCAGTTGCGGGTTCAGAGAACGCTAAATTTGCAACCAACAAAGAGCTCAGACCATCAAATAACTCGAATGGCATTTGAATTCCAATCAATAATTTATCAAACACTCCACCCTAAGATAGCATTTGGAAACAAGTTCGAAATGGAGTTTTTCACTTGAAGCTGCATTTAAAATTAAATTCCCAGGTAGCATACTTTTGTTAGATGCTTGAAAAAGTCCTTGTATCCCTCTTAAGGTTAAAGGCTAAAGGCTTTATGTGGTTGGTCTACATGGAAAAAATCCTGACCAAATCTGTCCGGGCTCAGTGGATACCTAATGCGGATAAACACTGTGTTATGTGAGCAGGTGAGGAGGAATTGGTGGCTCATTTATTTGTGACCTGGCCGTTGGCTAGGCGGGTATGGGGCTAGTTGCATAGTGCCACGGGAATGGATGGGCAGGTGTCTTCCCGGAAAGCTCTCTAGGATGCGGGGAAGAAGAAGAGGACTCCTGGTGATCACAGTATCAGTGCGAAGGTCTCCCAATTGTTTGTCCCTACGGTGGTTTGGTCGATTTGGCGGATAAGAAACCTTGCGGTGTTGAAAGGGGATACTCCCTATGCTAGAATGTGTGGAAGTTGGCTATCAGATGCATCCAAGATTGGGGTAGAGTTTGCGCTGGTGCGTCTGCCATCTGTTTCGCAGGTGAGAAAGTGCTTGTCCAGGCGTAGATTTTGGTGTTTTGTGCGGATGGTCTGATGTAGAGATCTCCTCTACTAGGATTCATTCGTTTTGTATGCTCTTCTCTGTTCTTTAGCCTTGATTTCCTGTTTCTTGTATTTTGGGCACTGAATTTTTAATATAAAGGCGTAAGCCTACCATTATCCATAAAACAAAAAGTCCTTTTATAATTAATGGTTGTTTTTTTTTCTTTGGCTTCCTCAAAAGCTACAACCACTTGGGGCATTTGGATACATGTTTGGGTTATGTTTGCTTCCTACAAAAGCAGAATCACTCAAATACATTTCCAAACCATACCTAAGCTTTCATAGTGTAACTTTGTGTGAAATTGCAACATTCCAAGCTTGACTGGATGCAATTCAGATAAAAAAAATAAAAAACTAGCCTCTGGAGGTGGTCCGTAAGGGTTCTCATTGGCGTCGAGCTTCACGATGTCCTCAGGTTTTCTCCCAAGACGGGTAGACAGTACCTGCAAAGATGTCCAAATCTATAAAAACTACCAAAACAGGCCACAAACGCAAACACAAACCCAAGCAGTCAATCACCACTCTTTCAAGAATTTCATCAAGCACTTCAGTTGCACTTACAAGACGTCCTCAAAAAAGACATTAAACACAAAGAAGTACCTCAAAAGGCAAGATTGGTTGATAAGGTGACAGCTTTCTGAGGTGGAGGCGAATAAAAGAGTCCCCCTTCACCTTGTTTGGGTTCTCTTCGATCATCTCAACAGGTGTTGTTGAAGAAGCTTTGCAATGCAAAGTCTTCGTCTTTGACTGAAGAAGATGCAGCCTTTGAAGTTCCTTCTGGGGTGGGCTTGGACTGAAAAGGCGATGCCTTTGTTGAGTGTCTAAAGCTTTTAAAGCGTTTGGGACACTAATCGAGTCCATCAAAATCGAGTCTGGCAGCCCCCAAATGAAGCTCTAAGAGGAAGTGAAACCCTAATGGTTCAAACTGCTTCTGTTTAACAGGGGTCTCAGATGGACGGTTCAGATGTTCTCTGATGTTACTCTCCTCCTGTACTAAGAGGGGCATGTTAGTCTTTTGAGCTTTCATTGTTTTTGTTTTGGGAATTAAATGGAGGACCTTGACCTTCCAAGGCTCATCAATGGCGTCGCCTCCTCAAAAGATCTCGTTTTTCACTGTTCATCATCCCAAAATCCTCATGTGCGTCTTATCCATCCCTCAAAAACTTCATCCGGGTCTCTCTGGGTTGGTTGCATGAGATATGTATATTTTTAATAGTTTTTTTATTAATTTTTTAAATATTTTTATAAAAGATATCGTACAATTTTATAAACATTTTTTTTTATAAAAATACATATTTTATTAGATTAGATAATGTGTATTATTTTTTGAGAAAATAAAACACTCTAGGATTGTGATGTAAAAAACACTTAAGTGCCGTTTGGTTTAATGGAAAATTGATTTTAAATGTTGATTTATAAATGCATAAACTACTAAGGAGTATAGCTTGTTATAAAGGTGTTTAGATTCATTTAATAAATGTTGAATGTAATTTGATGATTGATTAAAAACTTCTTGATTTGCTCAAACTTTTCAACAATGTGCATCAAATTCACAATAAACCCACCTAACCAAACCCATCAAACCTAAAAACCCAAATTACATAAACCAAATATCAAATCCAATTAATAGAAATTAGTGGTGATACCTAGCCCCAAAATATAAGCCTCATTCACAAGTCTATCAGGTGTCATAGCTTGTTGACTTTTAAAAATGTTAAAATGATAAAATATAAATGTGTCATTAAAAATCTATCCATTAACCTAAATCCCCTTATTTTCTTTATTCGGTTATGAATTTTCATGTGAATCTTGTAATCCATTTACCAATTCCAAATTTCAAAATTTGAAATCTTTACCTAAATTATAAATAAACCTAGATTACACCAAAAGCTACCTAAATTGTTTTTGTCAAAATTCTTCAAACGGTCTAGATTTTTTTTCAAACTTACATTTTTATTATACACATTAATTTTTTTTAAGAATGTTATTAACTAAACATTAAGAAAGTTGAGTATTTATTGTATTCAAATTTAAATAAAAAACACATATAGTTACCATATGAAGCAGTTACATTTTATATTGCTAATTACAAATACATTTCTTTAATGTTTACATCTCTGACAATGATTTGTTACATTTACACTATTACATTTACATAAATATAACAAACAATTACATTTACCTAAATGTAACAAACAATTACATGATTTGTTACATTTACACTGTTACATTTACATAAATATAACAAACAATTACATTTATCTAAATGTAACTGTTTTGTTACATTTACCTAAATATTTTACATTCCATGCAATGTTTAAACAATTTAAAAACATAACATCTTTTTAATAGTCAGATACATTTTATAAGAAATGTCAAATACATTTTTTGTTGTGTGTTACATTTAACAAGACATTTACATCTCTCACAACCATTTGTAACAATAGCATGTGTTACATTTATAAAATGTAATAAAATATAAAGTAACTTGTGTTACATCCCCAGAGATCGAATCGGATCTATCATCACCCAAGAACTAACCAAAGTATGTTAGCGTTGATAGGTCCTCAAATATCTTGTTCCGGTAGCATCACTGTGAATAAGAGACTTCCCTCCTTGGGACAGTTTTGGGTAAGGATTCACCAAAATTGGCTGAAGTTTCTAACTCTGTGTACACATCTGGGCTTACTGTAATCACTTGGATGTAATTATTCACATAGCAATATATTTTTTTTTTTACCCACTGAAATTTTTTTTGTTACATCTATGAATGTAACAAAAATAAATCAATACAAGTATACGATTGACTATTACATTTACGAATGTAACAAAAATAACAGTAATATGAAAATAAATATTTACATTGTCAAATGAATAATTACATTGTCAACAAATTTAACAGTAACATCAAACAAACTATCCAAATATAAAATGTAACAATATCGAGTGTTATAATATTTAAGTTATAGGAGCAAAAAAAATTAAATTGTGGAAAATGACATTCAATGCATAAAAAAAATTGTGTTTAAAATTTAAAACAATCAATAAAACACAACTTGATTACGAATTTAATCAAACCTGATCCGAGAGACATTAAGTCGAGATCCAAATTGATAAAAAAAGAGACTTGAATATTGAATTCTAGAATTCAGTAGGCCTTTCATCGTGCCAAGGCATATCCAATAGCATATAGTGAGGCATCCACATGTGTGTATCTCTGGGGTAGTGAGGCTCGAAACTTTCCCGTTGATAAAAATTAGAGATTTTAGGTAAATGAAACTTTCTCACGTTTGGCTTTGGTCAGCTTGTAATGCCCCTGAATCCACGACTCTGTTTTGAAGCGTGAAATACGGTTGCGTTAATTTAATTTCCTCAAATCTCATAATTCTATTTTTTTTAATCCAGAGTTGTAATAAAATAGTACTAAATGAACTTCAATCTTTTAAATATAACATTAAAGATCTCCACAACACCCCAAGTACTCTGGATATAACTCACATAAAATATATACAACTTACAAAATGATTACTACAAGGAGGGGCCAACTACATGTCAAATAAAATTTATAGTCTTTCCACCAAGCAGGTCTAACGTATTCGCACCCACAATCTCGTTCGCAGCTACACGAGATCCACCAATCTAAGCCTTTAAATATGAAATGTTAGGAAAAGAGGGGTGGGCAACCACACGCTCAGTGAATGAACCTATATGCTCCAATAATAATTGATATCGAAAAATAATATTATTTGATAATATACTGTAAGAAAACAATTTGCAAGATACAATAAATTGATATTTGCAAATACAGTAGATTTTCAATAAATCAAATTTAATAGAAATCTCATTTCCAAATGCATAGTCTCTCAAATCCTGTTGACCACATGATGCATATGAATGCAACGGAGACAAATGCCCGTATGGCACGCAGCCGAAAAGTGCTCCATCTAGAGCTTGGTCACGCAGGCGGCGTCACGCAGATGGGTATTATACAGACACGGTCCCACTGGAATGGGTCACGTAGACCGATCGTCATGCAGACGGGGGTCACGCAGACGAATAATATGCATGCATGATCAATACATATTTTTTCTTCCAATAATATGCATGCAACAATTTTCAAAATGTCAACATTTTCCAAAAAATACATAATAAGGCATCAACCCATATAAAGTGACATGCTCGAGTTATACAAAAATAACATTTCAAATCATCGATAAAATCCTTCAAAACTACATAGGGGACGAGACCCACTCACCTTCGGTTCAACGATTCGCAATCAAATCCAAGGCTTACAGTAAATAAGAATCTGACAAGAAACGATACGAATCGATTACAACATGTACATCCCGTACGGAACTCGATGTACCCGTACACATAGAAACCGACGGCTCCCACTGAGACCGTCACTGACCAACCCGACAGATCACATAGGGACCGTCCGAAACAAAATCCGACGGCTCCTACTTTGGCCGTCCCTTAACAAACCGACGGCTCCTCTGGGAGCCGTCCCTAACATGCTCGTGGCTCATACAGGGGCCTTCCCGAGGCAGAAGAACAAACCATAATTTATTTTTGTAAAAATCTTTAAATCTTATATCATCGAAAATAAAAACACTAGTTGTTTAAAACAATGTAAACAGAAAAGAACTTATATCGAAATCAAATCATGCATATGAGAAATCTAATTAAAAACCTTAGTTTATAAGGATTCGCAAAACATGTATATAAACCAATTAAACCTTATTCAAAACTTTCCAAAAACTTAGATCTATTCATATTATCAAAATCAATATATAAAGTGTAACCAATACAAAACATTTAGGAAATAGATCGAAAATCGTATATAAGAATAATCCATTCAAAACCCTAGCTTATGGGAAATGGTAAAAATATCGATAAACATTAAAACACTTAATACACCCAAGGATCTGAATATACTTTATAAAATCATTTGAAAACCGCAAGAGATAATATATTATTATTCATAGCATGATATTCTTCTATTCAAAACCCTAGATTTAAAAGGAATCAAAATAAAACATATATAAGACCATTAAATCATGTTACAAAATTCTTGAGGACCATAGATCTATTATATGCAGAAACAACTAACATGGACATATGATAAAAACTCTTAAAATTCATAAATCATGCTTTCTATTCTTAATAAATAACTGTAGACATGGTATATACCTAACCCCTTTATTTTGACATGAAATAGTTGAAAAATACTTTGAAAACACCATGATTTCATAACTATAATATAAGGAACCGAAAATCATATATAATCCATCAAAACTATGAAAAACTCAAGAAGAGAACTTAAGAGATCAATGGAATCTGAAGTACATACGTGAGATCTAATACATCATAAAAAACTTGTAAAAACATCATGAAATCATTGACAAACCAAAGATTTATTACAAGACCCGAAATCATATAAAAACTTTCAAGACTCAAGAAAAAATCCATTCTTTTTGTTGGGAAAAGCCTAAAACGAAATCATATGAGAAGAACTTCTAAAAAGAATCTTTATTAATAAAAAAATTTATAATCAGAAGGTAATACTCACACGGACCCTTTACTCGAACCCTTTCTCGAGCTCCTCAACAACGGCGCCGAAAACAAGAGAAGAAAAAGAAGACTTGGATTTTAGGGTTTGAACATTTTTAGGGTTTTAGGTTTTAATGCAAGTGGGAGAGAAAAGAGAGATTAAATAACCTGAAACACGTGGGGACAAAAATACGACACCATCAAACCTGAATAACCACAATTAAAGCCCCTGTTCTTTCCAGAAACGGCTGAAGTTCAAATTTTAAAAATTCACCTAGATCGACATCTCTGGTCGCGTCTTGTCACCCAGGTGCCCAACGGCTCACCAGGACCCGTCACACAGGTGCCCGACGACACCTATTGAATCCGTCAGAAATTCGACAGCTTCCCCTGGAGCCGTCACTATTTCTCTGCCCGACCTCTTGGTATAGTTTGGCCATTACTTGATCAATACTCATCCGATTCCTGATTCGTAAAAATCGTTGAAAAGCTAACATTATAACGATTCAAACTATACCTTAATTTATGAAATCGGAGGTATATAAGTTCTTCAAAACTCTATAGGAATATGACCCAATGCACGAAATTAAGAACGACTTGAAAAAACCATAGTTGTTATATCAGTCATTACAGAGCTAACAATAGATAGGCTGCATGCATTAATCTTACATTTTAGTGATACTCTATGATCCTCGGAATAAAATCAAAACTGTCACATGTGTTGGAAGTGGTTATCAAGTAAAATGTCATATTACCACCTCATGTGGCCTGTGATGAGACCTATAAGTTGGGGCCTAAGAAACATTATTCAATAGCAGGGGTACAACTCGGACGGGTTGGGTCAGGTTCGACTTTAACCCGCATTGCAGAGAGCCCAACCCGAACCCGAACCCGACCTCAACCTGCGGGTTTGGGTCGGGTTCAGGTTGAATTCAGGCTCAAATCGGGTTCGGGTCAGGTTTGTGTTTAACACCTAAAATATCAAAAAAATATTTAATAAACAACACAACAAGTTCTAATTAATTATTAATTAAATCTTATATACAAATAATTAAAAGTGAATATATATGATAAATTAATCCGAACACAACAAATATAGTGAGCTCTAATTTGTCTAATTGTTTATTGTGTTTTAGAAATTTAGGGTTTTAGATATAGGTATGTTGTTATGGCAGTATAATATTTGTTAATCTGGGGGTCGTGTTCGGGTTGAGACCGCGGGTTGAACCCCACAACCCGAACCCGATCCAAATTGGGTTCGAGTTAATTCGGGTTGAACCCGACTGAGAAAAACCTCAACCCAAACCCGCCCATGAACCGAGTTGGATCAGGTTCAACCCACCCAAGTTGCACCCCTATTCAATAGAAATTCCCAAAATCAAATCCCACAAAAAAATTCTCCCACCCAATCAATCCTGCCAAAATCAAACCCAACAAAACCCAATTATTAACAGTATGCAATCAAATCTTCAATAAACTGGCACAACCAAAACCATCAAATCTAAAAACCCAAACCATAGAATTCTAAAATCAAACCCCATCCCCAAGAAACCCAACCAAATCAAACGCAACAACACCCATTTTTAAGAAAGACAAGATCGGCGCAGATATGTAACAGCTCGAAATGCGAGTTTCCTGAATAAGTCGAAGAACATCTCTGTAAACTTGAAGGAGATCGGCGCAGAAGATCTGTAGCAGCTTGAAATGCAATCTCCAGTTTACTCGTCCATTAAGGGTGAAATCGACGCAGAGAAATGAGGAGAGAGAATGACTTGTTTGGTTAAAAGAGGGTTTAAATACCCTATTTAATTCCGGAAGATAGACAGGGGCATTATGGCCTTTTCACAACATGGACGAATGGCTGAACACGTTTGCCGACTCTTTCAGTGAGGCAGTGGGCTGAAAAAAAGTTATCAAAAATGATTGAACGAGGGTAATAATGAAAGCTTATTTAAAGTTCAACCAAACAGAATTAAGGCTGATTTTTAGCTTTAAGCTAGATAAGCAGTGATTTTAAGTGCAACCAAACAACCCTTAGTTTGTCATTTTCCAAATTTTTTGAGATGGTTTAATAAGTATTAACGAGTTGTGTAAAGAAATCTAACTTTCTGAACTTTTTTTATGGACACTTATACGAGGGTTACAACTCGGGTGGATTGGTTAGGATTGAGTATTTTAGAATTCGGATTGGGTTCGGGTAACCCAATTTTTAATCCGAATTGAACTAACCCGAACTCAACCCGTAATTAAATAACCAACCTGACCCAACCCGTAAGATTAATTAGGTTTACCTAAAATTTGGATTGCCCAGATTAGAAACTACATAATGAATGACTATTATTTTTTTTAACTATTAATTTACGGATTCGGGTCGGTCGGGGTGTGAGTAATATCAACCGGAATCCGACCCAATTTGTTAGTCAACCTGAATTGGTCAATCCGAACCCGAATTAGCTAACCCAATCCCTGAAAAATCAGATTCAATCCGACCCAAGTTGCAGCCCTAACTCACACTCAAGGGTACGTTTCTTTAAACTATTAATAATATGTGGCCCATTTACCGTCAATATGTGTCTAAAACAATGTATGAAGTTGTCTATGCATATCTAACATATTAAATGAAATCATTTAATATTATAACAATATTTTTTACAATATAATTAAAATAAAATCTCATATACATCATTAAATTGAAATTCATTATAATACATGCATCATTATACGATGTATATATATCGTTAATTATTTTACACTTGTTAAAAATGAATTCATTTTATTTGAAATAAAATGATATAAATTTTCATTAAAGCATATATGATGATGTTTATAATATTTTATCATATAAAATGATATATTCAATCATGTGTGTAGTTTCATCTACAATCTTATATATAATTTTAAAAAATATATATATTGATCCATTAATATGTGTATATATTGTTATAAAAAATAATATAAATATTGAGATAGTAAAGAAATAAATACAAGCTATTGTTAACTGACTGCCCATGTTTAGACTACAGAACTAAAAATGGAAAATGGATCGACTATATTAGTGTTCTTTTGCCATTGCTTCAAGCTTGGAATTGTTTGCAATCTGCAGCATTTTGTAGATTTTAACGTACTTGTAGGATTATTCGGTGCAACTCGCTCATTTTCACTCTTTTTTACAGCAATTGACATGTTCTTTTTTAAAGTATATAGTAGACATATCTATTTCATTGTAATCAAATAGACGTATGAATAAATGATAAGTGAAAAAAAAAAATCACGATAAACACAATAGACATGTTCTTGTGAATCGATTAACAATAACCACAATAAATAGAACAAATACTTTGTTCATTGTGATTGTTTACGTCTATAATAATTGAATAAAAAAGGTGACGAATTAAGGTAAACAATTTGCGATGAATGGTGTGCACTCAAGATCCTATGCGTACGTGAATGATTGTCACATTAACGGTATACATTTTTTCTTTTCAATTCTAATATTTTTTAATTGATTTTTTATTTTTTAGTTCACGTGTAACTATATGATTTAGGGTCCGTTTGGTAGCGCGTTTGGGGGCGATTCCGCTTTTTAAAAAGCGGATTCCGCCCAAACGCGCAATCAAACGGGTCGGATTCCGACGGAATCAAAAGCTGGATTCCTTTTAATTTCTCTCTCGAAATCCGTGTTTTTAAAATCTCAAAAAGAACGCTTTTTGGTCGGAATCGATTTTTTAAATTGAAAAACTTTTTCTACCAAACATTAAATTCCTTCCAAATATTGATTCCTGAATTAAAAAAAAGTATCCCAAAAAAGTCAAAGGTCTAAAATCATCTTAAAAAGCAGCTTTATTCCAAAATCTATTTTTCAATATGTGTTTCCAAACAGACCCTTAGTGTCAATCACTTATTTTTTTATATTTAAGTTTCATTTATAAATGATATGTTTCTTATTAATATCTAAGAGGTGTACATTTTTTTCTTTTCAATAATATTTTTTAATTGATTTTTTATTTTTTAGTTCTTGTGTAACTATATGATTTAGTGTCAATCACTTATTTTTTTATATTTAAATTTAAGTCATTATATTTAAATTATATTTAAATGATATGTTTCTTATTAATATCTAAGAAAGATCTATCTTTAAATTATTTAATTTTTTTTTAAATCCTTAAAAGAATTAAAATAAATATATCTTTAAAAGACTTAAACTAAAATATGAAAAAGTGAAGAATTGATAATTAAATTATATAGTTTATAGCGATTAGAAAATAATTGAAAATCTTTTTAATTGCAGAGGAAACTCTGTACGTGACAATGTGACATCCTGTGTGATTCTACCACGAAAAATCCCGTGTCACAAATGTAACATCCTCTGTCTGATTCTACCACAAAAGTGTCTTTTTTTTTTTTTTTTGTGGAATAGAGTGCTGCAACCGGGCTCGGATCAGCTGTTTTCACTGGAAACAGGAAACACGAAACTCAACCAATTATATGTCACCACGTAGGATCTCACACGGGGCACCGAACGGCGTCTAAAAAGAGATGTAAAAAGTACGGTAAAGTCCTCGCATAATAAAACAATTATAAATGAGACCCTCAAATAAATCAAGCATGATAAAACAATCATAAATGAGGAGCATTGGGTCCTGTTATAACCATTGATTCTATTTGGAGAAACAACCAGCAAAAAAAAAAAGTTCAGAAGGCAAAGATTTTTTTGTTTATAATGTTATTTTTTCAAGACTTATTTACGAGACATTTTTTAATGTTATTAACAACGTCAAGATTTTGTAGTCTTTATTGGATATATGTAAGTGAAAAGTATAATAATGTACAACCCTTTTTTTAGTCTTAATTCCAGTCTACACATGTTTTGAATTTTTAAAAAATAGTATATATCTCATCTAATGAGGTACATGCTTTTATAAAAAATGAAGCATGTAATTCAATAAATTGCATATGGATGCATTAATAGATGTGAAAAATTTATATCGAAGCATATACCTCATTAATTTGTGTATATGTTTCGATGATTTTCTATTGACGCATTTGAGACTAGAATTGAGATTGAAAAAAATTGTGTAAAACAGCACTAAAGTGAAAAATGTTAATTTTTTTGTTGTCATTTTCATATGTTTATTATGAAATGACTAACTTGGATGTTATTAATTAAATTTGATAGTCATTTTACAATTTAATTTGATTTATAATCACAACTACGTGGAAGTTGTTTGAAACTCATATACATTTTTTATTCAATCTTTTCAGAAAATTTTGATTTTTTATTTAATAAATGGTGTGGTTGGTGGATGTGCATATCTAATAATAAAAATTGAAAAATGATGTGTCCAGTTCTATACGCAATCTACATTAGTTTTTTTTAAAATATACATTCATTTATTGCTGTACATACTATTATATGAATCAATATATACATTGAGTTACATCAGTGTACTTTTTTCATTAAAAGAATGAAAAAAATTACAACCACATACACTGAGATAGAGAGTGCAGTATATTCACTGAGATACGAGTTATTTTTATTTAAAAAATTAAAAAATTACAACCCCATTATCACTGTGCATGAGGAGATAGACAAGGCCTAAAAAATAGATTGTGTAGCAATGCTCATAAAATTAATTTTTATTTATAGTTTTTTTTCCATTCATTCAGTCAGTGATTGTATTTTTTTGTGTGTTTTTTTTAAATCAGAATGAGTATTTTATCATGATTAATTCAATTGATTGTGATGATTTTATTATGTAAGGACTTTACGGTACTTTTTACATCTCATTTTAGACATCATTCAGTATCCCGTTTGAGATCCTTTTGAAATCCTACATGATGACATATAATTGGTTGGGTTTTCTGTTTCCTGTTTCCATTGGAAACAGCTAATCCGATCCCGCTGCAACCTATTCAAAGTTTTTAAAATTAAGAAGAATTTGACATTCCATAAAATAGGAAAGGAAAAAAAATTACACGATTTTCTTAATTTTTTTATATATTTCCTTACATCTCAAGTACATATTTTGATTCTATGGTAAAATACAAAAAAAAAAAAAAAAAAACCCTATAAAATACAACAAAAGTGAACCTCCCCTGATAGTCTAACAGTGCACATTAATAATAATATACATATAAAACACAAACCTCAAAAAAAGGAAAAAAAAGTTGTTCAAATCAATGGACAATCATTTTTAATTCACACACATATATACGTAGATAGCTCCCGTCACGTTGCAAACTCTTCCTAAGCTGCAGACGGGGCGGTGATGAAGTGGACGGTACCGGCCTCAGAGAGCGCGGCGAGCAACGGCTGCTTCAGCCTCTCCGCCTCCTCATCTGCACCCACAACCGGTCCCTTGTAATCCAACGACTCATCGTTGTACACGTCCCACCACTTCTTCACCAGCATCTTTATGTCCTCCCTTTCCATGTTCTCTTCCTTCCCCGTATACCTCCACGGCTTTGATCCCTGGTTTCCCATAATACCCCCCTCATTATTAGCATATAATCACCAAAATCTGGTAGCTCCGTTTTGAGTTGTGATCTAGAATTTTTTTTTTTTTTATCTAAAACGCGAGATTTCTCTTTGAATATGTCGTGGCATAAAGCGAGCGAAGTTGTTTGCTTTGCTAAAAATCCGGCTTACCACGGATTTTAAACTGGATTTTAGTTATTATGGAATAAACAACTATTTTTATACAAATTTATTTTAGTTTAATTGTGATTTTATATATTTTTGTTTCATAATTTTTTTTGTTATTTAATTGACTATATTATTTGATTGACCGTGAATAATAAATAAATAATAATATATAATTAATTATTTATAAAGACATTCATATCTTTTCACTTACTTTGATATTGATATAAGTATACAGTATCTATTCAAATTTTATTCACATCCATCCGGCTTTAATCTATTCTACAGAATTAACAATTTTATAATAATAATGATAAAATAAAATAAAAACTTACCGCAGCACAGTAGTGGACGACTTTAACCTTGTCGAGGACGACGTTCTCCGGGTGACGCCAAAGCATCGCCAGCACCAGATTGTAAACCAGAGGGATAGGCTTGTAAATATCCTTAAAAAACATGTTCAAAAAGTCCTGCAAAAACCCAACACACCGAAATTCACGAAAACGAACCTTCAAAGCCCAAAAAAATAAAAATAAAAATAAAAATAAAAATGACGGATCTGTCCCCGGACCTGTTCGGCGAAGGGAGTGGGAGGCGTGGCTTGGACTGTGGAGAGCAGCGACTCGCACGTGGAACGGCTGGGCTCGAACACGAACATGCCGGCGTTGAAGTACAGTGAGGGACGTGGCCCCGCCTCGTCCGGCCACGTCACCTTCTCCGGGCACTGTTGACAGTACCCGATCTTGTACTGACGCGTGTGACTCCACGTCTTCTCGCAAAAGCAGTCCATCACGGCGTAGAAGCCCCCGTCGGGAAGGTCGAACAGCTCGTCCACGTTTTCGTACACCTGAATGTCCGCGTCAAGGTACACCATCTTATCGTACTCCGCAAACTGCAAAACACACACAGATCAGACGATCATGATCTACGCGGATCACCGAAAAAATTCCAGATAAAACGTGAAATCGAGGTTTCTCGGTACTTACGTTCCAGATCCGGAGCTTGGAGTAGTTGATGACGTAATACGCCATGGCGAACCGGGTCTGGTTCTCCAGGGGGTAGACCGGCTCGATCTGACGGACAATGCAGCCCTGAGAGCGGAGGAGGCGGAGGTGCTCCTCCGGCACGTCGGGGAGGACCGCCACGACGAGCGGGTACGCTGACTTCACCTTCCGCAGACCCTTCGCGAGCCCGACCACTCCCTTCACGTAGTCGCCGTCGCCGGCCAAGAACGTGACGAACGCCCGCCGTGTCGGGCCCGCCGCCTTCGCCAGACCTCCGGATCTGGTCTTCCGAGTCACCATCGTTACCGGCGCCATGTCTTCAAAGATTGAATCGAACGAACGAGAGAGAGAATTTGAAAGCGAGAATTATTAAGAGCAAATGACTGTGCTTGTTTTTTGAACCGATGAAGGGGGAGGAGTGGTGTTTATATAGGCGTGGGATTGCGAGTGAAATTCAGGACAAATGGCGCGAAATTCGGAGGAGGGGTAAATTTGGTTTTTTCCAAAATTTGTGGTGATGATGAATTATGGGTCATACACGTGGAGGGCCACAGAGATCGTGCGGTTGAGAGAACGTTCTGGACATTGTGGAAGGTACTAGAAGAGTCAAGTCGGGTCTCTCCCTTGATATTATAATTACAAAAACACCCTCAAGCGGATAAGTAAAGAAAAAGTTTTAGGTGTTGAGAAGCTCCGTCGTCCGATCGAGAATGGACGACGGAGATCAGGGGTGGGTGGAATTGAAGCAGGGGGTCGGCGACACGTGTGACCGGTAATCCGACGTGGCAAGCGAAGAGTGGAGGGGTCGGTGCGACCTTTAGGTGGGAACTGGGAAAAAGCGGGAGAACGAGCCAGCGAGGCGCGCTAGACGATGTGCGGTGGATGATGCGCCTCGGGATTCGAAAACTCGTGATATTTACCGGCCGCGTGATATGGTGAAGACACGTGTCGAAGGAGCTTGAACATTCGTGGAAAGCGAAACGGATAATTTAATATCTGACGTAATGGAGAGGGCGGAGCTGGGCGTGGCCGTACAAGTGGGATATTTCGTAGATTGACGGTGTTTATGGGGGGTAACAGTCGGGCGGGGGAATTGGATTACGCGCTGTTTGGGTAGTGAACAGGGACAGAATAGTAGAGGAGAATATGTCTAGAAAACTGTTTTGGGGGCGGGGTGTGTGAAAGCAATGGCCGACCCCAGATTTTTTTTTTTTTTTTTTTACATAAAGGGAGGCTTAAATTTTTTACTTAAAATACAAGGCGTAATGGGCTGTGACTGGTGGACTTTGGTGTAGGATGGTAAATCCGAGAGGCCTTGGCCCAGATCCAGTTCAGGAGCCCAGTCAAGCTCTCTAATGGCTTCGTCGATCGATGCGAAGGACCACTTCTTGACGGAGTGAGAAGTCCAATGCACTCCCAACCAGTTCACTTTTTGAATCATGAAATTTTTTGTATTTTTTTTATAGAGAAGTTTTGCCGTTTTTATAATAGAGAATGTGTTACAAATCGGTTCGAAAGCGGAGAGGGCAAAGACATAGATAAAATAGTACATTAGCACGACTGATGACCTGAATTATGAAAGTTCGGGCCGTGGGAAATCGTTCCGCGTACTGGGGATACACGAGAAGTGCCCTCCCCAGGGGGAGCCAAAAGAAGGACCAACGAGGAGGAACCGTAATGGAAGGACTTCACCCTACCAAGACATGCACATGGTTACACTTAGCATCGTATTTCACCACCCAAATAATACATCTGGCTGAGGCCCACCAAGTGTCTCCCCCAATTCTGGAAGAGATGCAAAGTTGTGTCCCAATAATGAAAAATTTTATACCCAGTTAATTTTACAGTCTAAAATATGGACTATACATGTCTTTGTTTTTATAAAATTTGTAAATATTGTTTAATGAGATATAAACTTTGATAAAAAGTGTACAACGTCTTGAATCATATAATTAATTTAAAATAGAGTTATGTTACACTCAGTCATTTTTACAGTTTTATATACCTCATCAACCCCCTTCACTCATTGTATCGATATATATCTATCTATCTATCTTATTGAACATTTTTCACATTTCTTATAAATGACATCATTCAATTAATTGAAGTATATACTTCATCATTTATAGAATCATATATTTCATTAAATGAAGTATACAATTAACAAAAAAAAATAATGAAAACATGTGAAAATATGTGCAGACAACATTTTAAATGGTAAAAAAACATTTTTTAAAATATAATATTGAACTCTTGGCATGTTTGGAAAAATGAATAATACTGAAGAGACTAACATAAGAGTAAATAAGTTCAAAAAAAAATGTTTGTATAAAACAATGGAATGCAGTTATTATCAAATCGATAATAAATTTTTTCAAACAAAAATAATTCAAAACAATATGGAACAAAAAAAAAAAATCATTTTATCCATGATAATATTAAAATAGTCATCAATAATAACTTAATTATCAAAGAGATAGTTTTCCATGTAAAAAGTGTTCAAAAAAATGGCTCAACATCATCATCGAACGGTCCTCCTTTTCCCTCCTCCTTCCCACCTTATCTGTCATCCCCAACTGACCAAAAACCCTTCCAATTCTGAGACTCTCTCTCCCTCCTCTCTCAAACCATACAAAAAAAATGGCGGCTCTGGCCCAACAGTACTCCGGCCTGAGATGCCCACCCCTCTCTTCATCTCCCCTATCAAAGGCGTCCCCATTGCGAGCCCCACAGAGGACCTCATTCAACACCCCCGCCACCACCGTCGTCTCCGCCGTGTCCGTGTCGAACAACCCAGTCGTCCGGGAGAGGCAGAGGCTGAAGGAGATCTTCGAGGATGCCTACGACAGGTGCCGTACGGCTCCAATGGAGGGCGTCTCCTTCACCGTCGAGGACTTCCACACCGCCATCGAGAAGTATGACTTCAACTCCGAAATCGGAACCAAGGTCTCTCCCTTTTTTTTCCCCCAAGTCCCTCTCTGTGTTTGTGGAAAAAATTGCATCCTTTTGGGTTCTTGTCAAGCATGTCAATGATCCAAAAAAATAAAAATAAATGTGTATCCAAATCGGAAAATAACCGAATTCGACATATATTATGAAATTAGGAAAATGTTAGACACATCCCTGCTTGCAGTTTGCACGTGTTATGATTTTTTTTTAAAATAATATACTTATCTAATGAGTGTACATTTTTATAAATAAAGTTGAAAATGTATATATACTCTAATGAATTGTATGGATCAACTCATAGGAAATGTAAATTTTTTTAATGAGGTATAGGACTACAGACGGATTGTAAACAAGATTATGTGTATCTACGCTCATAAATTATTGAAATTCAATTATTTTGTATGTTGATCATAATCTCAAAATTTAAGTAATCTTTAAACCCCCGTTTGGGAAACGAAATAAGCGAGTATAAGAATAGTATAAGGGTGGTATAAGAATGGATAGGGAAAATTGTTGTTTGTTTGCAAGGTATAACTTAGTATTACTAAGCCAGTTTAAACGAGTATAAGAGAGTATAACAATTCTAAGTAACCCCTAGGATAAGTTATACTCAGTTTATCTATTCCCATGGGCCCACATGTCAAATCATCTTTTTACATCTTATTACATCAAATCACCTATCAACACCTCTTATACATCAAAGGGCCCACATGTCAAATCAACTTTTTTACACTTTATTTATATTTTATTATTTATCAACCAAACAACTCAACCTTTATTCTTACGTTTTTCAATGAGAAAAAAAAACACAACCAAACAGAAAATCTCTTATTCATGTATATTTTTATCTATACTGACATAGTTATCTATCCAAAATAACTCAATTCCGCTATCCAAACGGGGACTAAAAGATACAAGAAACTCTGAAGTTTGGATTTTAAAATTTAGTATTCCAATTGCACCATCTTTCATGCTTAACATGTCACTTGATCACTCCAATCAGTGTCTATGTTTAGACATATCAATTACCTAAAACATATTCATATCTATTATGAATTTTCGAGAACATATGAATTTGAATATTTATATTTGTATCTGAAATATTTAGGAGCTTATATGAATATTAAGATATGCAATCCATTGACAGGTTTAGTTATTGTTTGTGGGTTTCCTGATAAAATTGGTGGTATGCGCTTGTTGGTTTTGTTGTGAAGTTGGGTTGGTCTTAAAAGATTGGATTTTGGAAAGTGGGTTTGTGAGTTCAATTGGTGCTTGTGAGTGGTCATATAATTGACCAAGTCTTGTGGTTTTATTATACTTGGTGGGTATGAAAAGTGGATTTTTGGGTTGAAGTGGGCCATTTGTTCGGGAATTTTGAGAGCTTGTTTTGTTTTCTAAAAATTATATAGTTGAGAACTTAATATACGAAGATTGTGTCTGTTGATACTCAAAGTACTGAATCAAATTGCTCAACACCTCCATATTTTGATTAGAAGTGACAGCGTACTCGGCGATTCTTGATTTACATAGAAATAACTATATTTGTCTGCAAGATCTCTTTTTTCTTGGTACTAGCTTTACAGTGCCTCTGCGTTTTATTGCATAACTTATCTATATATTCGAGTTTTGAATATGTCTTTTTTTAAATACTTTTCATAGGCAATTGGTTATCTGCAATGATTGTTTTTTTTATCTGCTTAAATTGAATTGTTCAATAATTCAATCAAACTTGTTTCATTCCTTTGATGACATCATATTTGGTGGGTGATGATGGTTTAATTCATTATTTTCTTTCAGGTGAAGGGCACTGTGTTTTATACTGATGCCAATGGAGCACTTGTCGACATCACTGCAAAATCTTCGGCATACTTACCTGTCCAAGAAGCTTGTATTTACAGAATCAAGCATGTGGAAGAAGCGGGCATTCTTCCGGGTTTGTATGAAGAGTTTGTAATCGTTGGTGAGAATGATGTAGATGATAGCTTGATTTTGAGCCTAAGATCGATTCAGTATGATCTTGCATGGGAAAGATGTAGACAGCTTCAGGCTGAGGATGTAATCGTCAAGGGTAAGGTAAGAATAGTGTCTAGCTTGCATGCTCTAGTTTGTCCTTCGTTTCTTATACAGTAGAACTAAGTAAAATATGTAACTCTGCAATTGATCATTAATAAACCCCAACAAGTACTGCCAATTGTGACTTGTCTCTATATTCGTTATTATTAACTCAATCTTTCTAGTAATTTATTGGACTTAGATTTTTCCATAATTTTCATATACTTCCTTACACTGAATAGACAGAAGAAATTCATCATTTCATAATCTAATAAGCCAGACTACTTGTTAATACTTAGTAAACATGCTGAACTCACATTGATTCGCAGTTCAGGGCAAGTCCACTCCTAAACATCCAAAATCAGCCAGTATAATTCATAATAGCAGAACTTAAAAGCCCGCACTTCTTACATAGTCTGGATTGATGCATGCTACAGGTTGTTGGAGGAAATAAAGGAGGAGTGGTAGCTGTTGTGGAGGGACTTCGTGGATTTGTTCCATTTTCCCAGATATCTACGGTAAATTCTCTCAATATGGCTTCCTGCACCTTTTATATGCTGCCATGATCTTTGCTTTTCTTGGCACTGTAAGTCTTTTAACTCTTCTGATTCTTGTCTGAAAAGTAGAACAACAAGAGGAGATTGACACTGGTTGTTAGAGATGTTACCTTTTCATAATGACACCTATTATATCAATACCGATATCTTCATATAGAGTCAAAAGCTTCTTTTGATTTCATACCTATTCTAATAGTATATATTATCTACATACATGCACTTACCCATGTATTTATATCCACCATTGATACTTAAACTTGGATTGATAACAATCTATGCAGAATAAGAAATTTTCTATCTGGTTGTCTTTTGTCTCATTAGAAAAATAAAGGTGATTTATTTGCTTTTTCTCATCAGGGTTATTGCTTCCTAGGATCTATAGGATAACCTTAGTCTTGGTGAATTTATATCATGAATGATTCCTGTATCTATTGTTATGCTCACCAGAAATCTACAGCGGAAGAGCTTCTAGATAAAGAACTGCCACTGAAATTTGTGGAGGTCGACGAAGAACAGTCTAGGCTTGTTCTCAGCAACCGAAAGGCCATGGCAGACAGTCAGGCTCAGCTTGGTATTGGGTCCGTTGTACTGGGCACCGTGCAAAGTTTGAAACCATATGGAGCCTTCATTGATATTGGTGGAATAAATGGCCTTCTACATGTGAGCCAGATCAGTCATGACCGTGTTTCGGACATCGCAACAGTCCTTCAGCCTGGTGACACTCTTAAGGTACAGTTTTTGACTGGTTTATATGTTTATGTTCACACTTTTCTTAGGGATGCAACTTGGGTTGGAAGGACCAAAATATGACGACTGACAGGTTGAACCCAATTTTCATGTGGGTTGGGTTAGGAAGTCTAGGTTTGCATTTGGTTGAGGGATTTGGTTTAGGTGATTTTTTTGGATTGGGTTCAGGTTGGTTTCTCTGGCTACCTGACGCAACCTGACCTAATCCAAATTTGATCATCTGCATGAAATTTATTAAAGTGGATGATTGGAAATTGTTTAAATATTTGTTCTTTAGGTATTTCAATCTTCATATTACACATGTTTGAACTTTTTTAGGTTGTATAAAAAAATGAATGTATTTGAATGGGTATGCAAACTGGAACTAACTAATCCATGTCCAGCCCGAACTCGGACTAGAAATTCAAGTTTCTCGGGTTGGGTTCAGGTTTCTACCACAGGTTAGGTTTGGATTGGGCACTTCAACATCGGGTTTGTCTTTGGGTTGGAGTCAACCTGAAACCTACCCGCCCAAGTTGCTTCCTACACTATCTTTGTAGCCTTTCTAATGTAATGCAATTGAATTGCTTTCTGGTAATAAAGGTAATGATTCTGAGTCATGATCGTGAGAGAGGCCGAGTTAGTCTTTCAACGAAAAAGCTAGAGCCAACACCTGGGGACATGATTCGCAATCCAAAGCTTGTTTTTGAGAAGGTAATTCTTTTTTTTTTTTTTGTTGAGATTTCATTCATCAAAAGGCCTACATTTGCAGTATTATTAACTCTCCTTTTTTGGTTATTTTTTTGAAGGCTGATGAGATGGCTCAGACATTCAGGCAGAGAATAGCCCAAGCAGAAGCAATGGCTCGTGCCGACATGCTGAGATTTCAGCCAGAGGTACTCATTTCACTCAGTAAAGTATCTCTCTCTCATTATGCAAGGATTTATGTTTTTGTTGCTCACGTAATATGGTGCAATAAAAATTTAATATCAACTTGGGTAGGTGCACACACCTGAAACTGTTTTGTAGGATCTCTCAAGACATTCCATGAACCAGGCAATTTAGATTGACCTTTTATTAGTGTGTAAGGTCAATTGTTCATTAATAAATCACTAATATGACTAGTTAATTAGAATTGAACCGTGACGTCGTCATGACATAAATAAATGTTAATTATTAATTAATAAATTAACAAAAACATAAGAAATATATGAAAATGTTTAGAAATATTTCCACTTTTTAAGTATTTATATATATAACATCACTGGAAATCCCTTTTGACATTTGGCAATTGTTCCTTTTTTAGAATGACTTGTAGTCGGTTCTTGAAAACCACCAGCTCAACCGGTGAGTTGACCGGTTTCTAAGGCTCCGTTTAGAAGCGTGTTTGGACAGTTTTTGAGTTTGTAGGAAGCTGTTTTTTCCTAACCTGTTTTCAAATAGAAAAACCGGGACAAATTTTTGTGAAAAAAATGTAAAAAATTTGAGTTTTCTAGAAGCTATGGAATGACAACTTCCTATAAAATCAGTTTTAAACCTAGCTTTTACCAAAAATCAATTTTTTCAATCGTGCAATTAAACAGTGTAAATGTCAAGCCAATTCTTTTGACTTGTGTTGTGGATTAACTGGACCGGAAGCTAGAAGAATCAAACGTTTAACTAGTCAAACTGACCAGTCTAGCCTGGTTTTCCCTGTGTGTGCACTAAGAGCATTTATTTTAGATGTTATGTGGTAGACAGTAATGCCCTTCCATGACCGTTTTGAAAGGGTGGTGTATGACATAACCCATCTATTCATACAGAATGCCCATGATTCATCAAATACCTTCTTATTCAAGGGAGTCATATGTTCATTGTAGGATCATCTATCTTGTTGATTGTGCATTAATGAATCAAGTTTTCTTTGCTTTCCAGAGTGGATTGACCCTCAGCTCTGAAGGAATCCTGGGTCCTCTTACTGCAGAATTGCCTGCCGAAGGTGTAGACTTAATTGACATCCCTCCTGCCGAAGAGTTGGAGAATGTTTAAAATGTGAATGTGTCTACTGTATTCCCTTTTGTGATATTTATTCCTCCACTTGAAGCATAAGTGATCTGTATATCCACCCCCCCCCCCCCCCCCGTGGATTGAGTTTATTCCCTCCAGTTCAGAACTCCAAATGCTATGTTGAGAAAGGTTATGAAAGATAAAGACGGTACATTTTTGAATGTTTTAACTTCCACATTACATCTAATGAATACAATTTTCTAATTGAATCAACACTTGAACATGACTAGGTTATGTGCATAAAGCAATATCTCCAAGCACGTACAACTGAGACTTGATCATTCAGGTTCCAGAATTGAATCCTCAATCTCTCCCCTTCTGACTGAAATCCATAGAAAACAAAACTTGTGCAGAGAGACCCCCTCTAGTTGCTTTTATTAGTGGTGACAAAAAAAAAACTCTCAAGAGTGTGAAATTCTATTTGGTGACTGCGTTCTGTGACAAGCTTCAGAATTTCATTGCATAGGCATAGGAATGTAGCGATACTATCACTACCTTTGTTAATTGTTGACCTTCCCAGATTTTTTCCCCTTCTTCTGTTTCTGCTTCAATTGGGTAAGGCCTGGTGCTGTGATCTTCACATTACCGACGATTGCAGCCACCAGTTCGGGGTCTGTACATGCTTTCATAAGCTCCTTTTCCCTTACTGTTGCTTCTGGTATGTGATTAAACAAGTTCATCGCAGTCTTTGCAGCTACATGAAGGTAAACAAATCACAAAATATGTAAAAAAACAGATTCAATCGTACCACGTGAAGAAAAGTTAGCCATAAAAAAAATGGACATCCTTTTGATGTTAGAATACACAGAAACTGAACATGATACCTTTTCCTTTCTTTGCGGTGCCTGGAGTTATTTTCACTCGGTATTTGTACGTTTGCAGCGCATTGTAAGGACCACAGACAGGTACGGCATACAACAGAATATCATCTGAAAGTGGATTACCCGTCAGATAATCTATATCATTTAGTTTGGCCTTCTCATCTTCTCCCATCTCATGAATGCCCTCTTCGTCAGCAAGCATATTAGCCGTATCGGCATCTAGATCATCGTGAACATCAACCTTGGCATGCTTCTGCACACCGACCTTAGAATGGTTGGTTTCATCAGGATGTTCTTGACAATCCCGCGCAAGATGCCCCGTCTTTTTACATTTGTAACATATTTTGGAGAGTTCTTCCTGGTCTGTCATTTCAAAGGAGAATAACAAGAAAAAAAAAGGTGTAAATTCTGATGAACTGCCACACAAATGTATAAAACAGGCAAGGAAACATAAATGAAATTTTTTTCTGCTAATATGTTGCATCCCCAAAAGCACATCTCCGGGGGGGGGGGGGGGGTGTCGAAAAACTGTGATGCCAACAAATTACTTATACATAATTGATGGTGAGCTAAAATAGTAGGTGAACATGAAATGTGACATCCAAGCATGGAGCAGAGTTCAGAAAACAATAGGAAAGCATAGCCAAAGTTGACTGGACATATTAATTTCCTAGCTGAAGCACTACAATTATAAAATTGTATGCAAATCAAGTTTGGAAGAAAAATTTGTCAAGCATTGTTGACCACTGTCACCATTGACAGCCAAAATAATTAAAAAAAATGCAACTTAGGACTGTACCAGTGACTGATCTGGTTGCACTGGTGGTAGCTCCAGCCGTGTCATGTGAATCCTTCCCGTTCTTCAGTGGTTTTCCGGAAGACTGAAAAATTTAAAATGCAGATCATGTAATGAGCAAGAGAGGAAAAAATCAACATTGATGGAGTATGCACACTCAATATTAAATCAACTGTATGGAAGTAGTGTTTTCCCACTTACAGCCAGCAAAGCCAACCGCGTTTTCCTTTCTTCTTCATCCTGCTCTGCATACTTTTCCTTTATCTTCTTAAGTTTGCTTCTCTGTCCACGGGTAATCTTTGCTGCGGATTTCTTTGAGTTTCCTTCGTTCTTATCTAATTGGGCACCAGATGAAACACCCCTTTCATGTTCTTTATTTTCATGTTCACCTGCCGCACCATCACTGCTACTTTTCTGGCCTTTCTTAAGCTTACTTCTTTCTGCCTTTGATATGAAAGGCTTATCCCTTACTATACCTTTGTTTTCTTCAGAACCGTGAGTTCCCACAGAAGAAATTTGGGTGTCAGACTCTAAATTTTTCTCTGGCACTTTGGCGGACCCAACACCAAGAACCCTGTCAATGAGATCATCAAGTTGGGATGATATAGCGGGCCCCTCATTTATATCATGTGCACCAGAGATATTTTCATATTTGGTATTGTCAAGGCTACTAGTTCCATCCTCAACAAAACCTCGATCAATGCTATGGGCAATATCAGATCCATTATTTTGTTTTTCATTTGACTGATCATCAGTGAACATTGTATAACGGGTCGACTTCTTACTTCCTTCCGCTACCTTTTCACTTCCAGTTTCTGATTCAGAATCAATTTCTTCCTTGAGGGATTCACCCTCTTCCATGTCAGGTAGCTCTTCTTCCTCACCTCTTACCCTCCTTTCATTTATATGCGATGCCAAGGAACTCTCATCCAAACGAAATAGAATGCCAAAACCCATCACAAGAGGGTGTGGGGGAAGAAAATTCTTTTTGCCACGGATCATGAAACTCCCTACTGTAAGATACTCTCCAGTAGGAGCAGTTTTACTCACTTGATGAGGATATACCCACCATGCACTTGTAACTATCTTTGAATCCCATGCTTGACTGTGACAGACCTACAGCATGAAACATGATTTAAAAAAAATCAAAATTCAAGTCTTAATAGCCATATGTAATCAAAAGAACATTTACCATCTCCAAATAAATCACACATAACCTGTTTCCCAATGGTTAGTGCTTGGAAAAGATATTAAAGGGTCCTAGTACTGCTCTTGCCAAACACATTTAACCATGGCACTTGAAAAAGATCCACATACCGTGAAACATCCTGCTTGATTCAATGTAAGGGGCGGTACCGGATGATCAGGCTTGTGATTTTTTATCACAGTACTAGAAGCTCCATGGAGCTCTGCATGGATATACCTGAAACTTATCGAGTATAAGCAACTATGCATGGTAATAGGCCCTAAAGCAAACTATCCTACTGGTCAAAAATATGCACAACAGAAATTTTTAAAAAATAAATATATATATAAGCAAATATATAACCCACGTTCCTATTTAGAATTGAAAGGTCCAGCTGGCTGGTAAGCATCATCTGACATGGCATCATCACTATTCTGAGTATTCTCTATATGCTTAGCATGTAACTACCAAGCATTAATCGGGTATTAAATTTCATAAGACTTGTGAAAAGCGTATAAATTTCAATAATAATTCTACATTTTAAAAGTAACGAGAGTGCTGCTAGATACAGCCATAAAGCCAGCCATAGATGCAATAAAAGAACATTTCAATATGATAATTCATCTGCAAGTTCAACAATCTGAGTTAGACAATGTGAAATAAAATCCTAAAATTATACTTGAATTTACTCACAGATCTCCTTTGGACATATATCGCTTGACTACCATCTCATTTTGTTGAGCATCACGGCCACTGATAATCAAATAATTTTCACTGCTGATAAACCAGTTGAATTTCTCAAACCAATGGACTTTACGCATATGTGTGATGGCTGCAACCGTCTTCTCCTGCAAATGAAAGTGGTTATCTGAGAATAGAGAAATGGCACTTAAATGACATAATACTGGCATCAAGACCCTCACATTGTCATGCGAAAAAAATGGATTCCTCTTCCAAGAAAGATGAACCAACTTACTAAAATTTCATATAAAGAGAACCATAAAAAAAATTCCACGCCTTTCGAGATATGCTATTTAGTTGCCAAAGTTGGAAAAAAGAAAACTAGAAAAACCAAGGGACCATCTTGCACTGGAGAGTAAATTGTTGCTGAAATCCAGACTCCAGCTGTCCAGGTGTGATTCAGCCAAGATCTGGAAAGATTGAGTTAATTGCAATACCTGTGAAAGTTGTAGCCGTGTCTTCCTCTCAGCTGCTTTAAAAGCCTTCTCATGAGCTGTGATAGTCTTCTCTTGCTTATTTTCCTGTTTTTTCTTAGCCTCGTACCATCGACGAGCATTTGCATGCGCAGAAAGTGCCAAGTCCACTTCCACCTGAAAAGAGAAGAGACAGAAGGATTGTACTTGTGCACGACTCTCATAATATGGAAAAATACACCCTGCCTGTGATTTCCTTGCCAAAAAGCAACACAAGTATTTGAAGAAGAGTGGAACAGAGACAGCCACCATATGAAAGAAACCTTGTGAAAATTGAATGTTGAGCATTGAGACATCAATTTCTTTGTACATCCGATCTCTCAGATACATCTATTAATCAGCTGACAAATAGGTCTTACCAGAAGAGGTTTTGGTGCATAACTGCTACTTGCACTAATTAAAGATTTTTATCACCGTACCCAGTCATATTTAATCCCTGAACAGTTTTCATCAGAAAAACAAAAACAAGGACTTGATCCAGCACACATTTGCAACTTCTTAAGTTGACAAGGATGTAAGAGAGGTAGTCTCCTACTGTAGTCTAGAGTGACTAACTAGACATATATATTCATCTTTTACAGTTTTACCATCTATGGTTTTTTCACAGTTACCGGTTTTCCTAGAATAGGTAAAGAAAAAGGAAGAGAATAACACTAAATAATAAAAATTACGACTGAGCATGCTCATGCCAAAGAGAATAAATTATATACATGTACCAAAGGTTCGTCTGATCATTCAACATATTGAAATCAAAATTTCCAAGAAAAATTAACTAATTTAGGAAAAGATAAACATGCATACATGTATGCCTGTTGCATGGAGTACACCAGCTGCATGTGGTTTCATTGGGGAATTTTTTCATATAAAACATGTGGTAGAATGTATCTACACTTGTTAGATCTTTATGAAGGGCAGTTTCTAATGAAATGATGAAGCCAATAAGTAAATATAGGTCATTACCTTATCAACAGGGCGAGTTATTTCATCCTCATCCATTTCGTCAAGATTGTTGCTTAACAATAATGTGATAAAATTTCTTTCAAGATGAAGTTTATCAATGAGCCCAGCCACCGGATTTCCAGCTTTTTTCTCTTCCTTCACCATACGAGCAAGACCTTCCCAATCCATCCCATTTGCAAGAGCTACACGAACTGCTAAAATGGCAGCATCAACATCTTGTAAATTGTACTCAATCAACTCAGCCATTCTGATACAATGATCTACTTCTTTCTTCAGACTTTCCACACGGTTTTCCTGAATCATAATGCACATTCCCTTAGCACATTGTAATTAACAGCTGTTTTCAGTATAATTAACAGTGTTTACAGTTAGAAAACATGCAATGAGCAATAAAATATTTTTAAGTGAATTGAGAATTTTTTTGAAAGAATGGTGCTCCCTAGGGTTTGATCCTTTGAACTCCTTCACAAAGAGGGGAGCATTAAAGAATAGGAAATAAAAACAAACACGTTAAAAGTTTCTTTAGATCAAACAAATAAAGAAAAACTTTAAAAACCCATTCACGTAAAACTTTAATGTCTACTGCTTCTAAGTGGCTAAAGAACAAATAATCTTGAATGTGATGTGAACCTGATCCAACCGGATTTTGTTGAGCTTATGCACAGCAGATCCCTCTTTTGCCCTTTGTTGTTGCTCTGACCTTTGGCTTTCGATTTTGCTATAGAACTCATCCAGTGCTGCATCGAATGTTTCAAACTCCATAAACTCTCTTGACTTGAACTGATTCAACAGGATGGGGCAGAACTCATCATAGAACTGTGAAAGCAAAGAAAATACAGAGTTCAGAAAGTAAGGAAAACAAGATAAAATGTCATCTAATTGCAAACATGTCCACTTATCTGGCACATGCCGCACATGAGCAAAGTATATTTACATTAAATTTTCTGACAAAGATGAAAACAAATAAATTCAAACTAGAGCACCTCCAAACCTAAACCCAAATGTGAACCCATACTTAAATTTGAGTAAATGTAACCCAAAAATCTCTCCAACTAATTATCCATATCAAATTAAGCTTTTACTCAAACTTTTACCAAAATCAAGGGGGACTCAAACCTTTACCAAAATTTCCAAAGGCTATTTTTCTTCTTCAACTCCACATTTTTAAAAAGATTTGAGTAAAATACAAACTGATGGTTGGAGACATACCATATCGAAATGAAGTTTTTACTCAAATTTTTAGTGAAATGTTGGTAAAGGTTTGAGTAAAGGCTGGAGATGGTTTTAAGAACAACATGTGATAATTGCCGGATGATTCAATGATATTGGAAAGAGTTTGACTAGAATTATTCTCCATGTCGTGGTTGCAGAGAATCTGGTTTAAATCCCAGGATACAGAAAACTTTGTAACTTAGTGACACAAATAGAAAATGTAATAGCAACTGACCTTGTCTGTTAGTCCTTCTTGAGATGTCAAAGCTCCATTCTTCCCAGCTGGCTTGTTTTGCATTAAAATATACCCTTCAGGAATTTTTTGACCCGAAATAACATCGGCAAGCCAGTCCTCAAACTTAATCACGGCTTGTAACAAAGTTTGAATGGTCTCCTCGCTGATGAGGCTGTCATTCTTATTCCCAACTTTCATGTTTGGTAACAAGCCAGCATCCAAGATGATATGCTCAGAAAGTGCAGGTCCATATCCCAGTGCCTCTCCAAGAATGACCTTTAATGTAACCTTTTTACTCGAATCAGTTGATTTTTGGTTTTTACTATTATCTTGAACCTTGGGTTCATCATAATTTTCTTCACCAGATGCATTTGAACAAGTGAGTGCTTTTTGTAGTTTTTCAAAGCTGGTCCTTTCAAAAATGCGGGAAGCTTCGATGGGATAACGATGACGTGACATAATAGTCAGACCCTTATAATCATCTCTGCAAATTGAGGAAATTATGTGCAAGGCAAGAGATTGCATATTAATAAAGAAACAGAATAATTTATAAATAAAAAAATCTGGATTTTATGATGCAAAGACAAACCTGTGGGACCTAAGAAGCGTCATTACAACAAAGTCCGAATCTGTTAGGAGGATATTTCCTTGGGAGTACAACTCCAAAATAATATAATGCGCATTAGCACCCAATCCGAACTGGAAAAGTATAATCTGGAAAAACAAATAAGGACAAAAAGGTTAAATCCGATAGAGGCCCATGACAAAATTTTCATATATTAAATCATCAAAAAATCATATAAACAACAAATCATAGGCAACATTTGGAACATATCATGCATTGATTTTAACCTTTGATATGAAAAGGTGATACTTTTCCAAAAAATATATATGTATTTTAGTACAACTATATATCTGATCACGGAAAACATGATTGGCAAAATGCAAAACATACCTATATGTAGTCAGATAAATGTTTCATGACTGCGCAAACGACATTTTTCAATCAAAGAATTGAAATTTTCAAGTGATTCTCCAAATAATTGAACATTTGATAATCGGTTCACATAGCAGAACTTAGAAAGCCATCAACACAATAAAGATTCAGAATCCATACACGATCATAGCCAAGCTGCCGCACGTCTTCAAGCCGTCTGGTCCGAATGTGTTTCCGCAACTTCAGAGTGAACCCCGAAGGTGTTGTGCTTTTGTCCCTTCAAATTGAAACATAGACAACCACGATCAGCCACAAAAGCACACATAGAATGAATAGATTCAGACAGAAATAAAAAACCCACCTAACATAAGCGGTTGTGTGCAACCTGACACCACTCTCCATCAAAAGCAACACCTTTTCGCTCTCCCCGGACTCTGTGATGCCGCTGCTGTTCATGAGCTTGAACAGGTAGGTCTGCGTGTGTTGTGAGCAAGCAATTGAAAGTGATCCATTCAAAAGTGAATTCTTTGAATAGGTTTTCATTTAGGGTTTTCGAGATTGAAAAAAAGAAAAAACAAACGAACCTTGGGAGAGATGTCGTAGACGTTGGCGAGTCGCATGCCGATGAGACGGCGGAGGCACTTCACCTCCGCCGCCACGTCCGCCGTGTTCATCCGTACCTTCACCATCTCTCTCTCTCAATCTAAACACACAACACGCAATTTGTGCTTACAATTTATATATACTTATTTTTTATTTTTTTTTGGGGAAGAGAAGGATTTGTATGATGGACTGCAGGAGGAGGAAAGGAAAAAATGTGAGAGCTTTGGTCATGAATCCTGATGAATGTTTTTATATATTATTATATTATTTTTGGGAAGTGACACTAATGTAAAATGCAGTTTTATATTAAAAATTTAGTAAAACATATATATTATTATAATTTTTTTAAAATTAAATAAAATGAGTTTATTTAATTTAAAATTGAACTGTATTTATATTTTATTAAAACATATACTTCATTAGACGATATTTACTATTTCTTTATAAAAAGTGTGAGTTTTCAACCATAAAATGATTTAGTGTAATATTTTTCTATTATTTTTGACAAAATGTATATTTTTGTGATAAAGTATACTTAGTTGATTTTTATGTCTGTTATTGGTTTTGTTAATTTTTTATTATTAAATTTAGTTATTGTTTTGGATTAGTGATAGATTATAATAATTTGATTTTTAGTTTGGTTGTCATTTCCCAATTTTTATTATTGTATAATTAAATTTTAATTTTAGTCTCATACATCTCATTAATGTTATATATTCATGTTAACAAAATATATGTGTCGTCACAATTTTTTATATTTTTTTTATAAATGTATCTATAAACATATATTATCTTTTAAAAAAAATTAGATTGAAATTGAGGTTGAGAAAATGTTTGTAAGCAAATGCATGATTTGTCTTGAAATTGAAATTGAAGCTGAGAAAATCTTTTATTTGTTTTGAAATTTGTGTTTTTAAAAGCTCAAAAAGAATGATTCTCATGGATTTTTAAAACTGCTTTAACATCAAAACTAATTTTCAATATGTGTTTTCAAATAACACCAAGGCATTAGAAATGGAAAATGCCAACAAATGGGGGTTTGATGAATGAAATAAAGAGATTTTTGAATATATACCCATGTTATATTTTAATTTGATCAAAATACCCATGTTAAAACCATATTATTATTTAAAGTGAGTGTATCTGTACCTCTCCATTACACACCGTATCTGACTCTGGTTGAACTATGATTTATTGGTATGATCAGACATGTAAAATGATAAATGTGCCCCTCTCT
Organism: Acorus calamus; assembly: GCA_030737845.1. NCBI lineage: Eukaryota > Viridiplantae > Streptophyta > Magnoliopsida > Acorales > Acoraceae > Acorus > Acorus calamus. The sequence goes on along the minus strand of CM060861.1, from coordinate 11,768,373 downwards.
TAAACCTTATAAACCCTAGATCTCACCCAAAAAAAGCTAGAAACCTTAGATCCCATTTCACCCAAAAAAACCATAGACCCCCTTCAGTTGTTGAATCCAAACTGTTCAAAGCCACCTCCCTTGATCTTTTATTTGGTAGATGTTCAAATCTTGCAAGAAATACCACAATGACAAGAGAGATTTAATAGGATTGCTACCATTGAAGATGCACGAGACGAAACGCTTATTGTGAAAGAGATGGAAAAAGTTAAAAAAAGAGAGAAAGGTTGGGGAGAGATAGTGAGATTAAAAAGAAAGAGAGGTACGAAGAGATGGAGATGTTAAAAAAAAGATAGAGAAAGAGACTTGAAAGAAATGGAGATGTTGCAGAAAACTATTCGGTGTAAAAGATGGCATTTCAAACATTTCACCACTACTTAATGATGTAAAAAAAGAGATGCTTAACCATACCATATGGAAGATTACCATAGGAGTATGGATGCACTCACTTAAAAAATAAATAACAGAGTATTTTTGCACAAAAGATTTTAACATGAGTATTTTGATAAAATGGAAATATAGCAGGGGTATATATGCAAAAATCTCTAAAATAAAGATTTTTTTGTAAAATATCAAACCATCGTAACATTTTCAGGCCTTCTCAAAATATTCAAGAACACTGTATTTCTTCTCTGTAACTGTTCCGTGTTTTTGTTTTTCCTCTCTCGCCCTCTAAAACACGATACATATATACATAAAAAGAGACAAAAAGGAAGAGAAGAAAATGTTGCAGTGTATTTTCCTTCTATCGGATTCTGGGTAAGCAAGTTCTCCTCTGATTTCGTCTATATGTGAATCTATCTTAACATAAGACAAATTGACACCTTTCTTTTTAAAATAGCTAAATTTCTTTCAATCAATCTCCAAAACCACTCATTTTTGCTTACCCAATCATAGATCTGCTTAAATAGTATGATTTCTAATGTGGGTTTTGTGTTCTTCATGTGTAAAGATTCTTTTTTTTTTTTCTCTCAAAGAAACCCTATTGGAGCTCTTGTGGTGAATTTTTCATGTGGGTCAATCAATTTCATCATTTTGAAATCTGAGTGTGTTATGTGAATTGTGGGTACTGTGCGACAGGGAGGTGATGTTGGAGAAACAATTGACTGGTCATAAGGTGGATCGATCCATATGCGTTTGGTTTTGGGATTACGTCGTTTCACAAGGAGAGCCATCGGAGGTGATGCAAATCTTTATTAGAATGTTTGATATATACATGTAGTGAAATTTGTGATTCCTGTTTAAGTTGTGCACAAATGACTGAAATTTGACATGAACGTATTGTGTATGAATCACATGTAAGGTATAGATTTTGGTGTCTACTTGATAATCCATGGTTAGGCTTTTTTTCCCCTGATATCTTACTATATAACACAATTACTGACCTTTTTTTTATGTGGACTTTAGCTTTTGCCAGTAATTGCTTCACCAACGCATTATCTTTTCCAAATTGTTCGTGAGGGGATAACATTCTTAGCATGCACACAGTTTGAAATGCCGCCTTTGATGGCAATCGAGGTGAGCCATCCTGGTTTTTTGTAATGGGTGTTGTCTGATGTTTATGTAACTTTTGATCAGCTGAGACATTTGCTCAGTTCTGAAAAGATTTAGCCTCTAGATTTGGTTGCATATCTTCTAATAAATTACCTCTGATTTGCATCGCAAAGGGATTATATGTTCCCTTTATTCATTCTCTGTGGAATTGAGTCCCAAATGATATAAATTTAGTGGGTTATAATTTATAATTCTAATTTCATATTGTAGTTCCTTTGTAGAGTAGCAGATATTCTTTCAGATTATTTTGGAGGATTGAATGAGGACATAATTAAGGACAACTTTGTCATTGTATATCAGGTATACTTTTTACCCATACTTTCCTTCCTTTTTTTTCTTTTTGATGATTACCTGTACTTCTTCTATTGTTTTTACGTAAAATGAAAAGATGTTAGAAAAACAAGTAAATTCAGTTTTAGTTTAGATGTCTCCATTTTCTTTTTCTTCTTCCCTCTCTCCCTTCATGTCTCATTTATCTTCTTCTACCAATTGTTCCCTTTATCCTTGATTCAATCCAACTTTCTTTATTGTTTCATTCTTACGAGAAAGAACTTTGCTTGGTTCCTATACTGCATTTGCACCTTTTCAACTGTAAAAACAGAAACCATGTACTTCTCATTCTTTCTAGTAAGATCTATCTGGTTGTCCTTTTTATGCTTCTGCTAATTTACTGAAGTTCTCTAAATCTGATAAAGTGATGTGTGTCTTTTTCACAAATTTCAGCTTTTGGATGAGATGATAGACAACGGTTTCCCTCTCACAACTGAACCAAACATCTTGAGAGAGATGATATCCCCTCCAGATATTGTTAGCAAAATGCTGAGTGTTGTGACTGGCAAAAGCTCCAATATCAATAATACCCTTCCAAATGCCACAGCATCTAGTGTCCCTTGGAGAACAACTGACCTGAAGCGCGCAAATAATGAAGTTTATGTTGACCTTGTAGAAGAAATGGACGCAACTGTAAGCAGGTTGACATATAACATTGTTTCAAGCTTCTTTTTTTCTTCAATGGGCTGATGTACATCAAGCAGGTTGACATCGTGTCTATACTGTCATATAACATTATGTTTACTTCACCTTTTCTGAAAATTTTTAGTAATATATAATATATAGTGTTGAAGTTTCATAGAAGGGAACATTTGTCATCATTAAACATAAATGGTGATACTTATCTTCTTTTTCTGTAGTTTTTGATATATATATTTTTTTAATTGCTGAACCCAGGACCCAATGACATACAATTCTTCATGCCCTTTTTTATGTTTATTTTTTTGATAAAATGTCTATTTTTTTAATGTCAAATCAATATTGCCATCCAAGTCCATTGATCTATTCAATGCTAGCTAAAGGATATGTATTGCTGCACAGTACTGTTTTGGTTAGAATCAACTTCAGTGTACAGTTAATCATTTATTAGTCGTAAATTTTCATCTTTTCAACTTTTCTTCACCAATCTTGGCGTCACACTTTAATTTTCTTCAGGGAAGGAGTTCTGGTAAAATGTGAAATTTATGGTGAAATTCAAGTGAACTCTCATCTTCCTGGATATCCGGATTTGACACTATCGTTTGCAAATCCTGCTATTCTTAATGATGTGAGATTTCACCCTTGTGTTCGTTTCCGGCCATGGGAATCGCATCAAGTTCTTTCATTTGTCCCCCCTGATGGGCAATTTAGGCTCATGAGTTACAGGTACTTATACATTAATGATCATTGACATTGCTGTCTTGCACTTTATTTTGTCTCCGCAATATTAGCTGTTATATATTTCTTTGCCGATTTCTATGTTGGACAGGGTGAAAAAACTGAAGAGTATACCCATATATGTCAATCCACAACTAACATCGGATGCAGGAACTTGTCGTGTCAACGTTATGGTAGGAATACGGAATGATCCAGGAAAGGTCATCGATTCGCTAACTGTACAATTTCATCTGCCGCCCTGTGTTGCATCAGCAGACCTGACATCGAATCACGGGACTGTGAATTTCCTTGCAAATAAGGTGCATGATGTTTCCCTCTTCCATGTACTGTAAGGTCCATGATGTTTCTCTCTTCCACGTTCTGTGTGATCATATGAAATGCATGCTACTCTTTGGAAAATCAAAGAGTATGAAGCATGACATTATTTCACCAGCTATATATATGGAACGCCCAGGATTATACACATGTATATTGTCTGCGTTTTTTCTCTCCTAGTGAATTCATAACTTTAAAACGTATATTTGTGTGTAAGAGTTGTTTTTACATACAAACACAGACTATCGTAATCCACTAGGCGATGTGGGACTAAATCTTAGTGTATGTTTTCATCTCACCACCTACTCCACGTAGGCCTACTGGGATCTTGGCTAGCCCAGTTCACCATCCCTTCAATGGGCCATATGTTACATTATGATTATTTAAAAGCTTATTCTATAATTTCTCCCCAACTCGGTATATGTCTGCATTTCTATCATTACGTAAGGATTGTTCAATGTTACGCAAAAACTTACATTACATCAAAAGGGCATCTCAAACTTGAATTCTTTCTTTGGTTGTAACATGAAAAACTGGCCATGCTACAAACCTAGACCTGATTAATGTACATGTTTTTATGTTCTTGCAATCTCATTAAAAGCTGTATGACATGTATTATTTCTTTCTTTCTTTCAGGCCTGTTCTTGGTCAATAGGGAGAATCCCCAAAGATAAAGCCCCATCTCTCTCGGGAACATTACAGCTGGAAAGCGGCGTAGATCGCTTGCGTGCATTTCCTGTGTTTCAAGTATCATTCAAGATCATGGGTGTTGGTCTTTCAGGCCTCCAAATCGATAAATTAGACTACAAAAACCTGCCCAACCCTCCATACAAGGGTTTCCGAGCCTTAACTCATTCCGGAGAATACGAAATAAGATCATAAGCCATTCCTGAATCATGGATGTCTCTCCAAATTGGTTACATATCGGTACCAGTTTTGTTTAGCACATGTATTTGAGTGGTTACAGGTGTTTTTCCAGGTTGAAAGTTTTTATTTATTTATCACATCAATGTTTTCTCTTATACTTTAATGGAAATACAATTTGATAGATTGGTGAGATATATTGAAAATTATATATGTTTGTATTGGATGCTATCCAAATTCAAGTATCCTTAACTATTGTATCTCTTTGTATGATCTCTGAAGGAGATGGGAAACCATGAAGTCTTAATTTTAATTCTTATGTCTAATATGTCACCTGATCAACCAAACCAATGCTCACATTTAAACATATGAATCATCCAAAAAATATCTTTATTAAAAAGGTATACAATCCGTATCCGATCTGTTTATAGGAATACCCGATGCCCTAGGTTTAATTCTCTCATTCCCAAAGGGGGAAAACTTCTGTTTTCCAAGTGAGTGAAATGGAGTCACCAAGAAAAGTAAACTCCTAGACAAGGGCCTGGACTCAACAGAATGAGTCCCCACATTGAATAAGGTTAACCTGTCTTCAAAAAGTGCACTACAACTCAGCAGAACTATTGTGTGATCCACTGAATATCTGTACCTGATTCAATCATCCCATGTAGAACACTAACAATATCATTATTTTTCTAAACAATCTGATATAAATTTTCAACAGACGCAATTAAGAGGCGCATGGAAAAAAATGCTCTGAATAGCTGAGATTATGATATCTATAGTTATACAGTACAACAAATGGCCACCAACTTATCAAAGGCGCAAAACCAAACGAAGCTCAGCTCCCACAATGTGTTGAACGACACATGATTCATAGAAATAATTTCTTTTTCTTTGACCACACAGAAGTCAGGATCTTGTGGTGAACATGCCCTCAACACTTTACGCCTTGATCACTCGGAAGGAGTCCATGACTTGGCGCAAATTCTTCTCCTCCTCCATGAATACTCTTTCTGGTATTTGCAATCGCAGTTCATACAGTCGATTGTTCTCGACTCCAAGAACAGACAGGTAATGCCTGTCCCATTCCAGGCGAGGTATCCTATCCTGAGGCATTACGGCCAACTCGTTGTTGCTTGCGAAGGATTTTATATTTGCCTGAAGAATCAACCAATCTAAATCAATATATCAAATATCACCATATTATGTGAAAAAACTCAGGTCTACAGGTTGCCTAAGAAAGTGGTCAGTGGAAGTTATATGCAGCAGTACCATGGAGATCATATAATCTAAACATGATAATATATGAAACACATTAATCTGGGCGACGAATGCAAAAAACACAGTAAACAATTGAAGCAAGAAAACATCATTTTGACAATTCTTTCTCAAAAAGTTTAGCCAAACTTTCAGAGGAAGTTTGTTTCTAGGCAAGCATTTCTCAAAAAGTTCACTTGGACAGACAGGTCTTAGTAAACATTTGAAGTCAAGGTTCTAGGAGGATAGATAATGTTTATCACGATAGATCATCCAAAACGAATTGGCATAGAAAAATGGGATGGGATCCAATGACTACCAGATTTCATTAGTTCTCGTTAGTTCCAATGAGAGATTGACACGTGTCACCTCACATGTTTGACATATGAGTTTTGTGATAATTTTAGCCACATGTCTCCACATTGGAGACTTCCAATAATTGATGGATCTAACACTGATTGGATCCCATCTTCAAACATAGTTGACATCAATAAATTATCAAGTAGTAAAAATGAAGAACCATAATTTAACAAGATTTTTATAGATTGGAATACACTTTGCCTCAACTTCGTAGTACATCCGCCCATCATCTGCAACTCTTGAAGCTGTGGAGAGGATGGTTGATTCCCGTCGAACACCCAGTCTAGTAGACATAAATTCCACCAGATATTGCTTGAGCACCTTCTCTCCAGCTAACTGTGGGGAGCCTAAATCCTCAACACTCTTGTACTGGGAGGATGAAGGAGAAGATATATTGACCGATACGTTCTCATCGAGGACAAAAGGATCTCTAAAGAAGACGTCCGCTCCAGCCCCTCGAACTTGGATCCAGTTTTGGGGGTACTTGAATGTGTAACCATCAAAGTTATCTAGTTGTTCCCTGAATCCAATTGATGACTCAGCAAAAGAGACTTCAGTTCGCGAGAGGAAAAGACTTGACAACAGAAAAGCAATTGCATTTCTTCTTGGGACTGCAAAAAACTTTCCTCTCATTAAAATAAAGCATGCATTGTGAGAAAGCATGGTAGAGGATTAGAACTAGATATCACTTCAAGTAGAACTCTTCAAATTCAACATACTTCACAAATTGATTGTCTAAAGAATACACTACACAATCTAAAATCACTGCATCCACAGTAGCACAAGCAAATGCCACTACAAAGGAAATTCAGACTAACAACAACAGTACACGAAGCAAATACAATGCAGCTTTCATGTACCTTAACATTCACATTGTATCATAAATCATTATAAACAAAAATATTAATACAAATTTTTTCGGTTCGAATATGTCTACATATGGAAATCAGGTGACATATTAGAGATGCAAAAAATTGCTTCTTATCTTCAAATATCATACAAACAAAATCCAATAGTCATTTAAAACTTCAATTTTATGATTAATTCTACGAGATAATTGAATTTGATCAATATATAATTCAAACATATAATTTTACAATATATCAAATTCAGATTTTTTTCAGAGCGAATACATTGAAATCCAGACAGACTTTGGATAAGGCCCTAAGAACTAGATACTGAGTAATTGAATTTCCATATTTACATATGTACTATGAAAAATGTAATGTCACAAACATTTAATAATCAAAACAACCATTCAAGAAAGCATTAACATATCTCATAATACGAGGACACAAAGTCCTGCATTTACAAGAACCAATTTTTCAGATTTCATGACGACAGAGAGAGAGCAGCGGACCTTGAGAGGGACTAACGTGCTCCGCGGAGCAGAGGACGGTGGCCCGGCGGCGTATCCTGGCCGACGGGGCTAACGCGAGGCGCGGAGGACGAGTGGCCGGCGTCTCCGTCGACGGGTCTCGCGGCGGCGGCGACGGAGGGACGCGGAGGGATTGGAGGACGGCCGACGACATGCCGATATTTACGGGGGACTGCCACTGCGAGCCCCGACTCGTCTGGAAGAAGAAGAAGAAGAAGAGATGGAAAGATAGACCGATCGCTGGAGATAGGGTCCAACTAGGACGGTTTAGGTTAGATTGGAGCTTAACTGAAATCAATGAGTTAAAAAAACCTAACTCAGATCGAAACCAATCCGACCTTCAGGTTAAGAAGCTCAACTCAAATCCAACATGTTTCATATTTGGTTCCGGTTGAACTTGAGTTTAATTTTAAAAATGTTTTAATTTGAATAATTAAAATTTTACAATTTTACAAGAGACAATTATTCAAATAACAAAAAAGATAATAATGAGAAATATTTTTATTTAGATAATAAAGATATTTGAACAATTAAAATTTTACAATTTTACAAGAGACAATTATTCAAATAACAAAAAAGATAATAATGAGAGTAAAAAGATTCTGAATAAAAATAAACTATACAATTTAAATTTTAGTATACACATTAGATTTGAAAACTTCGAGTTCGAGTTAGTTTGAGTTACCAGAACTTTCAATTAAAATACAATCCAAATTATGTTCGAGTTGCTCGAATTCTGATTGAACCTAAATGTTAAACCCCAACCTAAACTCGTTCAAATTTGGGGTTGGATCGGGATCAACCCATCTAAGTTGCACCCCTAGAGATCACGTCTCAGCCGTCCGATGGGGATTGAATATCTATGAATCTAAGCAGGCACGGCCCATGGCAAAAATGGGCTTCTAAAGTCTGCACGGGCCCGATTAAAGCTGGCCGGGCCTCTTTAAAACTCAGTACTGTGACGTGCGGGCCTCACCGGGCTCACCCCTCTTAACTTCCTCCTTTTCCCGGTCCTCCTCGTATCTTTATTTCTTGTTGGATTTATGTCTTGCATTTATGTTTTTAGATGAAGTGCTGTTACACTCAGTTTTTCTTGGGCCCGTTTGGCAATGCAAACTGAACCGCGAGAATTCCTAAACGTAGCTTTTTTGGGGGGTCAGTCATTAAGGTCACGTTGTAAAATCATGTTTGGGATTGTGTTGAAAAGCTAATTGGTGTTACAGATTTTTCATTGTGTTTTGGACATTTGTTTGGCTAGTTTGCTGCGTTTAGCTTTTGGGATATCCGCTATGACCAAACTACCCTTCCCATTACACACATAAAACCGAGGAGTCCAAAACCTTTTATTTGAGGGGACAAATTCAATGATTTCCAAAAAAGGTGAAGGTCATATGTGTAATTTCATAAGGGGGAAATGGTTGAGTTTAGATGGCTGAGTTTGGAAAGCATTCTTTTGGGGCGTTTTCAAAGTCTGTCAAAATACACTGTAAACGTAAAAGTGAGGAGATCGAGTTCCAACCGCCCGTGCCCGTTTGGATCCAGGTTTCAAAATTTCACAACTTCGCAATCGTAAACGCGGGCAAATCGCATTGCCAAACGGGCCCTTAGGATTTTTTATTTTCAAGTCCCCATAAACCATATGATTTAGTGATCGACCATTCACTTCTTCATATTTTGGTTTTAGTCCCCAGATTTACAAGATATGTTTCTTTTTAGTCCCTAAGAGGGATCTATCCGTAAATTATTTGATTTTCTTTTTAGTCCCTAGAAAGAACTACAAAAGAACATATCTTTTAAACTAAAATCAAAATATGAAGAAGTAATGAATCGATCCCTAAATAGGTATGTTTACAGGGATTGAAAATTAGAAAATCCTTTTTTTATGGTATGAAATACGTCTATATATCTCATTAAAAATTTAATGAAATATATATCTCGTTAATTTTTTTATACACTTATTAAAAATAGGTTCATCCAATTCAAAATAGAATGATTTACATTTTTTTTTATCAAAACATATATTTAATCAGATAATGTTTACCATTTAAAAAAATATAAATGTGTGTGATTAGAGTTTTAATCAGTAAAAATGACTAAATCTAACATTTTTCTTTTGAATATCTAAGGAAGAATTGCATTAGAGGAGTTGCTTTTATCTCTGCAAATGAAAATGAGGTTGAAATATACGGTTAACTCAGTGGGGGGAAGATAGGAACATGTCCTCTTTGGAGCTCATGCGCAGCATTTCGAAAAGGTAGATATATAATTTATGTAGTATGTGTAAGGCATTGTGATAGTGTATGATGACTATATATATTTAATAACAAATACTCATTACTTTCCATGGACGTATGCATTATATTGTAGAACCATACAAATCTTCTCTCACATGATTGCGTGTTTGTTTTTGTTTTCGCTATTTTATTCTCAAAACTATTTTTCAACGCTCCATCATTTTTCACAGCATTTTTTGGTCAACCTCCTCCGTCACTTCTCTTTCTCCACCCGACTCATATGGAATTCAGGGGAATAATCCAATATTATAATGTCAGAGATTTACACAACAAGAAATTATTTGCTTTGCTTCTAAATGAGCTCACGATTTTAAAATGCGTATTTATATGTAAGAGCTGTGCTCACAGCAAGAAATTGTCTGTTTTACCTCTAAATGGACTCACGGCTTTAAAACACGTCGTGTGTAAGAGCTGTACTCACATATAAGCACAGACTATCTCTTCTCATTAGACGATGTGAGACTAAACACCCTCACCCTCACCCTCACCCAATCTATGGACATCTTGGGACTCTTGGGTCTGGGTCAGGCGTCACGACTGGTTTGTTTGAAAAAAATAGAAGGATATGCCAGAATAAATGAGAATAAATTGGTATATGTTCTATAGAACATCATGATGTTCTATGTTCCTTCAGAATTGTGTTATTTTACTCAATCTATTCTACTGATATATATCAAATAATTTATCATCACCTTTTATGAATTAAGGGGCTCAAATGTTAAATTAATTTTTTACTTTTTATAAATTTTTATCCACCTTTTTTTTGAATTTTATCCACAACTTATCTTTAGTCAACAAAATAATAAAATTTCATTATTACGTTTTTCAATAAAAATAACTAAAAACACAACCAAACAAAAATAGTTTATTATTTATCTATATTACAATAATTATTCCATAATAACTTATATAGTCGCTACCCAAAACCTTGGGGGGGGGGGGGGGGGTGTTGCATTATGAATAAAAACTGAATAGATGGCGATGTCAAAACAGAACTCACATAACATTCAATACAATTTGATATCATATCCCACCTACTTGTGACTTCAACAATTCCATTCGTAATAAAAATCAACACTATTGAATTGAAAAGTATCATTGACAAACAGAATCACCTACTCAGAAACATGTATTTTAGTCCAAATCCTGTACTATTGTCACACAAATTATTAGTTCACAAGATTCAACTCTACCTGTCCACATTAGATCCTACAAAAAAAAGTCTCCTCATCACGCGTTTGTCAGACCTTTTGATATCCTTTGGAATACCTTTAGAATACCAATATAGTCAACTGAAACCTGAAAAGCTTTCAAATTCTAATCCATACATTACAATCAATCTCTCAAAACCTTAACAAAATACTATATGAGTGGAGCCTGAACTAATCCTATCAAACCCACTAGCTTGTCATTGAATTGATCCATGCAAAGCTTTTTTTTTTTTTTTTTAGTTTCTATCTCACAAGATAGACATGATCATGAGTTTTAATGAATCCATGATGTGGAAGTTTCATAACAAGCATCAATTACAATCAAAATCAACAAGTGGTTTGATGTTGACTGTTTTTAAAAAGTGAAAACTATAGGTACCAACAGTTCCCATTTAGTTGCTGTTTAGTAATGCAAGTAACCACCTATAATATTTGATCCATGACAACTTTCATAACTGATATATATAATAACTGATGCAGGAAGACCATTTTGATTAGTCTAAGTATTTCTTTTTTCAAAAACTTTGACCATTTCGGATAATGTTATAGTCAATGAATGAATAGTGTTAGCTTTGTATTAGAGATTGTAACCTTTAATTATAACGCGGGATCAGTGGATCCCAATCTAATTTTATTAGACCTAATATCTGGTCTTCTAAAGCTTCCAAGTCTGATAGAATATGTTGTTTTGGAGGACTTTTGATATAATGAGGATTGGATTTAATGTCAGCATGATTGGAGTGTTATAGTGATATATATATAAAACCATGGATGCTACCTATGGCTGATTAGTGGTTGCTTATTAAAGCAGTCAAAAGCTTGTTGTATTGAAACTTTTATATATGAAATTGGGAATCTCACCCCCCCTTCCTTTTTAAGAGTCATCCAGATATTACTCAAATAACACCAAGAAGACATTAACATTATGTATTAATGCTGATTTCCTTTTAAAAAGTTAATCAACTTTGTACAACTTTTCTGAGTGAATATAGGCTTTCCTTCTATGTTTGATTTGTGCAAATTTGGTTGATAATTATCTCTTTTGATAGCGAAACATGGAAGCAAATCTATCAATCTAAGCCCTGAAGTGAACCTATAACATCATTAGATAGTCTTAATAAATCATGGCACGCGTGTTCCTGACTAAATTGCATGAATTTTGCATTAACAAAAAAACCTTACATCACATGACCACAATCACAAAGTACTCTGAACTATTCTAAATGCCAATAAAAGCAAGAAAAGTTCTTTGATTCGATATCTCCAATATTCATCAACCGAACAATCTTCTTTCAGGACCCCTGTGTTCATTTAGCTTAGATGATTTATCAGTATTAATTGTCTTCACCATCTTCACATCCAACACGTATTATTTATTAATTTTTTACTGAATATTTGTTGTATACGAACTTTATGATCATGCACATCAATTTCTATATTTTCGCAAAATTGCTCAATACTCTCAGCTTCTAATAAAACCAATGCGTGCTTCGATAAGCCTCTTCGGCACAATCAAAAGAGCTCCCCAAAACAGTCTGTTTAAAATGTTCATAAAAAAGAAAAAGAAGAAGATAATCTTGTCAGCCTCAGAAAAAAAGGGAACCCCATTTGGCATTTAGAGTAAAACCTACACAAGCTTTAAAGGATCGTGTTGGACAGAATGTTACACACATAAAAAAACGTGTTAATACTAAGAGTGGTAATGCCAAAAGTTCTTCTGTTAGGTTTCTTCCTTATGCAAGACAAGGCAATTGGCTTAGAGAGCTAGATAAGATCATGTTTGGGAAAATAACAACATGGAAAAAATGTCAATTTTCAATCTAAAACACAGAAATTTAAAAATGGAAAATAGAACAAAAAATGTGAACCACAATTGATTTTGAAGTAGACAAGCAATTGTGAGATTTTTTTGTGTGACCAATATATATCATAGCTAATTTTGAAATAGTTATATAATTATGGAGTTCGAATCCTAATAAATACGAGGTGAAGTGGAACATTTTTTTTTTTTGGTAAATGGTGAAACTTGAATCAAAGATCTCATAATTGAAAATTATGTTAACCATTGAACGACGGATCCAACCTTAATAATATTATGTGTGGTTGTGTTCCATCCTGTTTAGATCTAGTATAATATTATTTATGATCTTATTTGAAACCAATTGTTAAGTGGATTTAATTCTGAAATCAGTTTTTTAGATATTCAGTTTCACATGGATATATTTGAATTTCATCCTTTAGTTTTAAATTTTAATTTTTCCATATATTGAAAGTCATTAAAAATAACTTTTATGAAAATTGGTAGGGAAGAGATTTTCTGGAATCTATTGTGCCAATAGATTTGGGTCACTAGATGTTTTGTAAAGGAAAATATTTGATACAATCTCTTTAAATCCTTGTTTGTTTTTCACATCCGTTTTAATTATCTTTAAATATTATATCACATTTAATGTAATATACTTTTATCAATAATGAAATATATGCTATAACGAATTGAATGTATACATTTAAAAAAAAAATGTAAATCATTTCAATGAGATATACTTTGTTTAAGTAGATATGTATTTTATTGGATAGTTATTCACTATTACAATTTCTAACATTAATCACGGTTGTTTTGATCACGATTTTTAAAAAAACGTGATCGTAATAATTATGATCATGTTTTTTTTAAAGCGTAATCTTTAAAATATATATGATCACAGATTTTAGTAAACGTGATCTTTGAAACCATAAAGATCACGATTTACTTAAATCCGTGATTGTTTAATAAATATTTGATCACAGTTAACTCAAAGCGTGATTGTTTCCTAAATAAAAGATTACGCTTTAAATTAAAACATGATTGTTTGTTAATTAATAAATCACGTTATCATACAAAGCGTGATTGTTTCTTAAGTAAAAGATCACGCTTTAAGTGAAACCGTGATCGTTGACTAATAAAAAACCTAATATGGTTCTCTAGAATCCCATTCGACCCCACATCGATCGCGACCCCATCTTCTCTGCCAAATCCTCCTCTGCCGACCCCACCTTCTAGCTTCGACATTGGGTGAGCCACTTCGAAGGAGAAGATCTTGGTGGAGGAGGAAAATGGCGGCGGAGGCCGCGGAGGTGGGACTTGGTGAGGCGGCGGGAGTCGGCGTCCTTGGTGGGTCTTAGGAGGGAGTCGAGGCCGGTTGTGAGGATGGTCCGGACTTTGACGAGCCATTGATGGAGGAGATGAAGGTGGGCTCTGTTTATTTTTTATTTTTTTTCTCTGCTTCTTATTCACCTATGCTTTTCTTTTCCTTTTGCCTTCTCTTCTTTTTGTCATGCCTCTTAATCTCTTATGTTACCTCTCTTTTGTCTTGTGTGTGTATATAACCTGATGAAAAGAGATTTATTGATCCATATCTTCATTGCATTTAAAGGGGAGTGAGACAAAAGTTAAGGAAACACAAGACCATGTCTCTAATTCTGTCAGAGGCATGGATTACATAAAGCAATATTTTCTTTGACCAGACATGGATTACATAAAGCAATATTTTCTTTGACCAGACATGGATTACATAAAGCAATGTTATTATAGAGTGATTCCCATGCATATATCAGGAGTCCTAAGCAAATTCTAATGTTAAAATTATAATTTCTCTTTTGAATTTATAAATCATGATTTCCTGCTCTTCAAAGCAAAATCAAACATAATGTATGCATTACACTGTTTTGCATTTAGGTGCACATTTGACAGTAGCATTTTTTTGCAAATAAACTGTTCGAGTAGGAGCTAAATAAAAAAATTCAATCAGAAGGAGAAGATTTTTTAACTGTAAGTGGGAGACAGTGGTTCCCATGGAAATTGAATAATGTTCTTACATTTGTCCATGAGCAATGTGTTATACTAAATCTGGTACAATGAGCATGGGATTTGTGCTTATTCTGTGATATTATTATTTTTGTTGGTTAATTGCACAGTTTAAAAGTGCCCCATAACTATTTCATCCAAATTTAACTTGGAGGCGGCGAAGAAGAGAAATTCAATGAACTTGTGTCGTCATCGGTTATTTATGCTTCAGATGCGCTCAGGGTATCTAAATATCCCTATTTCATTCTCATCCTCATCCCTTTTCTAAGATCTTTTTTTTCCTTGTGGGAACTAAGTGTGTGTTCTTGTACTCAAAAAATCAAAATACTGAGTTTGCATTCTTATTCAGCACTATCTGGTGCATTTTGTGGACAAGCGAGGCCTAAAGGTAACCTTATTTAGTACTAGTAGTCTTTGCATGGTTAGAAGAGATCATTAGAAACTAACAAATATTGTAAATATCATTTGTTTTGGGTGTTTTATCTCCAATTCATTAATTTTTTGATTGATGCATAGTGAAAATTCCCGCATAGATATTCATGCACTGTTGGTTACAAAAATTGGCATAAATTGGCAGGCCTTAAAAAAGGAGGATAAATTGGCTGCGCTCGATTCAGAAAAGGATAGGTGCATTTATCGTGTCCGGAAGGTGTTGTCAACATTTTCTATTGTCTTTTTTCTGGAGTCATCCTTGTGTGTCTGATTTACCTCAATTATGTTGATAATTTACTAATTTTGTCATGCTTTTGATACAGTATCACATGGTTGGCGATGCTCTCTGGGCTGGTATATGTCGTGTTCACAATCAAGACATACCCATTCAACAAAGGGTAAGATCAATATTATTCTTGTACACATTGTTTTGATTATTCTAATAAAATTTATCGACTAATAATATACTTGGTACAATTTAATGGAATATCCACATATACTGAAGATGAAATAAATGAACTGCGACTTGACTGGATCAATGTAATTCAAGAACAAATGTAGTATGTTGATGTATGCATACATAGTTTCAATTTTTGAGGTATTATTATCCATTTTGGACTTTAACAATATTTTGCTCTTTACTTAATTGTTATTGAATCTCACAAGTCAATTATTGAATTTTTTTTCATTTTAGGTTGTTCCAAAATTTATCTACTTTGCGGCTCATTGGATAATCTCTTTTCGTATGTAGAATTGCGAGGCGAATGTCATGAACTGAATTTTTTTTTTTTGGTTTTTTGTGATGGAAAAAATACACAAGTTACACTTATTGTGGTTTTCTTTAACTTATAGTTATTTATAATACAATTATGTGTGTGAAACAATATTTGTACGAAGTTTGATTCATATCAGAGGAATGAAAGTATTTTTAATGAACATTTCTCTTTTGTTGTGTGAATTGAATTGTAAGAGCAGCTACAATCATATATGAAATTAATAAATTGTGATTTTTTATAATTTAAGATCACAGATTGTTTATAAAGCGTGATCTTAAATAATGTATAGATCACAAATTATTAATAAAGCGTGATTGAAAAGAATATAAAGATCACGATTATTCTCAAAACATGATCGTTTGGATATGAAATATTACGTTTTATAAAATAAGCGTGATCGATTCCTATATAACAATCACGTTTTCTTCTAAAACCGTGATCATTTATCACTTTTGATCACGCTTTCGAACCGTGATTAAAAATATGATACAAACAATCACGCCCTCGTAGATCACGGTTCAAAACCGTGATCAAATGTCTTTCATCACGGTTTTAAACCGTGATCACATTTAATGTGATATACTTTTATCAATAATAAAATATATATGCTATAACAAATTGAATGTATACATTTTAAAAAAAATGTAAAACATTTCAATGAGATATATTTTGTTTAAGTAGATATGTATTTTATTGGATAATTATTGAGGTATATAAAATGACATGTAGAACTGTAATAGGAAATGTGTGTGCCGACACTCTTTTAAAATTGTTTTCAAATCGGACTTCCATGACAATATATGATTGGACAATTTTTTCAGAAAAATATATAGGATAACTCAGTAAACATCCCCCAAGCTTGACTTGGCTGTTAGAAACATCACCTAGGAGAGAGAGGTCCTATCACATATGTTTGAATCTCTGCTGAGCTGTTCACATACCACAACTCATTTGAATGTCTTTGTGCACATAAAGTAGGAACAGCAACACTTTAATTAAATAAAGTGTATATTTGTTTCCATGTAAAAATAGATAGCCACACTAAGTTTTTTTTTTTGGTAAAATTGGTTCATCTTTATACCAAGAAAAAGTAAATAGCTTTCAATCAACAAAATTGTAAATACCAAAATTATATTTATTTTAAATCTATAACAAATTTTCTTGTTGATGCTAAAATTTTTAATTATCCAAAAAATATTCATATACAAAAAATCATAGATTATCCATATATTTAGAACGCTGATATGATATTGTGGTAGCCGATCTATAATATTTGAATCTATATAAATTTTAACATACTAACACACATCATATATTCATTAAATTCAGTTATTTTTAATGTTAACTGCAATTTTATGAAAACAACACCATATTCCCTTTATACAATATATGAAATGTCAAATTTTATTTTGATATGCAACTTAGGCTAATTGAATCCAACCAAATCTGATTTTTTTAGCGGGTTTGGGTTAATTAGCATTTGGTTCAACCTGAATATGAAGTTGATTTGGGTTGGGTTTGGGTTGAAGATTTAGGTAATCCAAACCCAATTTAGTGAGTGATAAATTTAACTGCTCTAAATCAAATTTGAATTGTTTAATTTGTGTTTATTTTTTACCCAAAATCTATTACTTTTGTTATTTCATTTCTTTATATTCTAAATAAAAAAATTCATATTTTTAACTTTATTAATTATTTCATGCGGAACATTGATTCTTATAAAGTTCTAAATATTTAAAATAACACATTTTAAAACTAAAATAGAACATATTTAAAATAACACATTTTAAAACTAAAGTAGAACCTAATTTAAGTCTAATTTAAACCTAACGCAATCCGAATCAAATTTGAATTTGAGGGCCCGTTTGGGTGTGTGGCATGGGGCTTTGTGTTCAAAGAAGTAGGGGTGGTAGAGAAACAGTATTTCGATGGCTTCTCAAATGAGAAAATAATTACCCTACAACGCTCATTTTTTATGAAAATGTAAATGCCACATTCTTGCTTGAATCTGTTGTGGTGGTAGGCAATGTTTTCCATAATAGTGTCCGTCGTGGATCCAAATAGGTCTTAAATCTTAATCAAAATCTAACAAATTGAGTTCGGATCAGCTTTGAGAGTTTGAGAATTAGATTGAATCATGTCTAAATTGGCTTCCCCAGTCTAGATGTAACCATTTGTGCATATTAACATCCAAGATCTAGTGACATAATTCAAAGTCGCATGGCATCTTGGTTACAATTAAAAAGATAAAAATCAGAGTGTTATTACACCCTTTTTTTCAATCCCTTAATAAAAAAAAATCACTGAAACATATTATCACATTTTAAAAAAAATTTAGATTTTTTTTATAAATGTTTTTTTAAAAATTTAAATAGATGACTCGAAACATGATCGTATGACATTATCCTAAAAATAATAACAAACAACGGGAATTCACATCGCGAGTTGGACCCACCACGGTTCGAACGGACGACCCGGATGTGTGCGAGCCAGCTCATACGACGCGCGTTTTGCGGACCTGTCCACGTGTCAAAGGCTCCGAACGCGCGTGGTTTTATCTGCGTCTGCGGCGGCGGCGAAGTCCTCATCATCGTACGTTGCGTTGTTCGCGCGTGGTCCCCACACCTCGTCCTCCTCATCTCCATCATCACTCCGACACGTGCCCCCATAACCTCTCGCACGTGCATCGTGACGTCATTTTCAATAATCGAATCCACGCCAAGCTTCGCTGTGATCGGAAATGCTTTGATAAAGTAAAGCTTGGACTTCATTGACAAACTAGTCTTGGACGCCTGTCTGTCAAATCGTGAGCCGACACGTGTCCGATAATCTTGATCAACAAATGCTAGATTCTCCTTAATAATCACAATCTCTGTTCCAAATAAATATCCATAGATTATGGGAAATATTAAAGTAGATGTGGATATTCTAATCCAATATGTTTTATATTATATAATTTTGTATAAGTAAATTATAAATTTTACGGTTAAATCACTTATGTGTTACCTACCTATTAAACCTAAAATACCGGAGAAACAATGTCTTAATTTTTAAATTTTTAACGTTTTTAAATTATTAAAAAAATATTTATATAGATATAATTATGGTATACTGCATCCGTATTTCGTTTCTAAATATAAGATATAAGTTGCAGCTTCATTAAAAACTGGAGATATATAGATTGAATAAACTCAGCTTTTAAACAAAAATTAACGCTCAAACCTGTTTACAAACAAGAGAAACATAGATTGAATAATCCACAATTGATCTTATAATACGCAAATTAACCCCAATACATGTTGATAATCAAAAGAATTTAAAATTCTACAATAATTCTTAAAAAAACCCAAATTAGTCCCTTTTTTGTTTTTCTTCTCTCTATGACAAATATGACTTTGAGACACCTAAATCCCATCACACAATTGCTGCTGCAAGAACCAAAAGTCCTCCTGACTCCAACAAACCCCCGACGACTCCTCGCAGCCGACAGGATAATCCCACCCCTCCGACCACTCTCCGCCCACCGTCCCTGATAAACCCACCTGCCCTTCTCCAAGCATAACGTTATTCCGCCCATCGTTATCCCGCATAACGTAATCCCCAGAAACCATCTGGTGGTGACTCACGAGTGAGTCAGACGTGCATGAGTTCTCCGGCGTGGGCCTCACCAAGACCGGCTGATGCACGTGATCGCTGCCCGTATGTACGGACGACGCGCTGCCCGAACCCGAATAGCTATTCCGGGCAGCCTGAATACGCTCGAGCAGTCGTGGCACCCATAGATAGCGCACGACGTCCCTGAATTGCTCGCTGTCCACTTCGCAACGGAGCTGCTTCGCGTGTTTTTGCACTCTGGTCCTCCAATAATTCTTTATTTCGTTATCCGTCCTCCCCGGCAATTGCTGCGCTATCTTCGACCACCTTTTCAATAATTAAATCAAGTTTAAGAAGGACTGTAAAGATAAATTCAACAAAAACAAGGGGGTTGAGTGGAATTTTACTTACTTGTTTCCCCATCGAGAGTGGAGTTCGAGTATGAGGAGCTGCTCCTCAGGGGTGATGTTGCCACGTCGGACATCGGGTCTCAGGTAGTTCAGCCACCGGAGTCTGCAACTCTTCCCTGTGCGCTTCAGGCCTGTTTGTGGTCTCATCAGTATTGGGCAATCTTAGAGACTGACGAAATCTGATGGAATGTTAATGGAGAAAGTAGTACCTGCGCAACGGGCGAGGGAGTTCCAACGGCCTTCGCCGTGGTTCGAGATGTAGTTGACGAGCAAGAGGTCCTCCTCCATAGTCCAAGGGCCTCTCCTTAAGTCCATCTCCTCGATTTGGGTTATCCCACGCGCATGCACGTCCATCTTTTGTTATGTATGTTTTCTTTGCTTTGATTGTGTGTGTGTAGAGAGAGAGAGAGAGAGATGGGTGAGATGGGTTTTGAAAGAGAGGATTTGATGAGAGAGATAGAGAGAGAGGGGGAGACTTTATAGAGAGGAGGGGAGGTGGAGGGCTTGTGATTGAACACGCCGTAATTGGATTTTAATTTAAATTAATATTTAAGTTGGGTTTTTTTTTATATATTTAATTAGAGAGGCAGACTATATGATCACGTTTAATGAAGCTTTGACTTTCAACACTCTTTTAGAAAGGATTCTTGTTCCCCGTTGTCATTTTTTGTCTCTCTGCGGTTACATGTGTACAGACATTCTTACTCTGTTTTTTTATAAGAAAAAAATGTCATAGCTAAGACTTTCATGCAAAATACAAATAATAAAGATAATTAAGAAAGACTCCATCTATAATTTATCTTCAATATTTGTCATTACATCCAATATTATTCTATTGTTCGAAAACACTAGGGACAATTTTTTTTTTTATTTGAAAAACACTAGCGACAATTTGAAAAAATATCTAACACTGTGTTTATGTGATTCAATAATTTGTTTATATTCAACTCACAACATGATTTTTAGCACTGCTCATTTTTGGACAAGTGAACTCTAGAATAATTTGTTTATATTCAACTCACAACATGATTTTTAGCACTGCTTATTTTTGGACAAGTGAACTATAGACTATCGCATTTTAAAAATATGTGTATTGTTACACACGGTCATGTTTTCAATCTCAATTCTAATCTCTTGTACTTCATTAACATCATATACTCACATTAATGAAATATATGCTTCAAATGAAATTTTTTACATTTTTTATGAATACATCAATGTAATCTATAAATATATGTACCTTATTAGATGAGATATATTATATATATTTAAAAAAATTCAAAATGTGTGGATTGAGATTTAGGACAGGAAAAAAAATTATACGTAACATTTTTCTAAAATTATTAATCTTTTGCTTCTCACTTTGGTTTAGTTCGTAGGAATATTCTGAATTATATGGCAATGAAATTTTAATGCATTCATATTACAACACCTTTAGAAATCACTTATAAGTATTAATACTTGCAATAATCACAATTGTTTGTTCAACGAGTGTGTTTTATTATATAATGAAGCTTTATATATATATGTTGACTTAAGAACCTGAGTTTTGTTTTGTTTGTCTGCTATTTTTTTTATTATTATTAAGCCTTAGGCGGCCGCACCATACGCCGCGGATGCTTCAATATTTTCAAAATCACTTTATTACATATTTTGATCCGAAGCTCTGTTACAAAGGTACACTCAACCTAGTTAGTGTCACATTTATAATAACATAATAAAATTAATATAAATTATATATTTATTTTTATAATAATATGTATTTCATTGAAAGATGTATACACTGCTTTTAAAATATATATAATCACAACTAAAATCGGGTTGAATCTGGCTAACATTTTCCTTTCATCAGAGCCACCAATAGTATGTATATGAAAGAGTCTTGCTACACAGGTCCCATTATTTAGGCCCAACCACAGACCCCATTATGTATCAATATGCTATTGGTTTACTAATTAACTTTTATAAAAGTGCAAAAAAGAAAAGTACAAAACTACCCTTATTTGAATCACACCCAAACTTTTTTTTTCCGTTTATGTTTCCACTTCTTAAAATGCATCCCAAGAATATCTAACCAATATTTTTATAGACATTCTCCATTTAAAAAATTCATTCCGGCTAACCTATTCATATCCGGCAACCGGCGTTACTACCACTCGATTCCTCTCGTCGCCCTCTATCATATGAGATGTGGTTCGACTACCTTTCTAGTCCTCCTCCGCACTCCACATTTTTTTTACTCAGTTACATTTTGTGATTGTAATTTATTGTACAAAAAGTTCAGTTACATTTGTGAATGTAACTGAATATTATTATATAAGACATATAAACATCAATTACATTTCAAAAATATAATTGACCTACAAAATATAATGCATAAATATTCAAATTAGTTTAAAATGTTACACAACCACACGTCAATACAATATCAAATTCTATAAATCCTCAAAAAAAAAAATATTTAACATCAAACGTTAGATTCAAAGAAAAAATGATAAACAAAAGCTAAATCAAAGACTGCCACATTTAATATCAAACACCATATTGAAGAAAACATTGTAACAAATGCAAGAATAAACTATAACAAAGGTCAAACCTAAATTGACAGACATTGAAAATGATAGCCAAATCGATCAATTGTTCGCAAAAAAGATCAGTTACATTTGTGAATGTAACTGACTTTAGCATCAGTTTTAAATACTGTCTTACATAGTAAACGTCAGTTACATTCATAAATGTAACTAACTTTTTAAAATATTGCATAATATGATTAAAATAGTTTAACATGTAAGTGGCTTACGAATATTATACACACATAGCTATTATATATGAACTTCACTCAACGAAAAAATGTTTAAACAGATGAAAATGGTTTGTTTGAAATTGTTTAAAAAGAAAAGAATGTACTAATAAAAAATAATTTAATATCAAGCACTATTTTCAACAAAAAAATATATGTAAAAATCAGATGATTAGATCTCAATTGCATAACCAAAAAAATAAAAAAGACACACCTGAATCGACATACATTAAAATGATAATCAAAATCGTTCAGATCAAATTAATTGTTGATGGATCTTCAAAAAAAAAAATTGATCTTCTACTAGCTGTTTTTAAAAATAATAATGATGTTTTAAAAAAGAAATGAATTATGGATGTATAAATAATTCAATTGAAATGAATCTAAAAACTAAAAAAGAAATTTGAATTATAAATGGAAAACATTTATTATCAATGTCATTACTTATTCTACATAGGTGAAAAAGAGTAATTATAATTGTCTCCTTGATTATAGAAACAATTACCGAGTAAAAAAAAACCACAGAAAAAAGATAAAACATAAATTATACATATGAGAGTTACTTGGGGCATGTAAAACCAGGGCTTTCAATCATTTTCCTATATGAAAAGCCACTCTGTTTGACCGTCCGATGATAATCAGACACAGAATCTTTGATGTGCTGTCTCATGAACCTCCACACACGTAACGCCATCTACAGTGGTACAAACACAAACACGTGGCACGTAAAGGAAGTTCATATTCTCTGAGTTGTACACTTGTATGGCTGTGATTTTTACCTCTATTTATAGGTTGGATGTTTATACAAGCAAGATAAACATGGCAAAATGTTTAGATTTCACCTTGGACACACTGAGGAGTCGACCACCTACTTAAAACTTTCTTCAGGCTTTTAACAATGTCAAGGGGCACTCAGGCCGGCCACTTATGTATATGACAGGGTCAGCCTTTTCACAATTTCACAGTTAGGTAAACCTTAGTATGATATTAGTTAACACTATTGATACATAACTATATTCTATTAAACACTCTATCATACCAACATTAATGTATCGGATCACTAGGATAGATGATCTTTTGAAAAATTCTTGTGTTATTGAGGATGGTTGGCAAGTTGGATTCGGTGTCTGAACCGGGATGTAGTCAGATTTTTCATCCATTGAGGGGTTGTGGGAGGCTGGGCAAAGGTTGCGGGTGACAGGAGATCGGAGCATTCAAGTTAAGCTTCACAGAGTTTTGTCATAGTCATTGTATGGTCTTTTTGAATGGAATGAAACCATGTAGTCTTCAAAGGTGATAGGTCGTACGTCTAGAACATATGGCAGTTGGCCCCACGTATTAGTCATGATTGGGGAATATTTTGCGCGGGGGCCACGTCGGTTGAAATGGTTAGGGGGCATTTGGTCATTTAGGAGTGATTGTTAGAGGGGTGGGTGGTGTCTCTTTAGTAAACTTTTCTTCTACTTTAATTTTTTGTTTTCCTTTATTTCATGTAATTTGAACATAATTCTTTTAATATTACAAGGGCCTATGTCTACCAGTTTTTTCTAAAAAAAAAAAAAAGTATTTACACAATTTTTTATATGATTACTGACACGTATAAAAAAAATTGAATTGTTTTTTTCTAAATTTAACATTAATTTTTTTTCCCTAACAAAAAATTCTCAATGAATAACAAAAATCATAAAAATAACACATTTGTTTAAACAAACAGAAAATAAGAAGAAGGTAAAATATGTAAAAATAAAAAAATAGCACATAACCCAATAAAATTTATTCTATGTAAATTCCCAATAAAATTGAAACAAATTAAAATTAATAGAAAAAATTAAAAAGAAGTGGATGAGTTTTAGAAAATAAAATAATTCAGCAGTAAAAAAAATTTCCAATATAGTAGATAATATTACAAGGGTAATTATAGGTTATTTTATTTGCCAAGAAGAATTTCTTAAGTAATTAATAATAAGATCTTATAAAAATATTGATTTGGATATGTTTGGAAACAATGGACGGTTCCGATTGATTGCGTCCACTGCATGGTCATGATGACCGTACCTCGTACGGAGGGTCCCCCAATTTGGATAGTGATATCGAATAACTGAAGTCTACGTGGCAAAATCTAGGCCGTCAGATCACTTGGCAAACAATAAGTGACGTCCTAGACTCTCACAAGAGTTTCAGGTGCCCAAATGGTCCACCATTAATCTACAGGTCTATATATCCTACGATGCTCCTGATCTTGTTTGGATGGTCCTGATCTACTGCTCACGAGAATATTCAGGTGTGTTTGTGTACAAAGTTGAAGGGAAAATGAAAGAAAATGATGGAATTTGGGTCAAAGGGAAAGTGATGAAAAGTAAATTTTTTTCCCTTTGACCAACTTTCAAGGTGTTTGTGCATGTGGTGGAAAAATTTTTCATCACTTTCTCTCATTTTCTCACCTATGAGGAAAGGAAAAGTTTTTCCACTTTTTCTAATAAGACAATAGGAGAGGGAAAGTGATGGAAATTTTTTTCTTTTCCTTGTTTGGCACAAATGCTAGCTTTTTGAGTGGTCAAAGGGAAAATCTTTACTTTCCTCACTTTCCTTCACTTTCCATCATGCACAAACACACCCTAAGATATTATTAATTTTTTAATTTTCTAAGTATCCTGGTATTTTAGATTTTCATTTATGTATGTATAAATAAAACATTTGACTCATCTCATATAATAAAAAACAATAATAATACATGTTTAGTTTAGAAATGGTATCTAGCATGCTTTATGAATAAATTTTTTGAGTTTGGGGGTGGATTGAAACAATGAGAATTTTAAAATCTTAAGTTTCTAACTCAGTTTTTAAAAAACATTGTCTTATTAACTTTTTTATGAAAGATTTTTGGCTTAAGTAAGATAGTGATTTGAAAATTTAAAATTTGAAAATATATATGTTTGAATTCAAATTTAAAAATTTTGAGCTTTTCAAATACAAATATTTACCTGAACACAAATACAATCGGCGCTTCTAGAAACTAACAAATGTCAAAATTGGGATCTGTCTCTATCCTTCTAAGTTTATGCTAACAATTTGTGAAGGGTTTTTTTTTTTATAAACAATTCTACTGAGAATTTTCTGGTTGATATGGTTTGGGGGATATAATTTTTTTTATTGAATAAAAAATTAAAAAATAAATCTATTAATAACTCATATCTTTCAATAAAATATTTATACGTAACATGTAAGGTATTCATGTATCAATTACACTGATAGAATTAATACCGACTCTGATTTAAACCCCTCTGGTGAGAAAGCAAAGGGAAGTCATGGCATGAGAGGGGTGTTGATGATGGATGTATTAGAAAAAGGGCACAAAGTAATAAAAAGAAGATGGAGACATCCATAACATAGATGCGTGTTTCACTGTGTACTAAACTATATTATTAATTCAAATCAAATGAAACAACTAGGGGACAGAACAAACAAAAAAGGAAGACTAAAAAGTGGGTTGAAATGTAAGGCTGTTTTGTATCATTGCATATACAAAATGCAGACCATGTCTCATATATGCACGTTTTGCATATATATAAGTATTTAAAATTGGACCAAAGTGTTTACAATGGTGGGTTGTTTTCACATTTAGATAAGTTGCTCATGTTTTTCTTTATTCGCTTGAGAATTCGAATCATGCATATTTGGTGAGAAACTCATTTTTTTAATGTTTTGTGGTAACTTTAATTTAGTGGGATATATAGAATATAACAATTCGAAAACATTTATTTCATTTTGTTTTGTTTATGTGCCTGATAATAGAAATAGTTGATATAGCCATGGCTTGTAGTAATAATATCAGAAATAATGTTTTCCTCGGTACCAATACAATTAGACATGGAATTATTTTATAAAATATGAGATGGATAACTTTTTAAGAAAAATATCTTAGAGGAGGGTGAGTTTGTTATAAGCATTGTATTTCACTTGTATCGTAATGAATATTTAGATGTATGATCTAAATTATGGTACCGTTTGGCTCCGCGTTGAGCACCTCCGCGTTGGTTGAAGCGCTCCGCGTCCATCGAATCAATGTTTTAAGGCGTCGGAGAAGCGAGTAATATTACACATTAAATGCATGAATTAAATGGTAACCGCAAACGCATGTTTTATGTTTGTTTGCAAGTTTCCGTTGCACCACGTCGGTCGGCGCAAACGCGCCCCGGACACAGTGCCAAACGGTACCTATGTAAACTTGTACGTATTTGCGTTTTGATTTTTGGATATTTACGAAGAACTGTGGAGAAGTAGTTGTCTAATTGTTGAAATACTGTTTGTCATAGTGTATATAACCATGGGTCGAGTTTTGATATCATTTGGTGTTGGTTCATCCTTAGAGCATCGAGACCGGATCCGGTCAGGACTGGATTCAGTTAGTTTGGTCAGTACCGAATTAGACACCCCTTTAATTGAACTAAATAATGTATAAATCGAATCATGAATTCATATTTTCTCTAATAGCTGATTAGATCCAATAAGAGAGTGAAATATATACCCAACAATTAGGGATGATAACGGGGCGGGTTGGGATGGGTTTTATGAATCCCAATCTTAAACCCGCTCCCAAAATCTTGTCCCAAACCCGTCACGAGTTTAGTTTTTTCATCCTAAACCCGTCCCAATAATCATGTAAAAAACCCTAACCCGCCCCGACCCGTCCCATTTAGGTCGGGTTTATGTAATATTTAATATAAGTTAGAATTTTAAATAAAAATAAATATGTATTAGAATAAATTATACAAAATAAGAAATATAAACTTTCAATTTCCATAACAAGTGATAAATATAATTTTTTTTGGAATACCAAAAAAACCCATGTAAATTTATATAATTTTAAATTTCAATTAACGCTTCAATTTATTCATTCTTATTTTTTTGATATTTTTTTTGAAATACCAAATATAAATTATGTAATTATTATAATAAATATTTAATCCTATTATTAATAGCAACCGGGGTGGGTTCGGGAAGAGTTTTGCTAAGTAAATCCATTTCCCGTCCCAAACCTGCCGGGTTTTATATTATGTATTCCAAACATGTCCCAAATCCGAACCCAACCGGACCCAATAGGATCGGGTCGGGTCGGGTCGGGTACCCCATTGGGACAGTCCTATTGTCATTCCTATCAACAATTGATTGTACAGTTCGATTTATATATTGTGTAGTTCGATTAAAGGAGTGTCCAATTTGATACTGACCGGATATAATCCTGATTGGATCCAGCCTGTATAATTATGTGCTAGCGTAATGTAATGTGTAAATGTAGTTTTGAAATTATAGTATATTATATGAGTTATATATATTTATTTGTGAGACTACCAAATGATTTTGAAAGGTACCGTTAAGTTTGTAACCCTTAGCGCCCGTTTGGATACAGAATATGATTTATTATTGGGTATTTATTTATCCGAGTATAAGTGAGTATAAATAAGGATAAAATGATTTTGTGTTTGGTTATGTTTTGAATTATTCTCGTTGGAAATTGTAAGAATAAATGTTTTGTTGTTTGGATA
Source organism: Acorus calamus (assembly GCA_030737845.1). Lineage (NCBI taxonomy): Eukaryota > Viridiplantae > Streptophyta > Magnoliopsida > Acorales > Acoraceae > Acorus > Acorus calamus. Next base: position 11,739,995 of record CM060861.1, on the reverse strand, counting down.
AAATGTTAATAAAGTATGGATAAGAATTTATAAAAGGTAAAAAAGTAATGATAGTTGATTTGATATGTGATTTATAAGAGGTGGTGACAGTTGATTTGACAGTGATGCCACTTATTCTTTGAGTGAAATAACCTAGGATAACTTTTATTCTAGAGGCTGATTGGAATCCATATACCACTTTATACCAGTTTATTCTGGCACACTTTATCCCGGGTTATTCGAGCTTTTCAAACGGGGCTCAAATTTTATCCGAAGTTATCCAGAGTTATCCAGAGTTTATCCGACATCCAAACGGGGGCTTACAGAGAGTTTGTATTATAAAAATAGTGAATAATTTAATCTCTTATGTGATCGTGTGTGATTATTTTCCTTCTTTACAACTTCGATCCGCGGGCCTATTATTTTAACAACTTGTGTGATATTATCTTTTATTGTTATCATTTCAAGTTTAATTATCACACACTTATGTAATATGCGCAATAAAAAAAACATGAAAATATAGTTTTTTTAATAATCTCAAACATTCATCTGGACAAATCATTATCTACTTACATACAAATTGTCATTTGAATACACCTTAAATATATAAATCATTATCTACTTACATACAAATTGTCATTTGAATACACCTTAAATATATTATCATCACATCTTAATTTTTTAATCCAAAAAAAAGAGAGGGAATCAAGTCATTCTACACATTCTAGAAGTGGAAGAACCTAAATTAAAATCAACTATTCAATGAGTCAATACTCCCCACAAGGACACCATGGCTTTTTAAAAGCCCCAATAAACAAAACAGTTCTGAATAAAACAGATAAGTCCACCAACAAAAATTCCATTATTACCAAACCCAAACACAACAAGTTATTGCTGTTTTGAAACGTCTCATGCATTGGCCCCATTCAGTTTAAAATGCAATATAAAGAGTTAGTAACTTGAAAAGAAAAAAAACTAATTAAACTCTTTGACTAAAAACAATGGGTTCGCTCTTGATCTATATATCAAATAATTTTGTGTAGCTTTATTTGATGAAACATGTATTTTTATGTCTTTATTAGTACATTATCTTAAAATATAGATATTAATTTTACAAAGATACATGTACACATTTTGAAAAAAAATAAAACAAATATTGATTGCAAAGGGATTTTTTTCCTGAAATCATTCAAAAAAAAGTTATGCATAATAAATAAATAAAAAACATGTTATTACTTACGCAACACTTTTAATGGTCCCATTTTACTATCAACTTATGTAATCCCATGTGCAATTATAATTATAGGCTTAATCAATCTAAATTTAGAAGGGGGAAATCTAAATCTTACAGAAATTTTCGAATTCAAATATTCTCATATTTGGAGCATACAGAGAACAAATAATTGACATGTAGTGCAATTAAAATTAAATTTAAGATTATGAGGAATCATTCAAAATAATTAAATTTTATTTATACATAATACAAACATATATAGTTTTATAACATTAATTTTACAGGGGGGAAATCCAAAAAGTCTCTGTAAACTACTTGAAATCCATATAACCCATGAACTTTTCATAAAGCCCATATAACCAACCTCCTGAAAACACCTACGTAAATCTAAATAACCCCCTTAGTTAAATTTCTGTTGATAGATGCACTATATTCTGTGAATATTTCATTTTGTTAACTCTGATTGAAAACACAGTTTACCAAAAATCTCATATAATTTGTTGAAAATACGAAAAACCTTATGTACATGACGATTTTATCCATCCAGATTAGGGCTGGTAAATGAGTCCAGCAGCTTGGGCTCAACTTGGGATCAACTTGGTTAAAGCTCTTTCAAGCTTGTTCGATTAAACAAACGAGCCGATCTTGAATAATTTTTAAAGCTCGATTTGTAAACGAGCTGAGCCCGAGCCTAGACGAGCTCGTTTACTTAACATAAAAAGGGGGAACGAGCCCGAGCTGAACCTTGGTTCGAGTTTCGGCTTGACTTGTTCAATAAACGAGCCAATGCGAGCTTCAACTGAGTTTTTCATGAGCTCAACGAGCTGAGCTTGAATACGAAATGAAGTTCGATCCCGAGCCGAGCCAAGCTTGAACAAGTCAAAACTCGACTCGTTCGACTGGTTTACCACCTTTACTCCAGATAGATTATAAAACCTTATTAAGAAGGGTAAAATAATCATTTACATATGATTTTTTATATTTTTCATACATTGTTGGAGGTTTTGCATATTATGTTTTCAACCATGATTAACAAAAATTTAAATCAGGAGGTTATTTGGATTTAGATAGATGTTTTCAGGGGATTATATGGATTTCAGACATCCAGGGAGGGTTATTTAAATTTTTTTTTTAATTATAAAAAGTCTTTCAGTTATATTCTTTTATTCACATCCGTCAAAATCAAAATAAAATGTGGGGCACATTGATATTTCAGTCTCTAGGTTTAACAAAAAAAACAATAATTTATTTTTTATTTTAAGCTCTAGACAACTGTTTGATCTTTCTCCGATCATTTTTCACTACACGTGGGATAAATTATTTCTTTTCTATTATTCTCACAGTTATTCCATCCCTATACCTATCCCATGTGAAATTAATCCTAAATATCCATAATATGAGATTATGTGTGTGTATATATATATAATATTTTCTTATACAGCTTTCATTCCATTTCAATGGTACTAAAATTGACGGTGGTGGCGGCGGCGACTCTAGGTCGTCAAAAGGCGTTCCCGTGTTTTGAGGGGGTCCACTCATTAACAAAAGACAAAAAATTTGACTTTTGACTTGTCGATTCCCACAAAAATTTCTAAAACCCCTCATAATTATTTAATTTGATTATCCAGTCCTCATTACTTTTAAAAAATCTAATCAAACTGAAACGTCTTTGACTCAAACTACACTTGCCACTACTCCTCCAAAATCCATTTCATTCATCTCATCTTCACTTTGAGTTTTTTTTTGATTGACTACTCCACCTTATACCCCACATACGGATTCTTGTTCATCTACTAATACTATGGGCGCCAATATATGCAGATACGTGTATCCTAGATGATATGATGAGATTGATCGGTCTGAATCGATGCAAATCAATTTTTTCTGTGTTTGGATCAATAGATTTTTTATTTCGTTTGGGTATAATTTAAATAATTAATAAACAGATCTATTTTGATATGAGTTTGATTTTACTTTAAAAAAACCCGAACAAACATAATCGAATTAATTTAAACACATGATTATTCATGATTAATATTTATTTAGATCATTTTTTATATTAAAAACTATATTGTTTATATTGTTGTTATATCATTAATATTTATAAAAAAAAACGAATGCGCTAATTTATACAATCAATCCTAGTCTTTTGATATTTATGTAAAGTTGTAATCATCATAAAAATAATCTAACCAACCCAAATAGGTAGGAAGAACTATGTTTATTTTTTAACGGTTGAGTTAGATTTAGTTCGGTTTAACCAAACAAGGTTCGGTTCGGTTCGGTTTTAGATTATCGGTTCGGTTTTTTATTTGATTCGGTATATTTTGATTCAATATGGGTTTACAAAAAATCGAACTAAACTGATCGAATTGCACCCCTAGCCTCGTGTATAGTCTCGTACCTCTCCAATGAAACGTGTATTTTTTCATTTTATAAAAAAAAGGTAATACTAAGTGTGGTCGCATGGGTTAACATACACCCTGATACATGTGTTGCATGAGTCATCAGTGGTTGAACCATACAATGCATGCATTGAAAAAAAAAATCACTTGCAAGAATGTGTGTAGAACGTTATCCCTCATGTTGTAATAGTTGAAGGTTTGGAATGAACTTGTTCAAATGGGACGAACCCTGTTCGAATGAGATCCATTCCTAAAAACCTTTCTAGAGAATCTTCTCTACCAAAACATGGTTCAAATAAACCTGTTTGGATGAGGAATAAAATGAGAATACATGTGGATAAGTGGGGATAAGATAAAAAAATGTGTTTGGATGGATGAGTATAATATGATATAGGTATATCAGAATAAATTGGTATAAAGTGGTATATGAATTTTAGCCAACCCCTAGAATTAAATTATTATAAGTTATTCAATCTAAAATAATATGTTGACTCATTGTCAAATCAAATGTCACCACCTCTCATAAATCAACTTTTAAATCGACTATCATCACTTTTTCGTCTTTTATAAATCTTTATCCACACTTTTTTCACATTTTAGTCAAACAACAGAAACTTTATTATTACAATTTTCAATGAGAATAATTTAAAACACAACCAAATACAAAATCAATTTATCGTTATTTATATTAAAATAGTAATAAACATCAAAATGACTTAGGGTGTGTTTGGTTGCGCGATTGCAAAACTGATTCTGCAGGAATCTGTGATTGCAAAACTGATTCTGCAAGAATCTGCTATTGCAAAATGATTCTGTAGGAAGCTCATTTTCTCAGCTTTTTGAAATCGGCAGCTTTTAGGTATTATTTGTCTGCAATCGCTGGGTTTAAAACTGCGATTATAAAACTATTTGGTTGTACGATTGTAAATACAACTTCCTGTAATCACAAACACTGCGCAATCACGCAACCAAACGCACCCGTAATTTTATATCCAAACGGGGTTAAGGACATAATGAATTTGATTGACCAATATTATGCTTTTTATATATATAAAAAAATCAATAGATGCATGCGACCGCACTGTGTGATAATTATTAGAACCCGACAGCTTATAGAGTCCGTACATTTACTTTGAAGTACGATAAATATACATTAAGTATTTCTTAAATAACAAGATATGTTGGAATCATTATTCTTGAATACAATTGTTGAAAAACTAATACATTTTTTAAAAACGTATTAATTAGTTTTTAAATATAAATTAAAAATTTAATGAAATGTTTAATTCCCTCTAAAATGTTTTGTCTCACATCAGTTAAAGAATGCGATGAAACAGACTTTAAATATGTCTCATGTAGATCTTGGGTCGGGACCTAAGCACGGGCTGAAGCTTGTAAATTACATTTGCTTTTGCGTATCTCGGATCTCGGACTTAGACTCGGGCACGAACACGGGCACGTGCACGGGCACGGTGGATATGAGTTAAAAGGAAAAATTCATTTAGACCATTTTATTTTTTCACAACGGCTGACAACGTTTAAATTTGAATTTTAAACATTGAAAATTAATATAGTAACCGTAAATGCTTACCATAATTGACACGTGTAATTAATGCTAACGTTATACTTCCAACAGTCGATTCTCTGTGCATATAAAAAGGTTACCTTTGCAGAGATTCATAGTCTGCGAAAAACAAAGTGTTCCACCAGAAATCCTCTACACAAACAGAGTTCTTATTTTTTTATTTTGGGTGATCAAGTCTGCGACCAGTTCGACTTTTCTTCCTACTTACACATAGAAGAGAACATCGAGGGCTGGGTGGTTTTATCTTGGGAACAGATCGTCGAGAATCTTGTGCGATTGAGGGGGCGTATTTTGTTTTGAAGACAGTGTGACTTCATACCAAGCTCTTCTAATCTTTGTCTTCATATTCTTTCAGCTTTTGTCTGATAATAGATCAATTTTTTTCAATAATAATATGGTTTAATTAATAAGTGTATGTGTGCATTGTTGGGTATATTCAAAATAAAATAGTTGGGTTTTAGTGGTCCCCTCTTTAGAAGATGAAAGTGGTTCTATTCTTTAGTCCCACATCGGTTGTTTGTAAATATATTTGAGAGTTTATAAGTAGAGCCCCATCTACTCTAGTGAAGTCCTTTTGGTAGACACCTTATGGTGGACCTTTGATGCGGGTGATGCGAAGCACCACCACGCGCGTCGCGCGCGCGCGTGTGTGCGTATTGGGCGTTTTAGGGCGCACTTGGCACTTTTCGATAGGAGCTGGAGCCTTTTCTTTTTGGCTAATCGGATAGTGGAGATCGTTTTGATCAGATGCAATCTGGACCGTTCGATGAAGGAACGATTAGATGCAATGCGCATCGTTGGATCGACGGTTGGTGGTTATAATAACCAAGAGGTGCCATTGGAAGGGATGCATCCCGTGATGGACGATCTGGATCGCACGATCACGTGGAAACAGTGGACCACTGATCGAACGGTTGCTGTAACTCCCCATTCATGAAAGGGTGCTTCATTTGAATCAAAAGGCACCTTGTTGCCTATAAATTCAGATCCTTATATTCAAACCAAAAAGACAATCAATCACTCATCTTCTCTGTTTTTTCCATTACGAGTTAGCATCATCAGTTCCATCAAAATAGAGAGTTCCAAGAGGTTGATCAGATGGTACACACTCTGAAATCAACACTTCAGTGAAGGCTTCATTATATCCTGCAGGCTGTACTTCATTATCCCTAGTGTACTCACGGTTTAGACCGGATTGGGAGAAGTCTGTCTAAAAGCATTCAACTCGGTTGATCCTTGAAGCATTTATACTGGTTCTATTATCCTTCCATTGTCCCTTTTTCCAACAATTGGGGAGACTTGGGTAATTGGGTGGTACCACCAGGGAGGGGAAAAGCATGTTCTTTTGATGATTCTGATAGTTCATTTGAAATAGTGGTGATCCAAGTTCATCCACACAATTGGTAAATCAAGAGATGGGGATGTGTTGGAATGTTGGATTATGTTCTTTGGATAAAAAGATGTTCTTGCAGGAGAGAAAAACTTAGAGAAAGAAAGAAAGAAAGGAAGAAAGAAAGAAAATATTGTTCTAGTACTAGATTGAAATTCTAAATGGAATACTAAATTATCAACGGATGTTGCAGTTTTTGTGCATGGTCCATGCCATGGCCGCCTCTTTTGTAAGTCTTTTGATTTGAATAAATATATGTTCTCAATATGCAGTCTAATTACTTGGAGCTCAAACCAAGGTGCACTGAATAGTCCAGTAATCCCAAACATTGGATAAAGGAAGTTACACACATTTTACAGTGCAGATAGATAACTGAGTTGAGTCGTTGTAAAAAAATTTATTTGCAGTGACAGGTATGTCGTGTCGTCGCAAGTAATACATTAGTTGCAACAAAATACTATCTCTGGCAAATACCTAATTTTAGATCCAACCTTTTTTTCATTTGTGGTCAGAAACGTCCGATCCATTTATTTGGATTTTCTTATGTTTGTGTTAACATTTTGGTTTGTGTGGACAAGGGAACACACCATGTCACATTTAGAATCCCATTTAGTTGGGGTTTGAACAAATAATCATGATTATAAGAAATTTCCATACGTAAATCCAATGCATCACCTACAATATAGTTTGGCTTTTGCTTACATATGAGTCGTAAGAAATTTCCACATAAATCCAATGCATCACCTGTAATATAGCTTGGCCTTTGCTTACATATGAGTCAGTGATGGAGAGGGAATGAAAGGAACTTGAAAACTGAAAAAAAAAAAAAACGAGGGGGGAGAGGAGTGTTTGAACAGATCATCATGATCATATTGTTCAGTAGATGTTAAATTTTTTAGGTATTGTGTAGACAAATTACAAGATACTTTATGTATTGCTTACTATTCTCAACCATATCTCTTGACAAATTAGGATATCTAAATATTCTGAACATTGTTTAGTCAATCAATCCTCTAACCCAAATATGTGGTACGTGATTAAGAAACCCTCACAACAAAAATATGGGGAGAGAGAGAGAGAGAAGCAGATAGTCATAGAGAGATCATAAAACAATACAAAAGGTAAAGAAAAAAAAAACAGTGGAAGAGGAGAGGAAACAAAAGAGAATTTTTTCTTACGTCTGAGGTCCATATGATGCTCTCAATCTTGAATTTATACAACTAGTATCCTTTTCAATTTTTGCCTATGTTTTTTTATCTATAGTGAAAGATGGGCATTTGATTTTATATATGATTTCCCCCCACGTGAAACATGGATGAACTTGGAGACCACCAGTATTTTATACAGTGGCCGAGATCACCACTGTAGTTTTTTTATGAAATCGGGCCGCAAATCACCTTGTAGCCTATCAATCCCCTATGAGTCATTTTTAGGAATAACAAATGATTTTCTATTATACGCATTGTAATTTCGTGTAAAAGCAAAGGGTCTTTGTTTTGGTGATCACCCTTGCATGCTTCTTTTTGTTTATCCTTTTTTTTCTTTTTTTTACACCTGTATATTTCCTTTTCACATAAATACAAAATTTATCAAGCGAAGAAAAAAGATTAAAAAGTGAATTTATATAAAATGAAATAAAGACATTCATATAAAACATATAATTGAATAATTTTAAAAAATAATTATCATATTTTAAAATGATATATCATATTTCCTATCAATGATTCACAAAAAAAGATGTCAAAACAAAAATCTAATAAGCAATATATACTTTTGAATTTGACCTCGATGAGATTTTATATTATGAAAATATTGAATGATTTGATTATTTTAGATATTTATAGAAAAATTCTACTACATAGGCCCCACTATTTATGTTCCATTGACAAGCCCCATAGGGTGTCATTCCGCAATTGGTTGCTTGTTTGATTTTTAAAAAGATTAAAATGACAAAATATAATATTACCTTCATTTAAAACCCATGTTTTCCTCCCATATTAAACCCATCCCCACCTTTTTCAAAAAAAACATCAATATATTAAATCCATTTTGGAAACCTACTTTTTTTCAAAACCAATTCAAACTAAAAAAAAATGAAACCATTAATTACATTCGTAAAAATAAAACCGAAATTCAAATCCTTCAAGGTTTCTTTAAAAAGAAACTGAAAATTGAAATCATTCAAAAAATTTATTTAGTTAAAAAACATTGAAAAAGATCAAATTTTTGTTTACGGCCTCTTATTCAACTAGAAAATGATGGAGACAAGGAATAATCAACATTTTTAATTTTCAATTTTTTTGAAACGCTGTTGTTAATTTGATGATTATTTGATTCCAATAATCAGACAAAGTATTTGTGATGGATGCAATGTCTTTTCTCGATGAATGTAGAAATGAAACCCAAATCACAGTATAAAACTAGAGTTCAAAGTAAAAGTCAGTTTTATATATAAAATATAACTTAATTTTAACATAAATTGCATTAAAAGTTAGTTACATTTGTAAATGTAATTGATTTTTGTTAAATAAAACAATTATTAAAAGTCAGTTACATTTCACAAATGTAACTGACTTCCAGATATAATGCATACATATTTAGATTAGATTAATATGTCATTGACTTTTGAAAAATAATGCATATAAATACAAAATAATAGCTTCAAATATAACTATCGAATGTTACACAACCCATGCCAATGTAAAATAATTTAAGATCAAACGTCACATTCAAGAAAAATTATAATAAGGGCTAGATCAAAAGCTGTCAGATTTAACATCTATCACTAAATTTAATAATTTTTTTTATAACAAATATAAAACAAGAGATGAGAACCCAAATACAAAATTCTGTTTTAGCTGAAGAAGAAAAAGAAACCGCTGATGTTATGGTAGGATGCTACAGATGGATCACACACACACACACACACATATATATATATATATATATATATATATATATATATTTCATCATGTAAAGCAAAAAAAAGATAACTATTAATTGCTAAAATCATGGGATTTAATTCTTCATATCTAGCTAATCATATATTACATGTTATTCAAAAAAATAATCCACTGTCTATTCAAAAAACTTAAATCCATTCAAATAATTAAAATAGCAAACCATATTTTATAAAATCATACCACATCAGCAACAGTCATAACTAACTCTTTGATTATGGAGAGTAGTTATGAATTTTTTTTAGAGATGATATTAATATTATGAACATTTGAGATACAAAAAAGAAAGAAAAAAAGAGATTTAAAAATTTATTTTTTTCAAGATAGGCGCCTGAGTGGAGACGCCGATGAGTGGGGTCCATGCCTATCCATGGAATATGGATATTGAAAGAGACTTGGGTCAATACAAAATGAGAGTTAAAATGAGCTTTTATTTTATGTGGATGAGAGGGTTAATTAAAAGAAAGGTATGCGTGAATGGTTCAGATGTATCATGGATGGTTATTTTATTTTTTTGAATTATGAGATGTTGCTGTTTAGGGAATTTTGTGCCTAAGTGGAGCCATGAGATGTTGCTGTTTAGGGAATTTTGTGCCTAAGTGGAGCCATGACCTATGGGCCTAATTAAAATTAATCCACCATAAAAAATGAAAAGGACTTATAAAAACATATAAAATCTAGGGGGGCCACTGATCTTATATGATCAAGTAACACATGAAACTCTGAATTTCTTTCATTTCTTTCAAGTCGTCTTTGTTGTGTCTATTGTAACATGCAGCCTGAAGTGTGTTATAGAACAGAATATCATTGAGATTTGTTGTGTTGGTGAATAAAAAAATAAATTATGTTACCTAAATTATGTTCTCACATGTTAGAAAATTTATAAATAAAAAAGGTTGTATATATTGTTCAGAATCCTACTTTGGTGTTTTTGTTTTATTTCAGATCATTGGTTCTTGTTTTGTGCCAGCATCTTTTTATAGTGTTCTTTGTTGCTCTGTAATATATATTCATGTATTTTTGTGAAAGTCCTTGTTATTAAGCGAAGAAATGGGTCTATAAATCAAAAGCAGAAAAGGTTTTTAGATCCGAATTTGGGTATTTTTAACTTTTCACCAAATAGGACATAACAGGAAGACTCTTTCCAAACTTGTTCATCCACACAATGGTGGAGAAAAAAGCAGGAGATGGGGATGCAGGGGAATATTGGATTAAAAAGATGCTCCTGCAGGAGAGAAAAACTTAGACTAAGAAAGTAAATAGTTCTAGTAATTTAGATTGAAATTCTAAACCAATAGTATATATTAATATTAAATTGTCTAGTAAGAGATTTTGCAATTTTATTGCGCATGGTCCATGCCATGGCCACCTCTGTTGGAAGTTTTGATTTGAATAAATATACAGGTTCTTAATACATTCTGCTTACTTGGAGCTTAAAATTATAAAAAAATTGTGGATCAAAATCATTAGAACCGAGAAGTACCACAAAGGAGTTGTACAAATTTTTGGGTGGCCCTAACAGCAGCTTCAATGAAAAAAACATTAATATGTTCAGTCTGTTTTGCAGCCTCATATATTATAATATCGTGCTATCATAATAGATGCAGTTTTATTATATTATATACTTTATTTCATATAATAACATATATTTTAATAGGAGAATACATGATTTAAAAAAAAAAAACTGGTGTGGACAGCAATTTGGGCATCACATATTTTTTTTTGAAAAAAACTCTCATGGAGGATTTTGGGCTTTTTGGAGACCTATCAACTCCAATTATGGACCTCTCATTAAAGATTTGAGCGTTGATATACTCATTTTATAGCCCCATACACTATGATAGCGCAATATACTGCAATATTATAGTGTACAATGTTTTATCATAATGTATGACGCATCTTTTTAAAAAACTTTTTCAACATAAAAAAAGATGCATTGATATATTTGAGTATATATTTCATTTTATATAACAACATGTACTTCAATTAGAGAATATATAATTTTTTTTTAAAAAATTGGTGTGGATGCAATGGGGTAAACGCATCATTTTCCTAAAGATTTATGTTTCAATTCACTATTTCAAATATTTTAGAATACCCATTTTATCATTTGTCTTTTTCATTGTCTATTGACATTTATATATATGATTTTAAAATTTTAAATTTATATTTAATCTTTATAGTCACTTTTGAGGTGTTTTCATAAATTTTATAAATTTGAAATTTGAAATTTAAATTTTTGGGATATTAAATTAAATTTTTAAATTTTAATGAAGTTTTTTAGGACTCGTTTGGATAGAGATATAAGCTATTCTGAGGTTTATACTTATTACATGAATTGTTGATTTTATTAATGGAATAAGAGATTTTGTGTTTGGTTGTGTTTTCAGTTATTCTAATTGGCAAACGTAATAATAAATGTTGGAGTGTTTGGTTGATGAAGAATAAGATGTGAATAAGGTGTAAAAAATTGATTTGACACATGGGCCCCAATGATGTATAAGAGGTAATGATAGATGATTTGAAATAATAATAAAAAAACCGTGGGACCCACTCATGATTGTTGTTAGAATAAACTAATTTCATGTGAAAGGAGGGATTACTATACCCCTTAATTCTTGGTTATTACGACATATAGATTCTCCTTTATTCCCGTCATCCAAACACCTTTTTAGCCTATTCTATGTCTATTTCTGTTTATCCCCCTCTATTCCAATAGCCAAACGGGTCCCCGTTTGGATAGCAGAATTTAGTTATTCTGGATAAATAACTATGCTAGTATAGATAACAAATCTACATGAATAAGAGATTTTCTGTTTGATTGTGTTTTTTTTTTATTCTCATCGGAAAACGTAAGAATAAAGGTTGAGTTGTTTGGTTGATAAAAAATAAAATATAAATAAAGTGTTAAAAAATTGATTTGATATGCGTGCCCTTTGATCTATAAAAGGTGTTGATAGGTGATTTGATGTGATAAGATGTAAAAAGTTGATTTGACATGTGGGCCCTTGAGAATAGATAAAGTGAGTATAGCTTATCCTAGGGGTTACTTAGAATTGTTATACTCTTTTATACTCGTTTAAACTGGTTTAGTAATACCAAGTTTTACTCTGCAAACAAACAACTATTTTCCTTATCCATTCTTATACCACCGTTATACTACCCTTATACCCGTCTATTCCGCTTTTCAAACAGGGCATTAGAGAATAAATGGACAAGACAATGTTCAGCCAGACTACTTTACATAATATTTTTCTTCTTTTAAAAAAAATCGGATAATATTTGTACCTTAAAACACTTAAAAAACTATTTAATGCAAATTATAAAATTAAGTTGCCTTAAAGCCCGACCCGGCCCGGGTCCAAAGTCTTTGAGGCCTAGTGGCGGGCCCCATTCCTAACCCATCAAGCCCAAGATAAGCCCAACCTGGAGGCAGCCCGACCCAAATCAAGACCGGCCCAGTCCATGGCCACCTCAGGTGCATAGTTCAGTGCTCTTTCTAATAATACATCATTGTATCAAGCAATTTGTTAGGCGATGGGTCTGAAACATGATTTTGGCTGTGCTGTGGGAGCTTCAGGGGTGTCTGTGGTTGGGGAAGTTTGAGATACAGTGGTTTGGAGGCTATTTCCAAGGGAGGGTTTCATGGTGCGGAGCTGTTATATATATGGATTAAGCGTGAGTGACAAATCATCCCATACGACACATAAATCAAAAGAGATATGAGGTTGCAGAATTCCGTTGAAAGTGAAGGCTTTATGTGGCTAATGTATTAAACACGGTTCTTACTAGATTATACAGAGGGCATCTGTTGGGGACTTATCATGTGTAATGTTCATTGTTGAAGGTTGAGAATACAAAACAGATTATGATACATTGCCTGGTTTCCAGAATATGGTTAAAGTTGAGTAAGGCGACCTAGATAAATGTGGAGTTCAAGTCTGTGGAGGGCATATGGGAGGAGGGGAGAAAATGAAGGAGAAGAGGTGATCAAAATGTGAATGGTCCGGCAGTGGTTTGGTCAATTTGGTGCTCGCGCAATCAGCTGTTGTTCAAAGGTGACCAAATTCGAGTTGGGGCGTTGCCAACCCACCCCTGGGCCTCTAGGAATATCCTGCTCTGGGCTTCCGGGAATAGGCCCAACTGACCTATATAATGATTCCAATAGTATGGAGATCCCTCATCTCCTTTTGTTCGGGGTCTTTCAATTAATTAGATAACACTAACCTTATTTTTTTTGAAAAGAATGTTAGGTCCCAATTGACTCAGAATTCAATGAACCGAAATGGATCAAAAGATGATATTGACAACAATCAACCAATTTAAGGATGGTTCAAATAAATGTAACTGTAGGGCTTCAACTGACATTGTTTGATGTTTGTTTTTATTTGGAAAGGAAAAGAGTGTTGAAGCACTCATCTATTTTGCTTTGCTGCCCGTTTTACAGCTCCATACGCTATAATTACATAATATATATTACACTATCATAATGTATGAGGTTCTATCATATTGTATGACTAAAAAATTGACATTTTTTAGCGCGAAAAAAATACACTAATGTATCTCAATGTATATTTCATATCATATACCGCATGTACTTCAATGAAAGAGTGATTGATTTAAAAAAAAAAACTGTGTGGATTACAATTGAGGTTGCACAGGGGTCAAGGGGTTGGACATGATACGTACAACCCTTTGTGCTGTGCAACCCCCATTAATAATTCAAACCATTTTTTTTAATTACATATTTTTTGTTTAAAATACACTCTTATATGAAATGAAGTATTTACTGAGATACAATAGTATATTTCTTTCTTTTAGAAAAATATTTTTTTTGTACTCCATATGTTTGTTAGTGTGTAGGGATGTAATTTTTTTGTGAGAGAAAGGTAGATCTTGCTACCAACACTTGTATTAAAAGTGAGTTACAAGTCCGAAAGGTGGTGATAAGAAGAGAGAAGTAATTAAAGAAAGAAGAAAACAAAAATACGAAGATAAGAGGTGTCGATAATGAATGTGGGGTGAAGAGGTAGCGATGCATTAGATGGGATGTCTAATGTCATACCAGTGGCCACCCACCCCCCATTCCCCGACCCTCTTCTTAATCTGTGATAACTATGCCGCTTTGAGAGAATGAGATCCCCCTTGCCCCGGCGATGCCACGCCCCAGTCAGACACAAAAAGCACCACCATTTCCCACATATTTTCCACGTAGACCCTGGAGTTCTTGAATATCGCCTTGTTTCTAGTCCTCCAAATGGCCCATGCAACTGCCGGTATGATTGATCGCAACACGGAGTTCGCGAGCCTTGATGTGTCCGGCTGGCGGATGTCTTTCCCAACCGCCCACATGCCCTCAATGTCATAGAAAGAAGGTCTCCATGTTGTGGCTGCACCCACTGCGTCCCATAGCTGTCTGGACACCCGACATTGACAGAAGAGATGAGCTACCGTCTCAGGTTCCTCCCCGCAGAGAGAACAGTCGGTCGGCTCGGATGGCCTCCACTTCGCTCGGTAGACCTTTGTGAGAAGGCGCTCTTGGTACAATTGCCACATAAATACTTTGATCTTGAGAGGTCTCTTAGGCCGCCAAATTTGTCGAAACTTTGGGGCCGTGTGTTGTGCCATGGGCCGAGCCCTTCTTCTCCACCGGTAGGAGGTTTTGATCGAGAAACCCGATGTCGGGCTCGGCCCCCACGTCATGCAATCGTTCTCCTGCGTGAAAGAGCCTCCCCGTGACGAGAGGCGCTCCGCCAACATTGCCAACTGATTTGTTTCCACTTCTGAAAGGCGACGTCGCCGTAGCCAGATGTCCCACGCGTGAAGCGCGCCTGAACCCAACCAGTAGGAGGCAATGAGTCTGTCTTGGCGTTCTACGAGTGCATATAGCTCCGGGAAGTCTTATCGGAGGGGTGTGTTACTGCACCACTGATCCTGCCAAAAATGGGCCCTCTGGCCATCCCCAACCCTCCACATGAACATGGTGGAGAACTCCTGGGCCAAGCCAACGATGCCCTTGGAAATGGCCGTTGACCTAGTTGTGATCAGTGACCAACATCTATCACCCAAGCCGCACCCGCCATAACGCTCCAATAACATTCGGACCCAAGGCCTAGATGGGTCGTTGAGCCACCTCCATAACCAGTGATCAAGGAGTGCTTTGTTCATGTCTTGGATATCGAGCACACCGAGGCCCTTGTAGATACCCCATTTTGACCGATTTGGATCTAATTTACTTATCCCTAGCGATATCTGAATCAGTTCAATACTTGTTCCAAATGTATTATTTTCTAGTATGCTATGATTTCTCAAGTGTTTAACTCTATATATCATTAATCTATATAAACACATGCATCAAATTCTCTCTTTTAAGCTTTCATGCACATCATCTACACCACCTCATGGATTGACGACCAAGACAACCCTACTCGGATTGTCGATCGAGACAACCCCTACTCGGATTGTCGACCGAGACAATCCCTACTCGGATCGTCGACCGCGACAAGTCCTTCTTGGATCGTCGACTTTGACAAACCCTTATTAGATCGTCGACTTGGACAATCCATAACAGGATCGTCGACTGAGACAATCCTTACCAGGATCGTCTCTCTCGACGAAGGGATGATAGATCGTCGAAAAACCTGGAGCACATAAGCTCGAAAAAGGACGGCATGGACTGTATTTTGCGACCTCTCCACTGATGTCAGCCACTCCGAGTGACGTGGGAGCGACGTGGGGGCACTCAATACCCCCCACTGAGGTGTCAACACCCCATTGGATGGGTTTGACTATAAAAGGAGGGGTGAATGTGAAGAAAAAGAAAGAGGAGGAAAAGAGAGAGAAGCATCCAAACACCCCCCAAACCCCCCCCCCCCCAATCCGAGTTCAGCCACCCAACCACCACCACAGCAGTCCAAGGAGAGGAAGAGAAGATAGAAAAACTGAATCATTTCCTTTCCTTTCCCATTTTCACCCCAACCCACCTCCATCTTCCATTTCTTTTTTCATTTTTCTTGAGTTTGTTCATATCTCACCTTTTCCAACCTTGTAAACAAGTTGTAATAATTTTATTTACTAAATAAATATAAGTTTAATCAAGGTTGAGAGTGTTGGAGTACATCTTGGACTATTATCAGTTCTTTTGAAAACTATACGCAGCTGACGGACGACCCCTAACTTGGGTCATCTGTCGGTTGGTCTAGGGACCATTTGAACACTCCCCTTTGCAAGTTTGGGTGCTTACCCAAGGACTACTAACCCCTTTTGTTCTGCTTTTATCTACTTCATTTGCTGTTTACTGCTTTATATTCTTGTTGTTATTATTATTATTTTTGTATATAATTTTTCTTTTCTTTTTTTTAATATTTTATGCTATTTTTTAATCTCAGTTTCTTGTTAAAATATTCCACTAATTTTGTTAAATTTTCTTCGAGTTAACCCTCGACAATCCCCCTAGTTCGTCGAGCCCGATAATCCCCCTTGGTTTGTCAAACCTGACAAGCACACCTACGTTTGTCAAACTCGACAATCCTCCCTGATTCGTCGAGCGCGACAATCAACGCCGAGTTCGTCGATCTCGACAATCAACTCCTGGTTCGTCGATCCCGACAATCAACCCCCACTCGTCGAACCCGACAATCCACCCCCACTCGTCAAACTCGACAATCCACCCCCACTTGTCTAACTTCTGGGTTTTTTTTTATTTTTTTGTTTTTATATTAGAATAATTTATTACACCATTTTTTTAATTGGATCTTAATCATTTTGTGCGAGGTACCTGAGCTTCACAGCGTTGCGTGGCCGGCTGCGTCAACGTGAAGAGAATCCACCATTTCCCGGCAAAGGTGGGTAACAGAAGAAATTCTCTTTTCTTGCTTTTGAGGAAAAACAAGTGGCGATCACAACAGCGTCCTCGGGAGCGATCGAGCGAACTTGGACAATCATTCGATCGGTGATTCGGTACGTCGCATGCGGACCGGATCCAAGATTGAAAGAACTGGATCATGACCCTTTCGTGGTCAAAAGTCCACATCGACAAACCCCAGCACGCTTACTCAAACACACGGTGCCACAAAAACTTCCTTCTGATCACGTCAATGCGTTCCAATACTCCAACAATCCCCCGAAAAATTAAGAGGAAGAAGAAGGGTATACTGGACATCACCGCATGAAGGGGTGTAAGCCGACCCCCCTGTCGGCGTCGAAAAGGTCCGCGTGTGTGGGGTTTCTTCGGAGGGTTCGGATCGGATGCGTGCCCTGGCGGGCTCGGTCGGATCGTCTTCTCGGAAGGGGTGAGGGTGTCGTTCCTGGTTGAGATGCCCGACAGCGGCTCAAGAGGATTCAAGGGGGTTTGTGATCGCCACCTGCTTTTTCTAAAAACAGGAAAGGGTTTGGGTCGGATTTGATCGCCTACGTGGGGAGTTTGTGGGGTCTCCGCTCTGAGACACGGATATACCGTACACAGAGGTGAAAAACAGGTAATCTTATTCTGCTTCCGAGCTTGACTAAAGGAGTTATGGGTCAAAGGGATGTTGATATGGGGTGTGGATAGGGGGGCGGCTAGTTGTGGTTAGCCGTCGGCCAGGAGGCGGCTAGCTAGGGTTAGCCGTCCAGGGTCTGGGAAATTTAGGCAGGGGTTTGGTAGGTAAAGGGTGGGGTTTTGGGCAGAGGCTAAGCTAGGTTTAGCCTGGGTTTATGGAGGGTGGGATGAGAGGGTATTTTATGTGGGGGAATGTGTGTTTCTCTCACAAAGGAGCTCTCTCTCTCTCTCTCTCTCTCTTGGGATTTCTGGTGGTGGAAGGGTTTGAAGATGAATTGGTGATTGTTGTGGATTTTTGTTGGGTGTGTTTTTGTTTTTGTTGTTGAAGGCTTAGGACCTCCTCTATTTATAGTAAAAGAGAGGTAGGAAAATATCCCGAGGGTAATGGAGTGGGTTGGCTTCGATTGGACCTCTCATTAATGCTCTGGTTCTTCTGCCAGAGACCAGGTGAAGGGCGGCTAGTGCTAACTAGCCGCCCGGGATGGGGCGGCTACTTCCTGGTAGCCGCCCCTATCATGACCTGCCAAACGTCCCATCTCTGACAAGCGGTGGCTTGGGTCGGCTACTTGGTTTGATCCGGCCAAGAGAGGGCGGCTAAAGGTCATGACCCGCCGCAATGATCAGCATTTAATATTGCTTTATGTCCCATCCAGGGAACTGGTCCAAAGTCGGCCAGGGGGCGGTTAGGGGGGCGGCTAGTTAGAGATAGCCGCCCCTTTCCAGGGACTTTAGGTTTTTAGGGTTTTGGTTTTGGTTTAGGTCTGGGTTAGGGTTTGGCTTAGGTTAGGGTTTGGGCTAGGGTTTGGGGTTAGGTCAAGGTTTAGGGTTTCCGGTTTAGGTTTAGGTCAAGGCTGGGATTAGGGTTTAGGGCTAGGGTTTGGGGTTAGGTTTAGGTCAAGGTTGGGATTAGGGTTTAGGGTCAGGGTTTGGGGTTAGGTCAAGGTTTAGGGTTTCCGGTTTAGGTTTAGGTCAAGGCTGGGATTAGGGTTTAGGGCTTGGTCAAGGTTCTAGGGTTTCCGGTTTAGGTTTAGGTCACGGCTAGGTTTAGGGTTTCCGGTTTACCGAACCTTTGGTTTTCTATTGGTGTCCACTTGTGGGATATTTCCGTGTGTTACTTGAAGTATTTGTGTCTCTCTGGACGGTCAAAATTGGGGTATCTACAATTGTCCCTCATCGGACGGAGTCTTTGTGCGAAGCAGGAAAGGCTTCGACCGATGATAAGGAAAGATACCCCTATTTTGGCCGGCCCGACCTTCAAGAAGCTATGCCAACACGAACAGTATTTTTCGGGGAGTTGATTTAGGCTGTCAGAGGCTAGGTCTTGACTTAGAATTTTATCCGAGAAGATGATCTAGGTGGAAGGCGGGGAAAAGTAAATGGTGATTGATCCAACCCGCGGTCGGGGTTCTTAGCTATCGTGCACGGAGCAGCCCAGCGTCAGTTTCCTCGTGCCTACCGTTCCCGTGTTTGGGAAAACTCAGCAAGGAGGGGATATCGCCGACAGAAAGCAAGTAAAAGTTGATTTGGGTGAATTGGATCATCCGAGGGATAAGAACTCTGGAAAAGAACCAGAACTGAAGAAATTTGAATTTGAATGGTACTGAACGTGTTGCAAAACTTCGGGAGAGTCGTGTTTGATCAAGTAAGGTCTGGAAATAAGCCAATACATGGCTGTTTGGTGTGGAGAACCTTGGAATTTATGATTGAAAAGATTGGAAAAGGGGGGGGGGTTTAAATGAAAGAGAAAAACTGGGAGGGGCGGCTAGTCGTAACTAGCCGCACGAGAGGGGGCGGCTACTCGCGGGTAGCCGCCCCTCGACTGGGTCCCTTATAACCGAAAAGACCCTCTCTCTCCCCATACGTTTTTAAAACGGTTTCTCTTCCCTCTTCTCTTCTTCCCTTCGGTTTCAAACTCGAAAACCCTGATTTCTTTGCCTTTCTTTCCTCCATTTCGACCTCAATCTTTCTCTTTCCCTTGATTTCGAAACCCTAGTTTGGGTTCTCCTTTTTCTTTTTCAAACCGAGGAGATGACGAGGTCGAAGGCGATTGCTTCGAGGGGGAAACGACCGCGGGTGGCTCGTGGAGAGCGTAGCCCGAGCTCTTCATCATCGGAGAGCGATAGGCCGGAGGTCGAGGCCGTGGGGGAGGGTATGGGTACGACGGAGGTGCCGCCGGTGGATATTGGCGTGGGTGAGGTCGGGGATTTGCCTTCGGGGGCTGTCCCGGAGGTAGGGGGAGTGTGATAGGCTATATACGCAAGAGGAGGCGTGGGGATCGACCGGTGGTGGCCGAGGAGGTGGTTCCGGGGGTTGGAGAATCGATCGAGGGTGCAACCGAGGGGGTAGGGGTCGAGGGAGTTAGCGAGGAGGTGAGGGCGTCATTGGATGCCCTCGTCGGGATGTTGGATAGGGAGGCCACAGAGGCCAGGGCTGAGGAGGAGGAGAGTAGGGCTATGGGGGCTTTTGCGGAGTTTATCTCCGGAGTGGGGAGGGTGGAAGGGATAGGAGAGGCTAGGGACGGGGCCGGGGAGGCCGAGGGTATGGGCACTGGGGCCGGGGAGGCCGGTGTGGGTGTTGAGGCCGAGGAGGCCGTGTTTGAGGAGGATGAGGAGGAGGATGACGACGGGATGGACGATCCCGACGAGGCCGAGGTGGACGCTCCTGGGTCCACACGGGCCGTGGTATGTTCCTAATCCTTTAGTCTTTGCCTTTTATTTTTGGTGTATATGCATGTGTTGGTGGTATGAACAGGTTGTATGTGTGTATTATATTCGTATATGTGTGTTATTTTTTAAATAGGCATGCTTGTGTATAAGTTAATCACGGTGGGATGTGTAAGCATGCTGTCATGGGTTTGTTTTTATAGGGAGAGGGACAATTTCTATATATATACATACATGTTTGTTATATGCATATAAAGGAGAAAGAAATGATATAGCTAATATGCTTGCATGCGATACTTTTCTATGTGTGCGTGGTTTCGTACGTGTTTGATCGTGGTAGAGCATGAGGGGGTGTATGCATGCATTTCATGGGTTCGAGTTCTATATTGCTGTATTGCTTAGGTGTGTATGATAGGCTTGATGTAAGAAAGTGTGTGAGTGGTGACCACGGTGGGATGTGTTTGATATTTGTCTAGCATGCGTGATCATATGAGGAGTGTAGTTTCTTACTTTCATGCTTTCGTTCCTTTTCTTTTAGCATGTGGGAGTCTTGATTTCATTAGGCATGGTTTAAAATGATTTCGTAGATTTGGACTCTTACCTCTCGCTCGCTTTTAAACTAACCCATGTTCCTTTCGTTTTGTTTTGTAGAGGCCGAATCGTATCCGGGCTTTATGGCACGGGACGAAGAGATGGTATGACACCTTGGGGCAGGAGGAGCGGAGTTTGGTGGATGGAGCGGGCTTCCGTTCCTTTTTTCTGATTGAGCCATTCCACGTCCACCGTCCATATGTGGTGGCCTTGGCGGAGAGATGGGATCCGGATAGTTGCACGTTCATCCTCCCTACCGGTGCTGTCATGCCGACGCTCGAGGACGTCTATCGGATCACCGGCCTTCCGGTTCTGGGGGAGGCGGTGATCGCGGCCACCCTCGCTGACTACAGGGGGCTTTTTCGATAGTTGATCGGAGAATGGGAGTTCGTGGAGCGGGAGTGGACGCTGAACCGGATTCCTTTGGGGCGGCTTTCGGGGCAGTACGACCTCGGTTCCTTCACAGAGCGCCAGAAGGGCGAAGCTGCAGCTAGCTTCGAGAGGCGGCGGGTGATAATCGAGGCGAGAGAGGCGGCTGCGTGCCCACAGAGGGCACGGAGGGAGTTGAGAGCGTTCTTCCTCTACTTCTTCGGCCGAGTCCTTTTCTCGACGGCCTCTGATAAGGTCTTCTCTCATTCCCTTCTACTGATGCGGGACTTGGAGGGCATGGGGCGCTATGCTTGGGGAGCGGCGATGCTTGCCCATTTGTTTGCGGAGCTCTCGAAGAAAGTCAAGAGGGCTGGAGGAAAGAACCTTGGTGGCTTCGCGCCATTCCTTCAGGTATGTGTGAGTGATGAGTGTCTTCTTCTTGGTTTAGCTTTACTTTGGTCATGATAAATTCCCTTTTGCTTTGTTAGATCTTCGGGTACGAGCACTTCGCCATTGATCGCCCGACTTTGGCTCCGTTCGATCATGCCCTCCCTTGGGCCATGAGATGGGAACCCCGGGATCTTCCCGTTTGCACCGCCTCGCCCAGTTCCAAGAGGCCTTCCGCGTCTTGTCGGAGGAAGAGGTATGAGTTTTTTTTTTTTTTTTTTTTTTTTTTTTTTTTAATTTCTTTGGCTTGTACTTGGTTTTCTTTTTGACTAAGCGCTCTTCCTATCTTTCGATGCTTTTTAGATGACGTGGAGGCCTTATCCGGAGGAGGTTCCCGAGGCTCTGGCGCGAGACATCTGGCTGATCTACTTTAATGAGGTCGTGTTCTATGCGATCAGCCGGGTCGTCCGCCAGCTTGGGTACCATCAGTGGGTGCCCGATCCTCTTTCGCGGTGCCCTTCTATTCCGGTGGCCGGGATTCCTCGGGACACGAATCTCCCGAGGAATTACGCGACGTACGTGGCGGGATGGATGGGTCGAGGCGTTTTGGTAGAGCGTCGTCCTGAGGTGACTTCGAGTGACGAATACCTAGCTTGGTATCGTCGGGAGTATGTGGATATCCTCGGGACGATGGAGGAGGAGATCCCGGACGCTTATGTAAGTTAAAAAATCTCTTTTATTCCTCGTTCTCCTTTGCTTTGAGCATCTTCTGAATGGTGTTTCTTTTTGTAGGTTGAGTTGAATGAGATGGAGAAGAGGCTCAAGACCGCCAATAAGCACCTCCAAGCGCGGGCCAAACAGATAGAGGCTTTGCGGGCATAGAGAGGACGCTTGCAGGACCAGGTCCGGGTCCTCGAGGCTCAGGTGGATGCTCTGTCGAGAGCGAGGGCCGATGGCACTTCTTCTTCTTCCGTCCCTCCTCCTTTCGTGGTTTCCGAGCAGGAGCTCGAGCTGACGAGGGAATTGGATGTGGCCCGAAGTGAGTTGACGGCCATACGGATGGAGTTGGGCTAGGCGAGGGGCAGGGCTTCCCGGGCTGAGGAGGAGGCGGACCGGCTGAGGTCCATGATAGCCTCGAGGGAGGAGGGGTTCGTTACCCTAAGCCGTGAGAGGGACTCCCTCCAGATGAGGGTGTCGGAGTTGGAGGCTTCGGCGGGTGTTCCCGGAGGTTTGATGGGAGACCTGATCCGTTCTCTTCAGGCGGCCGGGGATAGGGACAGAGAGGCACTCAGGACGTCGGAAGCGAGGGCACGGGAGTTGGAGGAGAGGTTGAGGGTTGCTGAGGACCGGGCCAGAGGGACCCAGAGTCGCCTCCGACAGAGATTGGAGAGAAGAGACAGAGACATGCATCATGTCCATCTCTGCACCATGAGGGGGAAGTTGGTCGGAGGGGGCTCTATGACCGAGGCGGACCTTGATCTTCTTCCACTTGAGCCTGACCATTCTCTCTCGGCTTCCTTGGCTACCGGGGCTACCTTTAGCCGTGCCTCTCGTCCTTGGCGTCTCGGAGTCGTGGGATATATGCGAGGGCCGCGTCTTCGGTTCGAGAGACTCCCGCTGCTCCCGATGCTCCAGAGGTTCAATCTTCTCCTCATCCGCCGCTCCCTTCTCAGCCAAGTCAGGATTGTCCTCCTACTCAGCCTCCAGCGGATGATGATACGCCGAGGTATAGCTTTTGTGTCTTGGTTTTAAGTAGAAGAATAGTATATATGCGATGAATTCATGTTTTTCTTCTTTTGTTTTGACTTAGGTGATATTTCGGTGAGATATAGCTCAAGACTTTTGGATTTTGGAGCGCTTTGAAGGAAGAGATTCCCTTTTATGCCCTCTTTTAGTTTTTTAGAAAAACAATCTTTTAGTTTTTATGCCCTCTTTTAGGTTTTGGGTGGGATAATTTAATCATTCTCCTTTATATGCATGTGTTTAGAGTAGTTTAGCACGGATGGTTCATGGATATGTATGTTTGTGTAGATGAATCTTGGTTTCATAGGTTTGATTCATGGATGGATATATGATTTTGAGATATGGTTGTTTTCAGAGTGTATTTATATTGGTTTTATGAATGTATATGCGTATGAAGTGTGTGTATGCAATTTTTGAAATGAAATATTTTTTTTAACAGGTATTTGGAGATATGAAGATTTGATTAATAATAGGACTGACAGCACTGGAATAGGTGCAGGCAGGGGGCGGCTAGTTGTGTTTAGCCGCCCCCTGCCTGGGGCATCCTTACCTGGAACAAAGGGCAGGGGCGGCTAGTACAAACTAGCCGCCCAGTGAGGGGCGGCTAGTCGAGCTTAGCCGCC
This sequence comes from Acorus calamus, assembly GCA_030737845.1. Lineage (NCBI taxonomy): Eukaryota > Viridiplantae > Streptophyta > Magnoliopsida > Acorales > Acoraceae > Acorus > Acorus calamus. The sequence goes on along the minus strand of CM060861.1, from coordinate 11,715,527 downwards.
CCCTGCCTGGGGTAGTTTGGTCCTGCTACTCCTGTCTGCTGCTGCTGCTGAAAGTTTTTGCTTCCATTTTATTCTTCAATACCTATAAAAACATTCTTTCCATGGAACAAGTGTTAAATCTGTCCAGATTGCGCCCCTGCACTGACTTTCGAGCCCTTCTTGCTTGAATCGTCAAGGGCTACAATCCATCTTAAGGCGGAATGGAAATATAAATGCGAGAAAGTAAAGTGCGGGAGACCAGGCTTTAGTGCGCAAGGAAGGGATTCCAAGTGCGTGAGTGAAGAAGAACTTATGTGTAGGAGTTGGGGACAATTTCTTCTCACGCATGTGCGGAAGGGCATGAGGTGAGTGGGGATAATTTTAATATTTGTGGGGACAATATGTGGGGACAATTTTAATATGTGGGGACAATTTTTAAGAAAATCGGATGCCAAGGTGTTTTGGAAAAGGAAAATGCACGCTTATGCGTAAGTATATGTGGCATAAGGGGGCATTTTAGTTCTTCAATGACTTTTTTAGGTGAGAGGGCAATGTTCTCGATTTCATAAGTAAAAGATGCCATCAAGTCCCCGTGGAGGAGCCCTTGTGGTCACTCATGTCCAAACCAGGATTGTATTTGAAGGTATAAGCCTTAGGCGTCGATTTTTCCTAGGTTCATGGTTTTCAAATGCTTAATCGTATTATTCTAAACATGCTGAAAAAATCCATGAATGTACCAAGAGTCAAGTCAAATAAGCTTCCTTTGGATAGGCAAGTTTCTAAATGAACTCGCGTGAGTGTGTGTGTAGGTGTAAACCTGGACGTGATCTACCCTTGGTCAAAATTTCGCTTTTCCCGGTGGACATAGCTCAATTTTGAACCCCCATTGCAAAAAAAATAAAAAGGGGAGAGGGTGAATGAGGTAAGAGTAATATCTTCCTTTCGGGCAATATTTTAGAATTGTCCCAGTCTAGCACATGTCTTACTTCCTAGGTCCCTCTGGCTTTCTTCTTTTTACCACTTCTTTATTTTTGGGTGGAAAGGTACAGTCCGTTGTTTGGATCTGTACTGGTATAGCCGTTGTTTAGCGTATACCGTGCGTAAAGGCGTGAAAGCCTGCTAAATAGAGAGTTTAACCTGTTCACCTGGGTGTTTGGCCTCTCCTTGCCTGACTTTCTCTTTTTTTTTTTTTTCAATTTGATTTGAGGGGGGGGCTCTTCTGTTTTTCACCCCGATTCTTTTCATGCTTCCCCTCTAGAAGTGTTTATATAGTGCCAGAGCCAGTTTTTGGGACATATGCTAGGTCCGGGTAACTCCTCATTTTGACCTAGGGTTAATACGAGCGGGGCGGAAATAAGGGATATTTTGCTTTGGGGAGTTTTAAATTGTCCCAGTCTACGGGGTAGGCAATTTTTCTTCATCAGGCAAATCTAGTCCAGTTATACGTGTGTGAAGGGAATGACATGATTTGGCGGAAACGTGTTCAAATAGATACGAGTTTATCTTTGAGAGTCTTATAATTCTATCATCAAGTACTAAACGCTGGAAATCGCAGGAAGGAAGAATAATAGTTCTTAAGTATTGAAAGCTTTTCATGCATGGAATTTCTTTAGATAAAGTGCATTCCACGAACCTGGAACCTCGACTCCTTCGGCATCTACCAGGCGGTAGGCATTCCCGGAATAGGCATGGGTGATCACATAGGGTCCCTCCCATGTGGGTTGCAGCTTTCCTCTCGGGTGAGGCTGTCTTGATGGCATGATTTGCTTAAGTACTAATTCCCCGATTTCGAATTTTCTTTTTATCACCTTCTTTTCAAATGCCCTTGCCACCCTTCTTTGGTAGGCCTGGGCATGGTCTGCCGCTCTTAATCTCTTCTCGTCCAGTAGTTCGAGGCGTAGTAGGAGTGCCTCCCTCTTTTCCTCAACTTGGAGATCTTCTTCTAGTACTATTCTTAAGGATGGGACGAGAATTTCGTAAGGTACTACTGCTTCGGTCCCAAATGTGAGTGAATAGGGGGTTTGACCAGTGGGCGTTCTAATGGAGGTTCGGTATGCCCAGAGGGCATCTACCAGTTTATCAGGCCAATCGGTAGCCTTGTGGGTTTCTACTGTTTTCTTTATAATTTTGAGTAAGGTTTTGTTGGTGGCCTCTGCTTGTCCGTTCCCCTGTGGGTAGTATGGCGTGGAATGATGGAGTTCTATATGATGTCTATCGCATAGGTCTTGGAACTCTTGGGAGATGAACTGGGGGCCATTGTCAGTTATGATTACTTTGGGGGTGCCGAACCGTGCCAGGATGTGAGTGCGGACAAAACGAGACAGGGTAGAGCTTTTAATTACTACGTAGGACTCGGCCTCAGCCCATTTGGTAAAATATTCTGTGGCGGTGAGGATGAAGGCTTTTTGGGTGGTGTTTTCTATAGTGTCCCGGAATGGTCCTATTATGTCTAATGCCCACATGGAGAAGGGCCATGGTGATGTCATGGGATGTAAAGAAGATGCTGGTGCGTGTATTTTGTTGGCATGGGTTTGACATTGGATACAACGCTTAACGTATTTGTTACAGTCTCCTTCGAGCGTGGGCCAATAGTAGCCCATTCTTAGTACCTTCTTTGCTAGCATCTGGGCGTTGACGTGTCCTCCGCATACCCCAGAGTGAGCTTCTTCTACAATGGTGTATGCTTCTTCGTCGTCCAGGCATCTGAGTAGTTCTCCGTTGAAAGAGGCTCGGAAGAGTATACCCCCTCGGAGGCAGTATTTGATTGCTATCCTTTTAACTATTTTCTGGTCGTCGTTGGTAGCATAGCTTGGGAATGAAGCGTCTCTAAGGTAGTTTTTAATATCAAAGTACCATGGGTTTCCGTCGTCCATATTTCCTGGTTCAATAGTTAGGATTTCCGTGATACCAGTATTTTTGTTGGCCTGGTTCGTTTTTAGGAGATTTTGAATTTTAGGGTCACTGAGTTCGGTGGCAGGTGTTTCCAGTCTCTGAATAGTGACTGTTTCAGATGTCCTAGATAAAGGGAAGGCGAGTGATGAGGCTAGGGAGGCTAGAGAATCGGCAAGAATATTGCCAGTCCGGGGTGTGAAAATGTGAGTGACCTCACGGAATTGTTTTAACAGGACTATGGCTAGTTCTCTGTATGGCTTCAGCTTTGGGTCTCTAGTCTGATATTTTTTAAGAGTTTGGCGGATCACTAAGAGGGAGTCTCCAATGATGTCTAAATTTTTAGCTCCTAAGGCTAGGGCTGCCTTCAAACCTGCTATCAGGGCCTCGTATTCAGCAATATTGTTGGTGGCTTTGAACGTAAGCTGAAACGCTTGTGGGATAATGACGCCTTCGGGAGAGATTAGTGCTATTCCTATTCCCTTTCCCTTTTGGTTGACTGCTCCGTCGAAGTATAGCGTCCAGGTCTCTCTACTTTTCTCTTCAATAAGCGCAAATATTTCTTCGTCCGGGAAGTCCGTTTTTACTGGTTCGTAGTTGGGGAGAGGTAGTTGAGCGAGGTGATCAGCGATGGCTTGTCCTTTGACGGATTTTTGAGTGGCGTACGTGACGTCGAACTCGTTTAACTGTACTTGCCATCGGGCTAAGCGTCCCGTCAATATGGCTTTCTCGAATAAGAACCTTACTGGGTCTATTTTGGCAAAGTATTTGACTTTGTGGGCGAGAAAGTAATGTCGTAATTTTTGGGAAGCCCATACTAATGCTAGACAAGTTTTTTCTGTAGGAGGGTAGGCTTTTTCGTATTCAATCAGGGTTTTACTCAAGTAGTAAATGGCCTTTTCCTTTCTTCCCATGTCGTCGTGTTGTGCAAGTACGGCACCAATGGCTTCTTTAGTTGCGGCTATATAGAGGAGTAGGGGGCGCCCGGGTACTGGGGCCGAAAGTACTGGGGGTTTAAGAAGGTACTCTTTTAAATTATCAAAGGCCTTTTGGCATTCACTATCCCAATTAAACCGGACTCCCCCTTTTAGTAGTTTGTAAAAGGGGCGACATCGTTCAGCATGTTGAGAAATAAATCTCCTAATAAACTGCAACCTTCCTATAAGCCCTCTTATTCTTTTAGGTTCTTGGGTGGGGGCATTTGGGCAATGGCTTTTGCCTTGGTCGGGTCTATTTCTATCCCCCGTTTACTTACCATGAATCCCAAAAGTTTTCCCGAGGAGACACCGAAACGACATTTCTTTGGGTTCATTTTAAGTGAATATTCCCTGCATCTCTGCAGTACTTGCCTAAGTATTTCTGCGTGTCCTATTCGAGTTCTAGATTTAACCAAGATGTCATCCACATATACTTCTACTAGTTTGTGCATCATATCATGGAATATTGAGGTCATTGCCCTTTGATAGGTTGCCCCTGCATTTTTGAGCCCGAAAGGCATCACTATGTAGCAGTAGGTTCCCCAGGGTGTGGTAAAGGAGGTCTTTTCTTGGTCTTTTTCTGCCAGCCGGATCTGGTTGTATCCAGAAAAGCCATCCATGAACGAGAGCATCTCATATCCTGCAGTGTTGTCGACAAGGAGGTCGATGTGTGGGAGTGGGAAGTCATCTTTTGGGCATGCTCGGTTGAGGTCCCTGAAGTCGATGCATATTCGAATCTTTCCATCTTTTTTTGACACTGGAACGATATTTGCTATCCACTTTGGGTATAAGACTACCCGGATAAATTTAGCCTGGTGGAGTTTGTCCACCTCATCCTTGATTTTTAGAGCCACTTCGGGATGGAGGCGCCTTAGCTTTTGTTTGACTGGTTTTGCGTTTGGCTCTAAGATTAACTGATGTTCGACTAACGAAGTATCGAGCCCAGGCATGTCTTTGTAAGACCATGCAAAGACGTCTTTGTACTCGTGTAATATTTTAATTAGTCTCTCTCGTTCATCGTGATTTAGTTCTGCGCTAATCGAAATGATTTTGGGGTCAGTATTTGTCCCTAGGTTCAGCTCTTCTATCTTCTCATCTGCTTCCTCTGTCTTTTCATCGAACCTTTGAAGGCTCTGCTTAAACTCCTTAGACAGGTCTTCTCTTTCCTTATCGTCCTCATCACAGATTTCGAAGACTCCTAGACCGTCATCTGGGTTTTCTATGTCATCTAGGTCTGGTTCTTCTACCACCGCTATTGATTCAAATTTCTCTAAACCTAGTATGGCCCTGCTATATCCTTCCAAGTTGCTAATGATCTGGTCAGGTACTTGGCTCCTAGTGGGTTTTACCGTTTTGGACGAGGCACTAGGGTTGGGGTTTTTGGCTTGACTGGCGAGACGCTGTAGTTTGTTCAGGAGATCAGAGTCGTCGCTGAAGGGGTGCCATGCTGGAGTGAAGTCATCTTTGTCGAACAGGGATCCTAGGGTTCTGGTTTCCTTTTTTTTTTTGAACAGAAAAGACACTTATTATTTACAACCTACTGGATTGGTGGAAGTGCTTCAGCCGACTTTCCTCCAGCAGCTGGCGCTCCTTTGTTGCGATGCTTGAGCACTGCGAGAAAAGGAGGCTGGGTCAGCTGGAGTTTTGTCGTCTGGTGGCGAGTGTGGATTCAGGTGTTTATCAGGGAGTGGGAACAGCCATTCTAGGGAGCCAGAGAGGTAGTCTAGCTCGCTTTCCCGGTAGGGTCTAGGGGGCGGGGGCATACGGTTTCTTCGGAGGGTTCTACGATTATTTCCCTCACGAAATGTTCGTACAACTTCCAATTATATTTTCCCTCTAATTTAGATTTGTGTTTGGGTGAGCCGATCCCCCTTTGTCTAGCCATGCCGGGAGGTCGATGGGGTCCAGGATCCCATTTTTGTGTCCCAGAGTTTCCCCAGGAAGGTAACCCATGGTCCCCATTATACGCCAGCCAGGATTTTCAAACCTAGGGTGGCTTGTCTTTGAGGTAACGGGGGAGTGTTCCGGGGATTTAGCCAATTGGCCGGGAAATCTAAGATGTGGATGGTGGTTTCCATGGGTTTTGAGCTACTGGTTTTTATGGCGGTGGTTTCATTATCGGCGAACCTTGGCTTAGGTTCTCTGATCGCATCCCCTTGTATTTTGATTATCCGACCTCCCAAGGGAAATTTCAAGCACTGGTGCAGGGGAGAGGAGACCCCCTTTATGGATGCTAGCCATTTACGTCCTAGGATCATATTATAATCTGAATCCATTTCTAGGACATAAGCTTTAGTGCTAGTTTCCAGCGGCCCCACTTTTAATCGGAAGTCCTTGAAGCCTAGAACTGGACGAGCCGTTTTGTCATAGGCAAATATACGGGTGTCCGTTTCAAAGAGTGTGGTTATGCCCATCGATGTGCTCGAAGGTTTGTAATGACATGAGGTTTACTCCTGCCCCGGTGTCAATTAGAACTTTATCCACCGGGTGTCCTTCGAGGTTGATTGTTATACATAGGGTTGAGGTGTTGACGACTTTATCATGAACTTCTTCCTTAGGTCTAAAGGTGATGACGGGCCCTAGTCCTGCGGTGGCTAGAGCTATTGGTATGCCTAGGGTAGAGATTTGCGGGTCGACTTGAGTTCTTTCTAGGAACGTTCTTAGAGCCTGCTGGTGGTGTTCCGAGGTTTCGATCAGCTCTAAAATGGAAATTTTCACGGGGATTTTTCGGAGTTGGTCTAGGATGTCGATCCTATCCCCGGCGCGGGGCTCCTCAGTTTCGGTTTCAGGCAGGGGGTGTCTATAAGAGGGTACAGTGTTGAAGATTCTGCCTGCTCTAGTAGTATGATGGTTTAGTGCGTCAATGGTGGTTCGGGGGTTTTGTGTTATTGGGCGCGGGCTTTGTTGATTTGTAAGGGGGATATTGGTCGGTCTTTTTTGGGGGAAAGAGTCTTGTGGGTTTGGGGAGAATAGGTGAGGGGGTTGGTAGGATGGGGGAAGAGGCTGGTAAGATTATGCCACCTGGAACGATTCTGGGTGACTCTTCATGGTCAGCGACTTCTATGGTGTAGACGCTTTCATAGCTCAGGTTTTCTGGTTCTGTCAAGGGAGCCTTCGTAGCTGGCCTTGGGTTTTGGATTGTGGTTTCTACGGGGTTATGGGTTTCTGGGACCTTCTTGACTTCTAGTGATCTTGTAAATGGGTTGTTGAGTCCCCTAATGGTGGCCCAGTCTAAGCGCCTCTCTTCGTCAAGGGTGTAGACAATGTCTCTAAACAAGGAGCATTGCTCGATGGTGTGGCCGTGATGCCGATGATACTGACAAAAACGGGTTGGGTCAGCACCGATAGGCGAAGGTCTAGCCGTGGGTAGGGAAATGCTATTGGCCTTTAATAAGGCTCTGAGGATGTTCCCTAGGGTTTCCGGGAGGGGGGAACAGCTATCTCTTCCGTTTGGCCATCTTGGGCCGTAGGAGGGGGAAGGTGTGGCCTTACCATGGGGGCCGTATGCGGGTTCACTGAGGGCTTACCTTGCGTTCTTGGGGGGATAGGATAAGAGGATCTCCTGTTTTGGTCCTGGTTATGGATTGAGGGGGCCTGAATTGGGGAATCATGGGTTGTGAGGTTTTGTCGTATTGGCACGGGGACGGGTACTGATCGAGGGGTAAAATGTTGATTTGCTTGCCGAGGCGGTGCATATCCGGATGATCCGGGCGTGTACTGTCTCGGAGCTGTTCCTCGGTCAGGAACTCGTGCTCCGTTCGGGTAGAGTGCCGATACTTGGTTAATGATCCCCTCTACCGTGGGGGTTTGCGCCTTACGAGGCGGTTGTCCAACCCTATGGCTGATAGGTGGGGACTGGGTTTGTACTGCTGGGGCTGCACAACGGGAAATCCTGTTGTGGCGGTCAATCAGAAGTTGATACGTAGTGCAGTCTCCGTACGAAAGGCTCGTACGGAGCTCTGGACTCAGGCTCTGTAACATCATGTCAATTTCTTGACATTCTGTGAGTTGCAGACCGGTTCGGTGGACAAGGGTGCGCCACCGAGACACGTATTGTTCGAATTCCTCCCTAGGCCTCATTCTCTCTACGGTTAGATCTGAAATAGAGGGGGTCCTAATCCTCTGGTAACCGTAGCGGCCCAAGAATTTCTCGCTTACAGCCGAGAAATTCGACAAGTGATCTACAGGGAGGGTGGAGAACCATTGTAGTGCTTCTCCTTCCAATGATTTCTGGAAGAGGAAGACTAGTAGAGGTTGATTATCTAGAAACGGGCGTGCGTCTAGATAAAAGGCAGTTAAATGAATGTCTGGGTCTCCACGACCGTTGTACCGGCGGAATTTGGGGACTTTGAATCCCTCCGGTAGGTGGACTGACGGGATTTGTCTCAGGTTATGTAGAGACATGTGTTTGGGGGCCGAGGGACCAGTCTCGGAGAGAATTCTCCGGATGGTATCGTCCAGTGTTTCTCCCCGGGGAGGGCTGCCTAGCGGTCCCGGGTTTGGGGTGGTCTGGTAGGGGCCTGGGGTGGAAACAACTGGGAATTTTGGATTCGCGGGGGAAAGGGGGGTGAATGAAAAAACTCGGGTTGACCGAGTGACTGGGTGTGGATGGGGCTTTGGGAGTGGATTTAGGGGTTTCGACAGGGGTTTCCTGTCTCGAGGTCTTGGCATGACGGTAGTCACGAGGTCATGAAACATGTCCTCTACCGTTTGATACCCTAGACTAGCCATCCTTTCCTCTAGATGGGTCAGGAACTGTGTGGCCTGACCCTCTTGGTGATTCCTTTCCTCTAATATCTCCTCTTCTATGTGGGATTCCATGACGTAGAGTGGGGGGATGAATGCAGATTGAAAGCGGTGAATAAAGCAGTAAAGGATTGCGCAGCTGTGTGCGACTTACGAAAGCAGTAAAGGATTGCGCAGCTGTGTGCGACTTACGAAAGCAGTAAGGGATTGTGCAGCTGTGTGCGGCTTACAAAGCAGTAAAGGATGTTATAATGCACAGTAGAAGAGGATTTAATTCAAGGAGTGAGAAACTCTAACCTTCCTAGAGGGTTGATAGCATTTTAGTCAGGCTTGTAAAAGGGGGCAGAAGAGGATTACCTTTTTGTTGTTTTTCATGAGGGAGGTCCCACCGTGATCGCCAGAATTTGTCGGTGTCGAAAATCCGCGTGTGTGGGGTTCTTCGGAGGGTTCGGATCGGATGCGTGCCCTGGCGGGCTCGGTCGGATCGTCTTCTCGGAAGGGGTGAGGGTGTCGTTCCTGGTTGAGACGCCCGACAGCGGCTCAAGAGGATTCAAGGGGGTTTGTGATCGCCACCTGCTTTTTCTAAAAACAGGAAAGGGTTTGGGTCGGATTTGATCGCCTACGTGGGGAGTTTGTGGGGTCTCCGCTCTGAGACACGGATATACCGTACACAGAGGTGAAAAACAGGTAATCCTATTCTGCTTCCGGGCTTGACTAAAGGAGTTATGGGTCAAAGGGATGTTGATATGGGGTGTGGATAGGGGGGCGGCTAGTTGTGGTTAGCCGTCGGCCAGGGGCGGCTAGCTAGGGTTAGCCGTCCAGGGTCTGGGAATTTAGGCAGGGGTTTGGTAGGTAAAGGGTGGGGTTTGGGCAGAGGCTAAGCTAGGTTTAGCCTGGGTTTATGGAGGGTGGGATGAGAGGGTATTTTATGTGGGGAATGGGTGTTTCTCTCACAAAAGGGCTCTCTCTCTCTCTCTCTCTCTTGGGATTTCTGGTGGTGGAAGGGTTTGAAGATGAATGGTGATTGTTGTGGATTTTGTTGGGTGTGTTGTTGTTGTTGAAGGCTTGGGACCTCCTCTATTTATAGTAAAAGAGAGGTAGGAAAATATCCCGAGGGTAATGGAGTGGGTTGGCTTCGATTGGACCTCTCATTAATGCTCTGGTTCTTCTGCCAGAGACAGGTGAAGGGCGGCTAGTGCTAACTAGCCGCCCGGGATGGGGCGGCTACTTCCTGGTAGCCGCCCCTATCATGACCTGCCAAACGTCCCATCTCTGACAAGCGGTGGCTTGGGTCGGCTACTTGGTTTGATCCGGCCAAGAGAGGGCGGCTAAAGGTCATGACCTGCCGCAATGATCAGCATTTAATATTGCTTTATGTCCCATCCAGGGAACTGGTCCAAAGTCGGCCAGGGGGCGGTTAGGGGGGCGGCTAGTGTGAACTAGCCGCCCAGTGAGGGGCGGCTAGTTAGAGATAGCCGCCCCTTTCCAGGGACTTTAGGTTTTTAGGGTTTTGGTTTTGGTTTAGGTCTGGGTTAGGGTTTGGCTTAGGTTAGGGTTTGGGCTAGGGTTTGGGGTTATGTCAAAGTTTAGGGTTTCCGGTTTAGGTTTAGGTCAAGGCTGGGATTAGGGTTTAGGGCTAGGGTTTGGGGTTAGGTTTAGGTCAAGGTTGGGATTAGGGTTTAGGGTCAGGGTTTGGGGTTAGGTCAAGGTTTAGGGTTTCCGGTTTAGGTTTAGGTCAAGGCTGGGATTAGGGTTTAGGGCTTGGTCAAGGTTCTAGGGTTTCCGGTTTAGGTTTAGGTCACGGCTAGGTTTAGGGTTTCCGGTTTACCGAACCTTTGGTTCTCTATTGGTGTCCACTTGTGGGATATTTCCGTGTGTTACTTGAAGTATTTCTGTCTCTCTGGACGGTCAAAATTGGGGTATCTACACCCCCATGCTTAGCATCCGGCCCTTCCACCCCGCGAGTCGCTTTTGGAACCGCTCTATCAAAGGAAATGCAGTCCTCCTTTGTCATCTTCGTTCGCACCAATGGGAGACCGAGGGCTTTTGTGGGTAGGGAGTGAATACCGCAGCCTATAATGGCTGCCAATCGGTTTGCTAGGTCCTCGTCCACGTTAATGGCATACATGACGCTCTTCTGCCAGTTCAGGCTGAGACATGCTACTAGCTCGAAGCAGCGGGTGATGAACCGCACGCTGCGTGTTGCGCCCTCTGATGCCTCGCAAAGGATCATTGTATCATCAGCGTATTGAACTAGCGGAACTTCAAGACCTCCAAGGGAGTTTGAAAGTCCGCGGAGCCACCCATCTGATCGCGCCGCATTGCACATCCTGCTCAAGGCGTTAGCCACCAAAACAAATAGGGTGGGGGATAGGGGGTAACCTTGTTTGAGGCCCCTGAGAAGAGGAAAAAAACCATGTTGTGATCTGTTGATCAGGAGAGAACCGTAGGCCAACCTTGTGCATTGGCGGATCATTCGCTGCCAATTGTTATCAAAACCGTGATTCTGGAGGAGTTGGTATAGGAAATCGCGATTGACGCTGTCGTATGCCTTCGCAAAATCAAGTTTGAGGACCAAGCCACTTCTTTTGTCTTTGTATAACACTGAGATGATTTCCTAGGTGACAAAGAACCTTCCTGTAGTAGCCTCCCAGGTAGGAACGCATACTGGGCATCATCAATAAGGTTTGCGCAAACCAATTTTAGTCGATTTACCAGCACCTTTGAGACGATCATGTAGCAGGCGTTCACCATGCAAATCGATCGGAACTCGGAAGTGCTCAACCGACGACACGCCGTCCACTTTGGGAATTAGAGAGAACCGGGAGGCATTGATGCACTCGATTTTCTGATTACCGCAGAAGAACTCATGGACCATCTGGATAATGTTCTCCCGGATAATGTGCTAATATGTTTGGTAGAACCTTATATTGAAACCGTCGGGACCTGGAGCCTTGTCACCCTCTGTGCCAAAGATCGCACTTTTTATCTCACGTTCAAGTGGGAGGACTGCCAAAGTTGCTTGTTGATCTGGTGTCACACGCGGTAGGCTTTCGTCCCACCACTTCGGGCGCCATCCGCGGGGCTTTCGAAAGGAGTTTGTTAAGTATCGAACCAAGTTCCCACAAATCTCGGACTGGTCGCTCCAGGTTTCCCCTCCAATTTGGATATGACTGATGTAATTTAAACGCCTGCATTGGTTGGCCATTTTGTAGAAGAAACGAGTATTGTTGTCTCCCGATTTGAGCCACAACGCCTTCGGCCGTTGCCACCATTCCATTTCTTCCATCTTTAGAACATCATTTAGCTCGGCTTAGCATGTTCGCGGGCTGTCCGGTCTTCGTCCGATAGTGGGCTCAACTTTTGAGCCAAGTCGAGTTCCGTGATCCAAGAAGAGAGGTTAAGTTTCTTCTCTGTTCTATTTTGTCGCGCTTCATGGCCCCACTCTCGTAGCCATATTTTGAGACGTCGCAATTTGAAATTTGGTGTAGGGATGTAAAATGAATTGTAAAATATACTGAGAATATCATGTTTAAAAATAATACTGGAGTTCAACTATGCATTACCCTATCCCTATGTATACTGTCCCTATGTATACTGTATCCTGATGAAATGTAGGTCCAACACGCTTTAAGAACTCTTATGAACTGACACACCACTTCCTCCATTTTGCCTTACAGCTTTCCTTTCTCTCTTTTTTCAGGATTGCATGTGAATCCATTGTAAATGGCCATGGCAGTCTGCCAGTCTCCCCTCCTCCCTCCCATATTTCCACCACCAATACCAGCACCATCACCACAAAAATCCCATATGATAACATCATGTGGGGTCCCATCCACTATTCCACTATGCTATTCAACCACCACTGTCATATACCAAAGTTTTTTTTTTTTGTGAGATTGAATGATTCTCAACTGTGGTAATATTTGAAAATGAGTTTGAAAAATAAATCTCATTTGAATATGAATTTAGAGGAATTAAATGTTTGAAAAACTAATAATTTTTAAAAACAGATCTAAACACATTTTCCGCTTTGGATTTCCAAATCCACCAATTTGTTTTTTTATTTGTTAAAAAAACAAGAGATTGAAAAATTGTGAAAACAATATTTTTCAATTGCTGGGCTTAGTTGGACGCGGAATTTTGAGACCCAATGCTTCTCAATTCCAATAGAATAGTCTTAGAAGTATAATTTCTTTAGATTTATGAAAAATGATTTTTTATAATAAAAAATTATTTTTCTTTTAATTTCTTTAAAATGCTGAGATCGTTGCCTAGATTATGTATGATTTTAGTTAAAACAGTAGCTATCTAAACTCATTTTCAAACAAGAACATAGAGAATGGAATTTGTATAGTGGACCACTTTAACTGTTAAATCAATATTAATTAGGATGGAAGCTTCCAAATTGAAGGCCAACTGAAATTTTTAGAGACATTGTGAAGGAGATAATGTTTGAAGCTGTGTGGTCCCTTTTTAAGAACATTGTCAAGAAAAAATTTGGAAAAAAAGAACTGCAATGTGGTCCAAGAATGGCATGCACAACTTTAAATTTAATTCAACTCTCCAAGGAATGGTAAGGCAATCTTTCTAAAAAGAAAAAGAAAAAGAAAAACTTAGACACATATCAATCTCCTTTTATATAAAGCTTAAATTTAAATTAACATCCATAATGTATGTGACTAACCAATATATGGATAATTATTATATAATGATACATTATAAAATAATATTGAAGTTTTGTTTGGAGTTTAAAATTATATTTTATATCTATTTGTCTAAATTTGTAGTATTCTAATTATTCTGATAGAACATATGCGTTTGTGATATTATTAATATTTCATTTATAGTGATTTTGACCTACTGCAATCTCAAATTTTTAAAAAAAGTTTGTTGGATTTAATGACGTCATGAGAATTACACATATATTGGTTGGATTATTGGGGTGTCACATTGTAGAAATCATCATCACTATAAATTATTGTGAATCTTTTACCCCCGTTTGGGTGAAGAATAAAGGGTGAATAGGGGAGAATATAGTAGAATAAGCTCCAAACAGCTGTTTGTTTGATAAGAATAAACATTGATAGTTATGTCTGGATAAGCTAGGATAAAGTCTGATAACTATTCTAAGAAAATGGTGGAATTGCTTATCAGGGCTTATCTATGCCAATGGATAAAAATACCCTTCTTTGTCATTTCAAAATATTTATCTCACCTAACACTCTCTGCACACATTTCAAAAACTGTCACATCTATCATATCACACTCATATCTCTTGTAATTATTCCCAAACACAAATAATTTATGCAGGGGTATAATTGTCATTTAAAAAGTCATAAACTCTTATCCATCTCTTATCTACCACTTATCCTTATTTTATTCAAGGTGAACCAAACAACAAAAATATTAATTTTACGTTTCCCAATGAAAATAACAGAAAAGACAACCAAATAAAAATTTACTTATTCAACATGGATTGTTATCTATCCCAGTATAACTATCAAGGACAAATAATCTTATGTCTCACCCCAAACGGGCCCTTATAGTATAACATAATATAATATTCATCATTTATATATTTTTAAGCAGTATTAGGTATTCCAAATCTCAACTGAGATGCAGTGATGCATCATATCACAACCTTCTCTAAATACCAAAACAGAGGTGGTGTTTCAAAATAGCCATACATTGTGATAACTTCATATGGAAATTCAACCCAATCAAGCTTTTGATGACACCTACCACACCATTTTATATACCTCTTTACTTTAATCAAACAGGAAGCTTTTCTAAGCCAAAGCTGACATTAAAAATAACTAATTGATTTACTATTATTTTTGTTCTATGCGTGTGGTTTCGCTCTGATGTTAACAGCTTTGGTCGGCCATGTTTGTGGAAATAGGGGCCTCATTGTTAGAAAACTATTTAAAAAAAACACAAACTTAATAAAGAAAAAGTTTGGAATAAAGAGTTTTAGAGGCTCAAGAGAAGCTCATCTTAGTGGATAACACCAAAACATAAGCCATTCACAAACATCTTGTTAGTGTTGAATTTTATCAGATGCAAATAGTTTCTGATAAAATACTGATTCGTGACAACTTCACATTCTTCGCAAATGATAGATTGTGACAATTTTTTTAATAAGACTGATTAAATCTAATGGGATCCAGTCCTGACTCGATCACTTTGTGCACTATTTAATCACTTACAAACACTTCAACTCCTCTCCACATCTCCACTTCCATCCCTTCCATGGCTTCTCCAAGCACGCACTCCCATCTCCTTCCCCTTCTCATTCTCTTCAGTTTGAGCTTCCTCTCTTCATCATTATCCAAGTTGAATCCAAGAGAAGATTTTGAAAGCTGGGTCTCATGGAACTCCAAAGACTATCAAAGAAGAGTCGCCATCCGAACAAATTCCAACAATGGAGAGCCTGCAATGGGAGCTCTTGATGCGAAGCTAAAGAAGGCAGAGCAGATGAAGATGAGAGTGACCGTTAGTTTAGATGGCGATGGCGATTATGCGACGATAAGGGAGGCTCTTGATAGCATCCCAAACAGCAATACTAGGAGAGTAGTCCTGCTAATAAAGCCAGGAGTCTATAGGTAATGTATCATCAGTAGTACTTTTTTCACTAGTGAAAATGTTGTTATGACTAATGATAACTTGATATGGTTTTGTGAACAAGAGAGAAGATTGTGATACCTAAGTCGAAGCGATTCATAACTTTCTTGGGAGATCGAGAGAGTGCGCCAGTGATCACAGGCAATGACACTGCTTCCACAAAGGGGCCTGATGGGAAGAGTTACAGTACGTTCCACAGCGCGACGGTGGCTGTCCATGCTGATTATTTTGTGGCCATCAACATTGTTTTTGAGGTAATCCATGAATCTGAGAGTTTCATTTATGTATATATAGTGAAAACTAAGTTAATCTTGTGAATGCTAGATGGATTTCTCATAGTCATTGAGTCTGTTTAAATAGATTTCAGCATTACCAGATGTTTTGTGGTCTTCACATGCATTGGATTCCAAAGATAAAGAGTAGTTCCTTAATTATTTTTTTAAAATCTCTTCATCGTATAGCTGGGTACATGCATTTGCTAGATCTTTGCACATGTTTTATGGAGAAAAGGCAGAGGTGCATGGTGTGTGATATTTTAAAGTGATCTCCAATAAATACATTATATAAACTCCTATTATGCTCCTTGATGTGTACATGATCTTCTTCATATAAGGTTCACCTGGAGTATTAATTTCCAATTTTTAGATCATAGTATTGGAGAGAATAAGAACATGTTCCTTTTAATTCTAGTAAGTCTCTAATAGAAATTGACTTGCGACAATCTTACGGCTTAGCATGTGAAATTGGTGACAATTTTTTATAGTTTGCAATAATTTAGTCTCTGGTTGAAGATTGATTGAATCTAATGAGATTCAACTCCAGAACACGGCCCCATACCCAGAAGAAGGCAAACCGGGAGGGCAGGCAGTGGCCCTCCGTGTATCAGGCAACAAAAACGCCTTCTACAACTGCAGCTTCTATGGAACACAAGACACTCTCTACGACCACAAAGGCCTCCATTACTTCAAAAACTCCTTCATCCAAGGATCCGTTGACTTCATCTTTGGAAATGGGAGATCCCTTTACAAGGTAACTTAGTCTAAGGTCATGTTTGTAACTAATTGTCAAACTGATTATGTTTATGCAAAATCAGTTGTTGTTTAAAGAGAAAGCTGATTGAGAATAACTTTTACAAAAATATTGTTTGAGATTCATGAATAAAAAGTCGTCCATGCAGAATTGCACCCTAAATTCAATAGCGAAGAAGGTGGGGTTCGTGACGGCGCAGAAACAGAGTAGTGCGTCGATTGCGACGGGGTTCTCGTTCCTCAACAGCAACATCGAGGGGACTGGAACCGTGTACCTAGGGAGGGCGTGGGGGGAGCTATCGAGGGTGGTCTTCTCATACACTTTCATGGACAAGGTGGTCCCTCAGGGGTGGAGCAACTGGCATGCAAAGCATCCTGAACGGTAAAGTCTTCTTTCATTTCTTTTGAATGAGTCATATTTTCAAAAGCATCTTCAACCATACTCCATTCTGGGAAGGTCTATAAAAGAGATATTTGTTTTAGAGATTCTACTTTGGTCTCTAAAGTTGGACTCTTGCTTCTTTTTTAAAATTTTAATTTTTATGCATAAATCCAATTTTTTAAAAATTTAGTTAGTACAATTGAAAATATATCATTAAGACATCTAAAATATTTAATGTGTTAAACATATATAAAAATAATATTCTTAAGATATTAATAATTAACAGTTGTATCTTTTTAAATAATATTTACTTGATTCAATTAATTTTTACTTGCATTTACTTATTAAAATTTCTTTAGATATTAGAAAAATGAGTATAAATTTTTGAAATATTAATATTATATTAAAATAAAATAGAGTTGAAGATAGAAATATTTTATTGTATTTGAGATCTGATGCGATCCACTCAATTGGTCTATAATGAGGGACTGACACATGACATGTCACATATTTAACATGTTAGATTTGTGATAATTTTAGATATATGTCAGTTTTTATTGAAAGACAAATACTGAAGAGATCTAATACTGAATAAGGTTTTGATTTTTCAGGAGTGTTTACTATGGAGAGTACAAGTGCAGTGGGCCTGGTGCGAACTGGACGAGCAGGGTTTCATGGCCTCATATGTTGTCTGATCAAGAAGCCCAACCTTTTCTGGGGACTTATTTTGTCTATGGAGATGGATGGATCTTGACTCCTTCCTCTTTTGAATAGTTGATGGTTTGAATAGTTGAAGAATTGTATGGGTGAATAATTAAACCTGGATTATGTAATTGTTTAGGACTAGTGATGGCAACGGGCAGGTTAATACGGGTTTGTGAATCCCAATCCTAAATCTGCTCTCAGAATCTTGTCTTAAACCCGTGACAGGTTTAGTTTTTTCATCCAAACCCGTTCTAACAATTATATAAAAAACCCGAATCCACCTCGACCCGTCCTATTTAGGTTGGGTTTATGTAGTATTTAATATAAGTTAGAATTTTAAACAAAAATAAATATTTATTAAAATAAATTCTATAAAATAAGAAATATAAACTTAAAACTCCATAACAAATGATAAATATAATGTTTTTTTTTGTGAATACCAAAAGACAACCCGTGTATGTTTATATGATTTTAAATTTTAATTAGCGTTTTAATTTATTCATTTAAAAAAAAATCAAATAACAAATACAAAATATGTAATTATTATAATAAATATTTAATCATATTATTAATAGCAACCGGGGTGGGTTCGGGATGAGTTTTGCTAAGTAAACCCATTTTCTATCTCAAACCCGTCGGATTTTATTTTATCCGTCCCAAACCCGATCCAACATGGTCGGGTTGGGTCGGGTATCCTATTGGGACAGTCTCATTACCATCCCTATTTAGAACTACCCATCTAGAAGAAGAAAAAAATTTAATTGGGATAGTTGCAACAAACATTTTATATTTTGGTTATAATCATGAATAAATATTCCTCCTTTGCAAAACAAAATTTATCAAAAGAATTATCAAAAGAAGATATTTTCAAATGAAATTTCAGCTTAAATTAATAAAATATCTTTGTGACACACAGTTTTAATTATTCTAATAAACATTATGTATATCAATCCTTTCAAAAGTTTAGATATAATATCTTTTAGAAATCCTACAACAAAAAGAATAAAATAATTAAATGTTTAGGTTATGATTAATTATGCTCCGTCCATAATGTCCTCACACACACGCGCCGCGCGAATTCGGATGTTTTTTTGAAATATTAAATTACATTAATATCTATTTGTGTGTGTATATATATATGAATTTCAAATAATTTATTATTTTTTTAAATACATATATTTTTTGAATTTTTGACAAACTCAAACAAGGGTTCTGACTTGTACGATGAAAAATCTAAATCTAAATCATCTATTTGTTTTTTGTGTTTATTTTGTGCTCGGTCGAGAATACAATATAAAATTTATCAAATGAATATATTTAACACCCATGTTTTTATTTATTAATTAAAATATGAACCATCCTCTTTTCATCTTAAAAAAAAGTGAATTTTTCATATTTACCCTTAAAAAAACTTTATATTATTAGAATGACTTCATTATAACTCTATTTTCAACAAAACCCTCTTAAAAGATTTAAATTATGCATAAATTTTTTAAAAAAGTATTTTTATACAATATAATTTTTTAAAATTTTATAAAAATACTTTTTAAAAAAATATTAAAAACTCTTTTAAAAAATAATATTGAAAATAATAATTCATCTGACATATTTAAAAAAATTATTTTTCTATAGAGATATATATGAAAAAAAAAACATGCATGTGATCCTGATACTGCACAAATGGATTGTCTCACAAGAAACCAAAAAAAATGGCCGCGTCGTTATTGAGCTTTCACATCCGTCCGATCTACTTTGGACGGCTGTTGCCCTAGGAGTCCGTGACATCATCTCCCACATGGGTTCGGATAAGCCGCACACGTGCTTGCCCGCTTCAACGGACTCTTTGACCTCACTCACTCCTGACCTTCGATTGCTGGATTTTCCTTCCATTCATTATCAAAAGACGATCTTGACCGTCAATTCATGATAAGAAAAATGGGAAAAATCCAAATAATCCCCTGTAAAATGGCCTAAATCCATATAGCCCCCTCACTTTTCCTAAAGTCCATATAACCCTCTGAAAACACTTATGCAAATTCAAATAACACATCTGAGTTAATCTTCTGTTGACAGATGAGGAATATTATGTAAATATTCTGTTTGGTTAACCTTGACTAAAAACACAGTATTCAAAAACCTCTACAATTTGTTAAAACTGCTAAAAATTCTCTATAAATGACTATTTTACGGTTAAATAGATTATAAAATCCTATTTGAAGGGATAAAATAGTCATGTACGAAGAAGTTTTTACATTTTTAACACATTATAAATGATTTTTGATATACTGTGTTTTCAATGAGAGTTAACTAAATAAAATATAGCAGAATAGTCTTTATCTATTAACGAAATTTTAACTTAGCGGTCTCTTTGGATTTATTTAGATGTTTTCATAGGGTTACATGAACTTGAGAAAAAGTTAAAAGAGTATATGAATTTCGAGTAGTTTACAGGGGTTTATATGGATTTTCCCTTTAAAAAATCCACCGTTATTTGACCAGCGCATCAAGGGCAATTCCGTCTTTCAAATATTTCTTAGAAGTCGTTCGTGTTCGTTCGAACACGTTCTCTGTCTCTCTCTCTCAATTCCCTTCACAAACATCTCCGACAGCTCCTAAAAAACAGTTTTCCCTCAAAAATTTCTTCTCTGTTTGTATATAGAAAACCCTAGAATTCCTTTTTTTCGCACAATTCGATCGATTTTTGTTTGAATTCGTTTGGGGATTCGAACAATCCCATATCGTGGCAGGGATGATGATCTCAATCATGAGGCCCTGTTATCGACTCGTCTTCGGATTCACCTCCGCCGCCCGACGCCACCGCGTCGCCGCAGCAGTCATCCACCCTTTCCGTCGTTTCGACGCCTCCTACTCCCGACTCCTCGGCCGCCGTCCACTCGTCGGGAACCTTCGTCACTTCCCCTTCCCCTGTACCGCTTCCGCCTCCACCGGATCGTATGTTCGGCGGCACTCGACGTCGGTGGAGACCGTCGGCGAGAACAAGGGGTTCGAGAGGGTCTACGTGCAGGGGATGGCGGCCGTGAAGCCGCTTGTTGTGGATCCGATTCCGCTGGATGGTGGCACGGTGGTAAATAATGGCGGATCGGACGGTGCTAAAGCGGCGGCGGCGGCGGCGGAGGAGGAGGAGGAGGAGGTTGAGATGGAGTTGCCGATCGCAGTGGAGAAGGAGGTCCCGGAGATCGAGAAGGAGGCGTGGAGGCTGCTCCGGAACGCGGTGGTGAACTACTGCGGGAACCCCGTGGGGACGGTGGCGGCGAATGATCCGGCGGCGAACGCTTCGCCGCTCAACTACGATCAGGTGTTCATCCGCGACTTCGTGCCGTCCGCGCTCGCTTTCCTTCTGAAGGGGGAGTTTGAGATCGTCCGGAACTTCCTCCTCCACACCTTGCAATTGCAGGTGAATTTGATTGTTTGGTCTCTCAGCTTTTTTGGTCTTTTGTTTCTTGAATTAACGTTGTTTTGGGGGTTTTGTAGAGTTGGGAGAAGACGGTGGATTGTTATAGCCCGGGACAGGGGCTGATGCCTGCGAGCTTTAAGGTGCGGTCAGTGCCACTTGGTGGTGGCAATGAGGCGTTCGAGGAGGTATTGGACCCTGATTTTGGGGAGGCAGCGATTGGTCGGGTTGCCCCTGTTGATTCCGGTGAGTGAATAACCATGCTTGTTTGGTTTGTTTTTGGGGTGCTCATGTCTTGATTGAATGTTAGATTTGATTATCAGTGTATAGTTTCTATCAGCTGTGTATGATATAGAAAAATATCTTAGCGACAGTGTGGGTTCTATTAAAACTTCATCCATTGGTTAGATTCGTTTGAATTTACTGAAATACAGTGTCATGGCAATTGATGGGGGCAGACTGTACAGGGGGTGTTACAAAAAAAAAAAAAACGGAATTAATTAAAAAGCAGCACAGATGTGAATAGTAAGGAAAATAATGTATATGATTCTCAAAAAATATGATCTTTAATATTTTTTAACAAGAAAACTTGGAAGATTGTAACATTCCTTGATAGGGTCTCATGATATGGAATTGTTTATATGATTTTTTTTTTAATTTAAGAAAATGAAGTTGGTGGACCTGCCACTTCTTTGTATTAGATAGAAAGTAGTATACGTCCGATGATTAACAAAAACAAAGTAAAGAAAGGTGGGGGGGGGAGGGATGCGAACGAGGGGAGGCATGAGAGGGGACTGGAGACTGCCTGAGGTAAGAGATTTATCCCAGCAAACATATAGTCCCCCCAAAGCTCGACACCTAAGGTGCAATCATCAATGAACCCCGCTCGACCCTCACCACATCAGCACCAAGGTAGAGATTTTTTTTATTGTTGATGTTATAAAAAAAAAACAAGAACGACAAAATCCAGAAAACAGGAACCTCATCTAAGCCCTGATAGAGCTGCTTGTTTAGTCATGTTGTTTGGGATAATGAGAACGGGACCATGAGTTACGATTTCCAGATGCAGAATGAGTGTTAAAAAAATAAATGAAAGTAGGATTTTTCCCCTTTCTGAGACATGCAAGTGAAACCAAATAAGGGAGACATGGCAATTGAAACAAAAAAAGATTGGACGCTTATTACATGCAGTAATTTTTTATTTTTTGAATTGGATTACATGCCGTCATTATATGCAACATTGAGTGCAATTCCATTTTGCTAACAAGGTATATGCTTTGTCTGATGAAGCAAACTTTTTTGTAACTGAGATATTATTCATTGAAGTGTATACTTCATTTTTATGAAGTGTACAGGTTTCGTTAGATGAAGTACATTTTCAAAAAATCAAAGCACGTGGAAAATGCTTTGAGGGCCACAGGGGAATGTCCTTACATTATCTAGAAAACTGTTGGATCACAAGTATTTGGGCCTGACAGCATATGGATCTTAGGAAGTTGATCTGTTGGGAACACTAACATGATACTTTTTGTGGGATTGGGGGCAGTTACCCTCCCTGAGCCTAAGGTGGCTCCGCCTTTGGTAATACATGCCACTCTGGTTTTGATAGCTTATAATTGGCGTTGAAATATAGTTTCATTTGACTGTCTAATATGGATATAGTTTTTTCAATTTCCTGATATATTTGGAGATGCTTGTGAGATGGAAATATGAAGCTCCTATATTTTATTTAGAACAAAGTAAAAAGGCATATGTTTTGGCTCCTACACTCTTTTAAAAGTTGTGATCATATGCATGGTTAGTGATGTTTTGTGTGATTAGATAGTGAAATAAACCTGTTATTTCATTTTGGTTGCTTGAGAAGTTAGTGTTCGTTGGTTCAAGGATTAATGTATCCATATAGGCATGTATTTGGTCTAATTTGTTCTATTAATTTTTAAATGTTGACATTTTCTTTGTATATATGATGAGGTCAAATATGGCCTTGACTAAATAACTAGCATTTTGGGTGGTGTAATCTTGTGTCTTATGGTATGACAATGACAGGGTTATGGTGGATCATCTTGCTGAGGGCTTATGGAAAGATCACTTGTGATTATGCATTGCAAGAGAGGATAGATGTCCAAACTGGCATAAAGCTGATCTTGAACCTGTGTTTGACTGATGGATTTGATATGTTCCCATCTCTACTGGTCACAGATGGGTCCTGCATGATAGACCGAAGGATGGGTATCCATGGACACCCCCTTGAGATCCAAGTAATTCTAAACGCCACTGAATCTTCTTTACTTTTATTTTATTTTATTTATTTATTTTTGACAAAAGGGTTGCAACATTAAATTAGTAATGATGTCCCTCTGAACAAAAGGAGTTGAGGGATCACCTAATAGAAGGAATAATCTTCTTTACTTGAAGCTTATATTTTCATACTTAAATTCATCCCTTGCAGCAGTCCCGTATATAGAAAGTAACACCTGCTGGGAGAGGTCCCGCACATCTTTTCATATTTTCATTGAATTATTATCAGCCTTATGATTGTTGACTTGTTATTTGCTAAGTTAATTGTCTATTCAATTCTTTAGAGATTTTGCAAAGATTGCTTTGATGCCTAATGTAATATGGGAAGATGATCTTGTCATGATGAAAAATCCATTTTAAAGGACTATCAATCATGCATTAAGATGCATCATGTTTTGCATTTTATTGTTTGCATTCAAGTGAGGGACCTGATCGGTAGGGTATATCCATTGCAAAGGAGTATCAATTATGCATTGATGCATGGTGTTTTGCATTTCATTTGTTTGCATTTAAGGGAGGGTCCCATTAAAAAAAAATTACTTATCTACATTTAGTTGTTTTTGTCATTTTCTGATCATTGGTTTAGTTTATTTGAAGTTATATTTCAAATTGTATGACATTTTTGTTTATTTCTAAATCTATTTGATAATATGTCATAGGGCAGTAGGGCTACTCATTTAAGGAAACTTTGTTTGGACTATCAGATCTTGTTTAGAAATTAAAATCTCAATTTCACGGGAAAGATTGTTCTGATTCATTTGGATTGTTTCATAACTTGACCTCAAACCAGTGGAATATTAAAATGCATTGACTGAATGGTTATGTAATTTCTTTCAATGGGTTACTTGTGTTTGTATATCATTTTGCACTGCCTTCTGCATATGCTACATGTATATGGACTGCTTTGCATGAAATTCATTGTCTATGATTGACGCTTTTTTTGGTTGGCTCTGTGATCTCTTTTTGGAACTCTTGTCATCGTAAAATGATGTTTTTTCTTTTGCTTTTTTTTTCACCTCTATCAGAATCATTTGGTTATCAACTAATTCACAACTTTTCGCCAGGCATTATTTTACTCAGCTCTCCGGTGTTCACGTGAAATGATAACTGTTAATGACGGGTCCAAGAATCTGGTGCGAGCTATCAATAACAGGCTCAGTGCATTGTCTTTTCACATTCGAGAGTATTATTGGGTGGATATGAAGAAGATCAATGAGATCTATCGGTATAAGACAGAGGAATACTCTCAAGATGCTATTAATAAGTTCAATATCTATCCTGAACAGATTCCCGCCTGGCTGGTGGATTGGATTCCTGAAAGAGGTGGTTATCTTATTGGCAATCTTCAGCCAGCTCACATGGATTTTAGGTTCTTTTCACTCGGCAATCTCTGGGCCATCATCTCGTCTTTGACCACTCCAAAGCAAGCTGAGGGCATCCTTAACCTTATTGAAGAGAAATGGGATTCCATTGTTGCAGACATGCCTCTTAAAATATGCTACCCTGCTTTGGAATATGAAGAGTGGCGGATAATTACTGGAAGTGATCCAAAGAATACGTGAGTTCCTTTTTTCCGTTGGTTATATATAATTGCCTTTTAAATGGATATTCTTTTAGGTACCCTTGAACGTTATTGAATATACCCCAGTAGATTTATTTGCATTGAAATTTGCTATTTTCTTGGGAAAAACATGCATAGGAATTCATTGACAGTGTATTATAACTTTACTAGTTCAACTTCAAACGTGGATGAATAATGCATGTTTTTGTCACTCATCCTTGGCAGTTTCTTTTCTTTCTTTTTTTAATTTTCAAACTAGTTTTGGGGTTGGTTGGCCTCCTTCAATTGTCTAATATGAATCGTTCCTTTCTAGACTCTCAATCTGTTCCTTGTGCACTTCTTGGGTATTGATGACATATAAACCCATTGGCGCATATTATTTGTTTATTTATATCTTTTGTTTTTTACTTTATTTTGAACTGTTTGTTTCTCCTTTGTCACCATTCAGGATGCCAAAGAATGTTTCATGTCTCATTGTTTGAGGTTCTGGGTTCAGTACCTGTTAGTTGTTCTGCTGCTGTATTTAAATTCGATTGATATTTTATTTTATTTTTTTGAAAATTGGTGCCCCCCTGTGCATATTTTTCCCATGTTAGAACTTAGAATTGCGACATCAATCTATTGTTTACCTAAATTACGCTTGATATTCTTTGAATGCATGTTCTATTGGATCTCTTCTTCTTATTAAGTGGTGGGAATTCTTCTGGTTAAATTGTTGCTGAAATTATTTGTTAATGATTATGTGGATGAGGCCATATTTTAAAAAAGCAAAGGCAGTGAATTGAAGAAATTAAAAAGAAACTCAAAATATTTCTTCTTTCGAGATACTATTGGACAAAATAAAAACATAATGCCTTGTTTAAGATTAAAAATAGTCGGTATATTTCATCGGAAAGAGAAATATTTTCTAGTGTTCTATGTTTCAAACTGAAAATTATTTTATCATGCTGCATCTAAGTTGGGTATATGATTATTGCAGGCCTTGGTCATACCACAATGGAGGGTCTTGGCCTACACTCTTGTGGCAGGTAACTTAGGGTTCCCTGTTCGACGTTACAACTTGATACCAAAAGTCTTTTTCCTTCCTAACTTTTTTCATTTCTCCTTTTTTTTCCCCAGTTCACTTTAGCTTGCATAAAGATGGGAAGGCCTGATTTAGCCAGGAAGGCTGTCGCGGTGGCTGAGAAGAGTCTCTCAAAAGATAAGTGGCCAGAATACTACGATACACGGACCGGTAGGTTTATCGGGAAACAGTCGCGTCTGTACCAGACATGGACGATAGCAGGGTTTCTGACCTCCAAAATGCTCCTAGAAAATCCAGAGATGGCATCCATTCTGACATGTGAGGAGGATCTGGAGTTGCTCGAGGGATGCGCTTGTCTTCTAAACAAGAGTGCGCGTGTCAAGTGCTCTCGCCTCGCGGCGAGGTCTCAGGTTCTCATCTAACTAGATCAATGATATTTTTTTTGGCATCCAATCATATTTATTATACTTACAAAGTAGGAACAAAAGAAAAATAAGCTGATAAAATCATTTGTTATCAGGTGATGTATATGTTTCACTTTCCAAATTCCCCCACCTAGTTTTTTTTCGGGTGGGGGGTTTTTGTTGATGCTATTGGGTTTGAGGAGATTGAACCCAAGGGTTGTGCTACAAAAAAGATGAAATTGTTGTATATTCCAACGATAACTCAAAAAACACTACATTGACTTATTGTACATTACATGCCTGGAATTTGAACTGCTGCAAGAAATATAGACTTGTTAGTGTAAATTATGAAACTAAATTACATACCTGGAAGTTGAGAGAGCTTCATTAGAAGTTTTTGGAAATTGATCAAATGGAGGAAAACCTCGTAGTCGATCATTTTAAGGCCAAATACCTAATTCAATGGCTATGTTTTGAAGAGAGCAGGTAGTGATGGCTAATTCAGGATCTACATCTTCAACGATGCCTTCATCGTCTACTCTACTATCGCTGGATGTCTCCAGCGTCCCGATGTAGTCACTCTCTTCTCTGATGAGTGCCTCCAAAAACATAATGAGTGAAGCCATGTTTGGATCAAACACACAACACCCCCTCCCTCCTCCCTATTTAAATCATCCCCTACCAGCACCAATTTGAAAATAATTGTGAGCTTACTTGTAATGGGAGGTGTCTTAAGGCTTTTGCTAGGATAAATTTAGGAGGTTTATAGATTACTTGTTTCATATCCAATTCATTTCAGTTTTTTTTTTTGAAAAAAAAGTTGAATCTCTACATGCAAATCGTGTGCGGTATTCCTAATTTTGCTTGGCCTTCTAGAGGCTCTCTCTATTGAGTCTTTGGCAGTTGAACCACCCACAAGCGTGTGTGAGAAAGTTGAGTGGGCGAGCTTGGCCCATGACCTATTCTATATCGAGTGCTGTTACACTCAACCACGATTATCAACCAAAACATAGACCATATATATCGCGTTACAGATTTAATTAAGTATATACCTCGTTAAATGATGTATATACTTTATTGAATTTTTTCTTACACTTGTTAAAAATGGGTTCATTCAATTTGAAATGGAACGATATACGCTTTTTATGAAAGCTCATACCTCATTAGATGATATTTACTATTTAAAAAAAATGAAAACACTTCAGATCTGAGTTTTGGTCGGTAATCGTGAGTGTATCTTTTTCCATTCCATATCACTTGTGCCTGCAATGTGGGCTGGCCAAGGGGATGGGCTTTTGGTTAAGGTCCAGTTCAATTTCCTCCCTTGTGCTATGAAACATTATGCATTCTAAATAAATTAGTCCATTAAACTCTTACAAATAATTGATGGTGCGGCACCATTATATGATGCCACATTATTTAATTTTGTTTGGGCGTTTTTACATTCAGTTTTTTTTTTACAGTACAATGCAGTCTCGTATACTTCGTTAGAAATCCAATAAAGCATATCTCATTAAAAAAAAATTCTTACACGTAAAATGGGTTTATTTAAATTGAAATGGAATAATATACATTTTTTTCTCTCAAAGCATATACCTAAGATTATTTTTACTATTTTTAAAAAAATAAAAATGACTGAATTTAATATTTTTTATTTTTTTTTATATAGAAAGATATACAGTCCCATGTGGTGGTAATTTACTAATGGTCACTGGCAAACAATTAAATATGGGCCTTTAATAGATGGGCAAAGCTATTCCCACTACCCGAGTTACTATTTCCCACTACCCAAAATTACGAAAATGCCATTATTTATTTTATTTTTTCGTCTCCCTTTCCCACTACCCAGTTCGACAGCATCTAGTCGAAGTGTTCTTCACTGGGACGACAGAAGCCCGTCGAACTGTCTGAATAAGTGTCGACAGAGGCCCAGTCGAACTGTGTTTCACTAGGACGACAGAGACCCGTCGATCTGTCTGAGCAAGTGTCGACATGGATGTGTCGAACCCTTCAAAACAACAACTTTCTTCTAAAAATCAATCAATTGTACAATCATTTAAGTCCTTATGAAAAACAAAAATGTCATTTAAGTTATTTAAGTCTTTTTGAAAATTATTTATATATATATATATATATATATATATATAGACCTAATCGTCGGCATATATATATATATATATATATATATATATATATATATATATATATATATAAGTATAAGAAACAAAAATATCAAACAAATAGTTATTTGAATCAAATAAACAGTAAACATTTCATATAGACAAAAAACATTATTTTCTTTTCTAAATAAATGGAGTCTTTTTTAAACAAACTCCACTTGTTTAGAAAATAAAATAATGTTTTTTTTTTCTATATGAAATGTTTACTGTTTATTTGGTTCAAATAACTCTTTGTTTGATATTTTTGTTTCTTATACTTAAATAAATATATATGTGAATGATTTTCAAAAAGACTTAAATAACTTAAATGACATTTTTGTTTTTCATAAGGACTTAAATGATTGTATAAATGATTGATTCTTAGAAGAAAGTTGTTGTTTTGAAGGGTTCGACACATCCATGTCGACACTTGCTCAGATAGATCGACGGGTCTCTGTCGTCCTAATGAAACACACTTCGACTGGGCCTCTGTCGACACTTATTCAGACAGTTCGACAGGCCTCTGTCGTCCCAATGAAGAACACTTCGACTGGACCCTGTCGAACTGGGTAGTGGGAAAGGAAGACAAAAAAATACATAAATAATGGCATTTTGGTAATATTAGGTAGTGGGAAAGATCAACTCGGGTAGTGGGTCTAGCCTAGAGGACTGTGAACAACATTTTTTTCACTCTTCCTAACGTTGTGGAGGACCACAATGTTTACAAAATAGTGAATAGGTTGTGGAGGTGGGATCCAGAATTGGCTAATATCTATTTAGAGCATCACCAAACTTATACCTAAATGTTTATCTAAACTTAAATTTGTCTAAAAGTCACTCAAAAATCTCTCGAATCATTTATCTATACTAATACTAAATCAAGTTTTTACCCAAGCCAATGAAGAGTCAAACTTATACTTAAATTTTCAAATATTATATTTTTCTTCAAATGCACATTTTTAAAAAAAATTTAGTAAAACACAAAATGATGGTTGAAGACATACTATATCAAAGGAAACTTTTACTCAAATTTTCAATAAAATTTGTGTATGAGTTTGAGTAAGCGTTGGAGATGGTCTTAGATCTCACCAATATCTAATGAGGAATTGACATGCAGATTAATATTATCACAAACCTCATAGGTTAAACATGTGAGATGATATATAGGACTAATGAGACTCGATGAGATCCAGCCATGATTGGATTTCATCCCAGGTTGCATGTTTATCACTGCCGACTTTGTTAGAAATCCAGTGAAGCATATCTCATTAAATTTTTTCTTACACTTATTAAAAATAAGTTTATTTAACTTGAAATGGAGTGATATATTTTTTTTTTCTTCTCAAAGCATATATCTAAGATTATTTTTATTATTTAAAAAAAAATAAAAATGACTGAATCTAATATATTATATATATATATATATATATATATATATATATAGAAAGGAATACAGTCCCGTATAGTGGTAATTTACTAATGGTCACTGGCAAACAATTAAATATGGGCCTTTAATAGATCTAGCCTAGAGGAATGCGAACAACATTTTTTTCACCTTCCTAACGTTGTGGAGGACCACATTATTTAATGTTTAGAAAATAGCTATTTAATGACTGAATAGGTTGTGGAGATGGTGGGATCCAGAATTGGCTAATATCTATACAGAGCATCATCAAACTTATACCCAAATGTCCATCTAAATTTAAATTTGTGTAAAAGTCACTAAAAAATCTCTCGAATCATTTATCTATATTTGTACTAAATCAAATTTTTACCCAAGCCAATGGAGAGTCAAACTTTTACTTAAATTTTCAAATATTATACTTTTCTTCAAATGCACATTTTTTAAAAAATTTTTAGTAAAACACAAAATGATGGTTGAAGACATATTATATCAAAGAAAACTTTTACTCAAATTTTTAATGAAATTTGTGTATGAGTTTGATTAAGCGTTGGAGATGGTCTTAGATCTCATCAATATCTAATGAGGAATTGACATGCAGATAAATATTATCACAAACCTCATAGGTTAAACATGTGAAATGATATATAGGACTAATGAGACTCGATGAGATCCAGCCATGATTGAATTTCATCCCAGGTTGCATGTTTATCCCTGCCCACTTTGTTCAACTTGATGAATGGAACAGCAATAAGATGGTTGGATTAAGAGTAACCTCCTGACTTATGTACATTTCATATAAATGGGTTAGAACCATACGATTGGACTAGGGCTAATTCAAAATTCTTGGATTCCCATAAAAAATAAATCTCACGATGACCAATTCCAAGCATGGACTTACACTGATCAAACATAAACAACATCTAAACCTCCAATTTCATCCCTTTAGTAGTTCAATAAAGTAGTACACAATGACATACAATGTTTTATTATTAGTTACACTTGTTTCACCACACTAACAAATCTTGGTGCCCCCCCTAAACAAGCAAAACTGGGGAAAATTAAACAACAAATGCTACTAACATTATCATACACATTATACACCATAACCCCAACTACTATTTGTGTACAACATACATATCTTCCTATGATCAAGTGAATTGTAATTCAGAATTATATGGAATTCAATTCAGTGATACGATTTTCCTCATCATCGACGACGATTTCCTCCGCCCTGAAGAGGTCGAGGCGGCTGTGGCTCAGCCGGTGCAAGTAGGTGGTCTTCTTGTACTCAGCCCAGGTGAATGGCCTGTAGAGGGAGGGTCTCTGAGCTGTGATGGTCTCCGGGAGCGGGGCGATGCGGGCGGGGAGGGGCGGCGCGCCAAAGTACACCATGGATAACCTAGACTTGTATGGGTTGGTCATGGCTCTATGTCTCACGCTTACAAACCTTCCATTTGTTAGAACCTTTTGATTCAACAATCACCAAAAACAAAAGCACATTTAGTTAAACGTTGATTGATCAATGTCATTGAATTAGAAGAAAAAAAACAAATGAGATAGCTTTTTATTTTTACTTTTTACTTCTTTTCTTCTTTCTTTTTTTTTTTGTAATTTTTAAGGTTTTTTTGTGAATTCGGATTCCGGCCAAAAGCTGCTGAGCCGTGCATGATGTCTAAAAATTCAAGAATAAGAAGAAAATATAAAATCTAAAATTTAAAAATTTGTGTCACCCAATTGATCTAGGTTTCGGTTTTATATAATAACTAACCAAAAGTTTAGCGGATCAAATTAAAGATATCAATATTTTTATTATAATATTCTATATCTTATCCTATGTCAAATTTTTAGTTCTAAAAAAAAATGTATCAATAATTTCAACAAACACTAACCACATAGGAGCTGCTACCTGACCCCATAAATTAAGCATCATTTATGAGTCCCAATATGTGGCACTCTCATATTGATTTTCTATTTGGCTTTTTCTAATCACCAAAATGACAATGACAAGACTACCTTTCTTGTAATTTTAAAAATTGATTCTAATTAACTAATATCATCATTAAACCTTATAATTAAATCCCACAAAAGGTGGCATCAGACGTAACATATTTTCAAAAAATTTTGAAACACATCTGGTGAAAAAAAAGAACATCAATCACATATTATCAATTAAGATACAATAATGTATCTAACAATCCAAATAAACAAATATTGTTTACATGGAACTGTACAGAAAATTCATAAAAAGTTTTCAAAATGCCAACAATAAGCAATTAAATATTAATCAACTATACATTAATCAAATCAATAAAAATAAAAATAACAACTTTCAAACAATGGGTTGTAATTCAAATTCAGATACAGGTGTATGTAGAATTTGAATTGACAAATACCTTAAAAAAATGGGCTAGAATTCAAATTCAGATACAAGTGTATTTGAAATTTGAAATAACAAATACATATTTCATATAAGTGAATGTGCATTGTATTTGAAAATCTTGAATCTGAATGAGTCAAATAATGCTGATACAAAGCTAAAAAATATGATAAATGACATATTATGCATAATTATACATAAACACACAATCATAAACGATTGTACATATCAAACTTGGTATACAACAATGCATGTAAATCAAGATATACGCCATGTATCTGAATTTAAAATGAAATTCAGATTCAATACATGTATATGATGATTCAAATGAACGATGAAAAATCAAAATCAAAATAATATATTTAGATCGAAAAAGAACTAGTCTAAATGGATCGCCATTATTTGCACCAAAAACTGGTTAAAAAAAAAACTAAATGAATCAAAATTCTTCTCTTCTTTACTGATTGAACTGGAAAAAAAAAACAAATGGAATCCCCCAAAACAGAGAAATCAACTTTTTTTTTCTGTTCCTCTAATCAATCTAAACCAATTAATGTATTCAATATACACAATTGCTTCCAATTGAATTAATTGTTCCCATAAAAAGAAAGAACAACGAAATTATGGTTTCACTTCCACCAATTAAGGGGACAGTTACGAGGATTGATTATGATATATGAGATAAAAATGTGAATATAACATAAAAGAGTATTTTGGAGAATTCAGTCTTACCACCTCATGGGGTTTGGGATGTGTTCTACCAATTGGGGTTCAAAAATCATTATTGCTAACCACATATAGAAATCATTTTGAATTTATATGATCTTTTTTATAACTATTTTTTATAATTTGATTTTTTTTATCATATCATATGATTTATTGATATTATTTTCTTTTTCATACATATTATGCGTGGGTTTTAACTATTAGACTAGCATTCGCAAATTGCAATCCATGTATAGTCACATATATATAGGTTTTGAAATACATGACTAATTAATGCAACACATTTTATTAAATATAAAATACATACTCATATGAATAAAATGCATATACTTTATATTTTTTAGCATACATTATTTACTCAGATAGTAGAATATATATACACTATATCCATATAAGATTACTATCCTTGAAAAAAAAAATCAGAAGACATGAGCACACAAGGTTAATTAGAAGAAGAGAAAGTACATACCTGCAAAGCATCCCCAACAAGGACACAAAAGGAATCTGGGTCAGGAGAGACAGGCACCCAAAGCCCCTCTCCAACACAGACCTGCAGACCCAAAACCTCATTCGACCTCAACAGTGTCAGCATCTGAGGGTCTGAGTGCTCCCCAAACCCTATCACACCCTTCAAACCACCATCACCATTAACACAACAGTACCCACTCTCTTCACTTGACATGTCCCTGCTATTGTTGTTGTTGTTGTTGTTGTCGTCTCCCTCACCATTATCTGATGTCAGTAATGAAGGGTAGTGATTCAGCCTGAACACTGAGTCACTCTCATCATCTTTGACTAGCCTTGCCAGTACTTTGGGATCCTTCAATCTCAGCCCTTCACCTAGAATCTCTAGAATCTCCGCCGTCAGATCCCTAACTGCCTCCACGTACTCCCTCACAATGCAGCTGTGGTGATGAATGAAAGTGAATGGTCAGTTCAGACCTGACATTTGATTTTACCCACCTCTGCATGCATGCATGTCATGTACAATCTTTGTGTTTTTTTTTTAACCATATATGGGTGTGTTAGGGTTATGTGTCTGAATAGAATGGTTTGGGAAGATTATATCAGAGAGGGGGGTTGTACCTCTGTTCCTTGCCCTTTTTTTCTGATTGGATTGACATTGTGTGTCAGTGTTGTGTCCCCCACCTCATGTATATATTATTTAAAAAATTCGTGAACATAGATAAGAGTGTATATGATCCAAAAAAAAAAAAAAATGTGAATCTAATATATATTATAAATTTATATATGTCTTTATGTTATATTATCTATTATGATTATAAATTTATATATGTCTTTATGTTATATATGCTTCATGATTAATACAATTACAAATTAATTTTTTGAAAAAAATTACAATAATTATTGTATTTTCGATAGTATATGATATCTCTCTTTTTTTTTAAATATATCACTTGAGTATCCAAATTATTGTTATATTTAATTGTTTCCATTATTAATAAATATTCGTATCTAGTATGAATTCAAAAAGAATCCGCATCCAAAAATTAAAATCAATGTCTAAATTTATAATAGAATATAAATATCAATGTATTTGATATATTGACAAGCTTTATTGAAAATGTAGCTAGACATAATCTCATTTAATTTATAGATCTATCTAAAGTTCCGTATGTTTTGAATTTAATAAATTTTTTTTTCTAATGAGATATATAATTGTATAGATCCACTTACAGGAAATATAAAAAAACATAATGTAATGATTAATATAACTCATTTAATAAGATATATATATATATATATACGCTCGCGATTAGGTGCGACGAACGGCAGGTGCGGCCGCGACGTGGCCCGTTCGATCGCGGGTCTATCGCATCCGACGGTCGATGTGAATCGCACCCGACCGTCCAATGTGATGGACCCGTGATCGACGGCCTGTGATCGCTGCCGCACCCGCCGTTCGCTGCATCTAATCGGTTCCCTATATATATATATATATATATATATATATATATATATATATATATATATATATATATATATATATATATATCATGTGAAGCGATTAGGTGCGGCGAACGGCGGATGCGACCGCGATATGGGCCGTCCGATCATGGGTCCATCGCATCCGACGGTCGATGTAAATCACATCTGACCGTCGGATGCAATGGATCCGTGATGGACGGCCTCATAGACCCGTGATCGACGACCTCATCCGACCGTCGGATGCTATATATAATTGATTGTTGTTGAAGTATACGAGACTACAAACAATATTGGAATGAAGATTTGTGTGTAAGAACGCTCAACCTCAAAAATGGGAATACTTGGATTTCATGGTTTTGAGATTCTATGGAGAATCATTGAGTTGGCATGCTATATACGTGAATGACATTGTGCACAGTTTATGTAAATTTTAATTAAAAAGAAAATATTTTCATTGAAAATAAATTTAGTCATTTATACAATTTTTTCTTGTTGGCCAACACTTAAGATTCTCAGGATTCAAACTCGATTTGAGTGAATTAATTATAAAACAAAACGAGAACAAGGTGATGTTTGGACCACTGGCCTACCTCCCACAACCTTGTTGGTTTATAGTTTTGTTTATGAGTTTGCTTGTCAGTGTGTGTTTGAGAGAGAGAAAAAAAAAGGAGAGCTCCACATGAGTTGGATGACTTAATTTTATTTTATCTGTTCTTCATCAGTAATCATTTATTGGGTGTGAGGAGAAGGTAATGTTTATATAATTAATTCCTGAAAAAAAAAATATTCATAAAAATTGTTCAGAATTAAAATATTTTATGTAACCATCAATCATACTCATTTATTGGGTGTGAGGAGAAGAAGGTAATGTTTATATAATCAATTAACATCTGAAAAAAAATATATGTCAATAAATAAGTTGTGTGTGGTGGCACTTGAATTAAAATACTATACAAACATATAACCTTGTAACCATCAATCATACTCATATATATGATATAATTTCTAATTTGGATTTCACAAGATCATATCGATCAATTGATGTTCGATGTTGATCATTTTAATTATATGGTCACTTGATATTATTATTTTTCAGTATTGGGTGTTATCCCCAATGGAATTATTTTAAAGTATATTTTAGACACTCGGATATCATCAACCATTGATTAATCCGAGATAATTAGCTGTATATAAATAACGGCTGAACATAAAAAGACAAATAATTGTTTTATATGTATGCAAAACAAGCCACAGTCGACAGGCATTAACAACAAAATTACACCATATAATAATATAATAACAGTATCTAGGTTCCATCATATATGATATTATTATTGTATGCTTGATGAACCAATGATTAAAATTGATCCTCATGCTGAATTAATTTTTATTTTTATTTTTTTTACAGAAAATTTAATCTACAAATGCTTCATCAATACCGACATGACCTAAAACTATAACATGAGATATGCTTCACATGACAATCAAAACACATTCATTTATGTGTCTAACCTGAACTTCTTAGGGTCCTTGCTAATGGTTTTGGACCTCTGGTTGATGGAGGCCTGATTTGTGTGGAGGAGTAGGTATTCAACCTCTCCAGTGTCGCCGTTTAAGCCGATGTTCCGGCAACCATAGCCGAGAGGATCAGGAGGCCCGGCCCTCCGCTTCTCTGGCTCCAGCTGCCCGAAAAAGACAAAGGCCTCGGCCTCCATGTTAGCCACAACGTGCCGTGGCATGCCATGGTTAACCAACTTGAAGCATCCGAATTCCTCACAGGCTCGTAATATGCGGTCGGTCACGTGGGACCGCCTCCGTGAGAGGTCGATCACCGGGAGGAGGCCGCCGGTGGGCCGGATGCGGTCAGGCCCGACCGGCGTCGGCGAGGCCACCACCATAATTGACTTGTTTGGGCTAGCTAGGGTTGTGTTATATTATGTGGTTTGTGAAGTGAGTGAAGGTTTATTGAAGGGGGAGAAAGGGGGGGTTTAAATAGAGGGGTTGGCATATGTTTGTGGTGGTGGTGAAAGTACAACTAGCAGATTCTTTTGTTTCCAAGTTTTATGTTGACTATCTTCTTTGATTGGCTTGACTTTTCCTTGTTGGGGTTTACTTTTTTGTCATTATTAATGGTGGTGTTTTGATTAATAAAAAATGTAGTTTATTCAAGTCTTTTTTAATGTTTTTTTTTTTTGGGTTATGGTTTCTAAAAAAGGGTATATACTGTAGTGCATTCCGATTCTAAGATAAAGATGAAGAATGCAACATAGAAATTGTCTGTATCGGTCAAATATTTTAAGTATAATAAAAGTTTTGTAATATTACATAGTATGTGTAGAAGCATTCTAATAATGATTTCGGGATGTATATATCATATCTTTTTAAAAGTTAAAGTTTCTCGTAGCATTGAGAGTCTATGATTTGAGAGAGAGTCAAGTCTGTAACCCTGTGTACACCAAATGTGTAAATCCAAAATTTTTTCCGGGCAATCTTTTATTAAATCATATAAGTTTTCTCTTATATATTTTGTATTTTTCTATTGCGATTCGTGACAGAATTTTACTCTTAACCGAATATATGAAATCTTTAATAAACGTTCTACTTTGTTAGCTGAGTATATACTCCATTAGAAAAAAAATAATAGAAGACATGTATTCAATTCATTCAAGTATATATCATTCATTATAATTGTATGTATTTTGCTGAACAAGTGTATAATGATTATATAAATAATTGTCCCAGACCATTTCCTTTCCAAATTAAATGTCATAACTCGAACCCACAATGCATATCTAGAATTAAAATGAACTCAGGTGCATCAAGAAATGCAATGGGTTGATTTGATCAAATATGTTTATATTCAAATCAAGATTAAGTCATAAATCATAACCGACACAAGAAAAATAATCATATAGAGTTATGTTTTAATTAATTTAAAAACCACCCCCTCCTCTTAGTCGCCTCACTAGTCACTGTGATGGCCTCTGTTTTCTTTTCTAATTAATTAATTTATGTTTTAATTAATTTGGTTAATAATTGATTGAACCATGGACAATGATGAAAAATGGCTTGACATGAATTTTAATTAATTAATTAATTAGCCTTTAATAAAGATTCATGGTGGGTAATAAACAAATATGAATCTAACTATTATACAAATCTATCACGTGTGTTCCCCTTAAAAAGAAAATTTTTAAGTTCTAATCTGTATGGACAGCCAAGTTGCATTTTTTGTGTTTAAAAGAAATTAAACAACCACTCCTCTCTTATTTTCCATGCACTCGAGTGTATCCTTGTTAAGATGGGCACGTCTATCCCCACACACCGTTCCCCTATTATCACCAACCAAAACAACAAAAAAAATTATTTAAATTAAATGTGAACATCACTATTCTCACCAACCATTCGACGGTTGATCTGTCAACCTTCCTTTACAACCTTCGACAGTCTCTCTGTCAACCTTTCTTTACAAATTTCGATAATAGCTCTGTCAACTTTCTTTTACAACATTCGACAGTTGGTCTGTCGGCTTGGGAGGGTGTGCTCGACCATAGCAATGTCGAACTGAATATTTTTTCAAATGAAGACTTTAGACATATTTGATCACATTTAACATTCAACGTATATCAAAATGTCAACACATTTGCGTTACATTCAATACTCACATTACAATCACCACATTACAATAAAAACACTTAAACTAGAAACAATAGTTAATTCTTTTAACCTCATTGCATTTGCATACAAAGCTATTGAAGAAAATCAAAACAATTAATTCAATCTGCATGCTCTAATCTAAAACCAAAATCTCACATTAAATAAACATTTTTTAAAAACTATATCTATCTCAAAATTCTCACATTTTTTAAACCATTCGACACTGCTAAGGTCGAAGGTCATAAAGAAAGGTTGACAGAGATTTTGTCGAATGTCGTAAAGGAAGGTTGACAAGATTATGTCGAATATCGTAA
Organism: Acorus calamus; assembly: GCA_030737845.1. Lineage (NCBI taxonomy): Eukaryota > Viridiplantae > Streptophyta > Magnoliopsida > Acorales > Acoraceae > Acorus > Acorus calamus. Next base: position 11,676,907 of record CM060861.1, on the reverse strand, counting down.
AGGAATATTGACAGAGAGACTGTCGAAAGTTATAAAAGAAGGTTAACAGATCGACCGTCGAATGATTGGTGAGAATAGTGATGTTCAAATTAAATTTAAATATATATTTTTTTATGTTTTGGTTGGTGTGAATAGGTAAATGGTTGGTGGGTGTAGACGTGCCCTGTTAAGATACACCATGCCATATTGGGTGGCACATGCGAGTTCAGGACCACAGCCTTCCCACGTGGGAAGCATCAGCTTTGAATATCAGGGTTTGGGCGGCCGTGATCGTCGGAAATATAAAGTGAAAAGAAATGTTGATATTTTAGGGATGTTTAGTTTTAAGTCCATGTAAATTATAGGATTTAATGATCGATCCCTCACTTTTTCATATTTAGGTTTTAGTCTCTACATTTAAATGATAATTTAGGAATAGGTCCCTCCCAGGGACTAAAAAGTAAACTAAATAATTTAGGAATAAGTCCCTTCCATGGACTAAAAAGGAACATATCATTTAAATGTAGGGACTAAAACCTAAATATGAAGAAATGAGGGATTGATAGCTAAATCATATAATTTACGGAGACTTAAAACTAAAAATCCCGATATTTTAATATAGCATATTTGATCTAAGGGAAATACTCATATAACCCCCATGCAAACAGTTTGATATCCATATAACTCTTTGATTTCTTCGAAAGTTCATATGATCATTTGCAAACATATATGAAAATCCAAATAGTTTATTCTCTTAGGCAAGTTAACAACAGGTTGACCAACTTTTAACTCTACATTGAAAGTTACCATTTTGCCCCTATATGAAAACTTATAACTCTTCCCTTTTTCTCTAGAGCTTCTTTAAGGGTTTTTTTGGAGCATTATGACAGCAAATAACCTCATGTTTGCGACTCCTTTTGCATCATACTATTTTCATGCAAATAACCTTATGTCTTATAAAATTGTCATTCCAAGGGTTTTTTTTAATTATTCGTATGTTTTTTGAAGGAAAGTAGATGTTTGCTACCCGATTTCATTTACTGAATTCGAATTATAAACTCTGAACAGAGGGAGAATAGAAACATAAGACAATAATAAAAAAGCATTGTGAGGAAACCAAAAGCGGGTCCGCGAGGTTAGATGAGACATCTAATCGATGGGAGAAGCGCGCACCCAATCACCCCTATATGTATATGTTCCCGTTGCGGAATTGGATGTCTTTCACCTTTGCTATATAGCGGCCCCAATCCCGCATACACCCTCGAAACATCTCCCACATGATTTCTTGATACACGCATGCGCCGTTGAACGTTGAGAGTTAATATCATACAACTTACAATTTTTCAGATGTGGGTTTAGATAACGGAATATTTGAAGAATATTCCAAATCTCACAACTGATTTTAAATCAATGGGCTATTTGGATTTTCATATATGTTTGAAGGGTTATATAGACTTTCAAAAAAATCAATGAGTTATATAGATATCGAGCTATTTGTAGGGGATATTATGGATTTTTCCCTTGATTTAATCAAACAATGTTATGTATTTATATTTCATATTGAGAATCTGGTTTGAAAAGCCACAAGAATTGAGAAACCCAAACATGTTTTCATACAATTTAGTTTGTTTCAATTTTAATGTAAAAAATATTTTAAAAAACTCTTAGATATAAAAAAAAATTAAATCATATTGTTTAAAAGGGATTTTAGTTTTAACTCCCTACAAAGTATGGTATTTAGGGATCGATCCTACATTCTGGATATTTAGTTTTAACTCCCCACATTCTATGACACTGTTGGTTATCAGTCCCCGAACCAAATGTCCGTTTGTTTATTCGACGAATATTCGATTAAACAAACGGCAATGATTTTAAATTTTTTTAAAATCTCAAAACTACCCATCAACCCTCATGTGTGTTGCATGTGACCCATCATCCCCAACGGTCACCTCTCCTTCCCCATTTAAATGTCACCTCTCCTTCTTCCTACAACCACCACTTCTTCTTTCCCTTCTCTTTCTCACTTCTTTATCCTCTCAGTTGGGGATTCTAAGCTTTAATCATTCTTCTTCTTACAAAGTCTATCTCTTCTCCCTCTCCAAGTCGGTTTTTCTTCCTCTTCTCCTTCTCTGCTCTATTTTCTGAAATTCCATAAAAACAACAACACCGACCTCGACAACAACACCGACTTTAATCAGCCTCTTCGAAGTGCATTCAATTGGACAATGTCTGATTTTGTAAGTATTTAGTGATATTTGACTTATACACAAAGTGTTTGATGAAATGTCTAAACCAAACTGTTTTTACATTTTTAGGTTTCAAGTAGCAATTTCGGTGCCACTTCAACCCCAATCCGAGAGTGTGGATGCAAAAGGAGATGTCAAATTTATATTTCCAAACGTGAGCAATCTAAAGGTCGTTGTTTTTTTAGATGCCCGGCATGGAAGGAGGAAGAGAATTGCGGTTTCTTTGAGTGGGTGGACGATACGAACCACACCACCCTTGATTTGAAGTATCAGATGATTGAAGTTGAAGAGAGATTGAACCAGAAAATTGATCGCCTAGCTATAAAATTGATAAAGAGCATGAAATTGATAAATGTTGTAATTATTTTCCTGCTTATCATGAACCTTGTTGTCTTATGTATGAAATGATCATTTGTTAGAGTTTATGAGTTAACTGTTATGCAATGTGTAATATTGCCATGTATGAATAATCATTTTTATAAGTTTATGAGTTAACTGTTGTGCATTTTGTTAGCAGCAACTGTTATGCATTCTGTTGTCAAAACCTGAAACAATCTGTCAAAGATGTCAAACATGCTTGAGTAGCAGAACAGCAAAGTGATTTTCAACAATCTATTAAAACCTCATAACAATTTGATTTCAATAACAACTCAACATGTTTAAACCATAAAAACATCTTGTATATCCAAACATATATGTCAAATTGTTTAAACCTTCAACCATTGTCTGAACACAAACCAAACCTTCACACCTTCATACCATTGTCTATAACACAAGCAAAATGTTACAACCATAACATCACTGTTTAACCATACACCATAAAACTACAACATTCACATTTTCATACCATTGTCTATAACACAAGCAAAATGTTACAACCATGACATCACTGTTTAACCATACACCATAAAACTACAACTTTCACATCTTTGATGTTAGACAAACAAAAAGTTACAACATTCACACACTATTCATCTGATCAAAATATCTTCATTTTGGTTCCTTTCACTGACTTCCTGAATTGAAAGCAAACCTCATTGAGCAACTCTCTGAAATGTTAGCTGAAACCTGGCTTAAAATATGAGCTTGTGACTCGGAGGCAGCCACCACATCTGATTGACCATCAGTGGCAGATTTTTTTTGTTCTTTGTCCTGCATTGAGGAGAAATACAATGTCTAAGCATGCATATATATTTCATGATACCTGTTGAAATCATAAATCTGAGCCATCTTCATCCAAATTAACCACTGAGGGAGTGTTGTTCTGTTTAGACGTCTGTGCATGATACCTTGCACTCATTTACCTTAAAGATTTCCTTCTATGAGACATAACTTGTTTCTCACCCTCTTCAACACTAAGCCAAATACTAATTTTTCTTGTAATAGAGTTATCTCTAAACAGTTTTGACAATTGTATATCAGTAGTCAACCTCTCATACTTAGGAGGACTAGATTTTGGAATCCTCAAATACAAAATAACATTGTGCCCAGCAGCCCATTGAGACACATAGATTACTTCCTCTGTTAATGTTAGCATGTTGCAATGTTCTTCATTCATCATTACTGTCTTCTGCTTTGCATACATATATTTCTGCACTCCCTTCTTTGATGTTTTCCAAAATCCACCATGGTAAAATGTGATCTTGTATGGTGTCTCATCCATTATTGTTATGCAATTACAGATGATTTCACATTAATTATTTGAACACAAGAGAAAATAATAGGAATTGAGTTAAATTCCTAAATTACATGTAGTTACTACAAGGTTTAAAACAATAGGAATGGAAGATTGATACTTTTGATAAGTTTAGAACTGTGAGACATTGTAAATTCTGAGAGAATTTCTAATATAGGGTAGTCACAATGATTATGAGATTTCTACCTTATATGTTATAGGGTTAAAAGACAACTACCGTATAGGAAAATAAGAATGTTGATAATTATTAGATTTTCCATCATCCTACTTCCACTTTAGAAGTCAAAAGGAAAATTGCTCTTAAAGGTGCTACAGAAGCATTATGAGATATCAAAGTGAATCAAATAATGAAGATGATGAAATTTTGAATCTTTGATCTAGAAACGTAAGAAAATTAATGAACGATAGGAAACAAAAATGTTTTCGACTGAATAAAAATTTTGAAAAATGTCTGAAGAGGAGGATATTGTATTCAAATTTGTGACTAATATTTTATATGATACTTTCTTTATAATACTTTCTACCCCTGATGTTTGTTCATTAATAACCAAATGAATATACAACTAGAGTTGGTCAGTGGTTTCAATAGCATCAATATCAAGTAGTTGTCGGCCATTCAAAGCTTCAAATAAATAGCAGAATTTACCATGTCCAGGTATGAGAGATCTGGAGTCCTTGACGCCTGCATCCCTTTTAATCATAGATTCAATGAGGTCGTCAAATAGAGATCCTACGAAGTTTAGAACTCCAAAAGCTGATGTGCTGGTAGGCATTGAAGTACATAAGTAAATGAAATGTAAGTCCAAAAACCCATTACAGGTTTAGATTATGCAACCAAATACCTCCTGAGAAAACCAAATCGAGAGTCCCTCGTAATCAAAATCATGAAATGGTTTCACATAGAGATAAAAATCAGAGACAATCAAAAAAAAAGATGGATAAATCGATTGTACCTTTGTTGCGTATCAATGGCGGAAAACGGTTTATTTGGTTAGAGGTGTGTGGGATCTGTGGGGTCTGTGGGGACGAAGGGTTTTTAGGGTGGGGTCTGTGGGGGGACTGTGTGTTTCATTTAGGGTTTTCAATGGGTGGTATTTTAGCATTTTAAGTATCTGTTAGCATAAAACAAACGACGTTTGGTTCGGGGACTGATAACCAACATTGTCATAGAATGTGGGAGTTAAAACTAAATATCCAGAATGCAGGGATCGATCCCTAAATACCATACTTTGTAGGGAGTTAAAACTAAAAATCCTTTTTAAAATGAATTTTCAAACATATCCATGTAAACTGTTGTCTTATCGTCGATTGTGTTTTTCTATTATGTGAATAATATGTTCCCACTGGAAAGGATATATGGGGCAAAACTATAATTAACACATATTAAATTTTTATTTAGAACTAAATTTGGTTTAAAAACTTGTGCCTAGAGAGGACTTCTACGGGTGTCCAATTTATTTTTATTTTTTTTTGTAATTAAGCAAAAGCAAAGGACAATCTTTTGATGACTTTTCAGATGATTGATTTGAAAGACAAACTCAAGTTTAAACTTTAAACACAACAGAATTTCCATGTCAAATAAAAAAATTTAGGGAAAAAAAGTTTTAATTGTTTATATATATGCTAAAAGTGAGGTTCATATATAATTGACAACTTTTTGCAGGCCTGTTTAATTTTTAGACCAGTAGTAGGCTTTCAGGGTCATGCCACATGGAACCTCAACAGAGATTCATGTCCCTGTATATATTTGGAATGTCCCATAAATGGAGTGGTTGTTTCACATAGCAATAAAACATAGATTGATTAACATGCATACATGTTGAGAGAGACATTGATTGATTGAGAAATCAAAGATCATATTCATTGACCATGAAAAGAAGGGAGACTGAGCATTTCTTAAATGAGGAGAATCTCCTTCAATCCAACAGTCCCACCTCTATTTTCTTTGGCAACTTACCTCAAACCAATGTCTGAAGTTTGGTCAGTCACCTACTAAGCACGTGATGCTTCACTTGTTAGACAAAATGGAAGATATATATTAATTGTTAGTGGATCAGTTGAGGATTGACTCATGACACTACACTAATTGGAAAAGTGAGGCATTATTTGAACAGAGTTAACTCACAATTCATTTGGTTTGATTCACTAGTTATCTAGTTAGCTAGATTTATATATGAATTGTTTTGTTCAATATAAAATCCTCTCACATGAAGATTGGATTGATGAATTGTTCAATTTAATATGAAAATATTTGTATTTGAAGAATGTCTCGTATAATTATTACATGAGGTGTTTACGTGTTATTATCTTATTGAGACCTGACCAATCTTGATGTGATATTGTCAAACCAGCGGATTGACTCTCTCCCCATCCACTGAAAGAAAAAAAAAACCTAATGCAATGTAGGTTGTCAATTATTTACAAAACATCCAAGTTAGATCACTTGCATTTAAACAAAATTCTAGAAGGGAAGTCTTGACTAAACCAGCATGCAATTAAGGTTGTTTCTTTAATTATAACATTTCTTTTGAAGATGCAAACAAATAACAAAAGAAGAAAACACACTGCACTATCAGTTAGAAAAAAAAAGGCTATACTTTTCTTTGTCTACAAGTAACACTTCGTTCTGTGGGCTTGGAATTAGGTTCTAGTTGAATCATTTCTTTTTCTTTAACTTAAACACACAGAATCACAACAGTCAAAAGACACACTGATCCCCATCAGGAACATATATGAGTGGGACATTTTGTCGGTTGCCCTAATTCAGTGAATTATATTCATAGAAGAGCCGACCACCAGACACCCACATCAAGAAAAAAATAAAACACCAACAAAACAATCTATATATACTATATATTAATAATATATTTATAAAAAAAAAAGGTAACCATATGTCTAAGTACAGAAAGAATTTAGAATTTATTATGTTCTTTTCCTATTTGGAAGCTGTTGACTTCAAAGAAAAAGCAAAAGAGTGAAAGTTTGGTTTCAAGGGTCAAACATGAGACAAAAGGATGGTTTAGGTTTAGGTTTAGGGTTAGGGTTTATATATATGTGCATAAAGCAAGGACAACAACAAGGGTACAAAATGTTTAGGACAAGAGGTCCCTTGTGTGGGGTGTCTGGTTGTCTTTCAGCTATTACTCTTTTGGAGTCCTTTTTAAATTTTTGTTGGACCAAAAAGCAATGGCAACTACCCCATCCCAAGACTTTCTTTTTCAGATTTCCCACTGCTCAACAAACACAAAGGGTTTAATTATATAAATTCTTATTTGGAGAGTTTTGTTGCTTCTGGGAATGTATCTTGAATGGATACTTTGTTCTAGATGAGTGGGTAGGTCTTTATTTAATTGGCATATATTATAATTTTTAATTTGAACATCACCCACTGATTGTGCTTAGCTTGTGAGGAAAAAGAAAAACTTTCTTCTCCAGCTCTCAGCCATGTTGAAAAAAGAGTTCAGTATAGTGGTTTTCGAAGACTAAATTTGAGAGCCTAGTTTACTTTTAATTAATATATATATTTAATTGAGGTGCTCAAGAAAATATGACTACTTACACGTAGGTGTAACAGTGACTTTATAATAAGGAATCTCACAATCACACACAAATTCATCATACTGTATAATGGCACACCAAAAATTATATATATGTGCGCATGTACAATTTGGGTATTATCAATTTTAAGAATAATGTTAGGTTCTACTAAATAGTCCCACGTGTAACACGTTTGAAATTTTTTAAAATAGTAAGCATCATCTAGAGATGTATACTTTTATGAAAAATGCATATACCTTCATTATATACAAGTGCACTAAAAAAATGCTAACCATGTATTGTCTAATGAAGTATACAATATATACTAGAATGAATTGAATGCATATGTACCATTTACATGTTAGATATTTAATATACTGAGTTAGAATTATAGAAATAACTAAGTGTAGGAACGTTTTTAACAATATTTCCAACTAGTTTTGAATCTCAAAATTCATCAGTAACACATAGCATGCCTTGATGTAAGTGACCATACCAAATTTAGCCCATAAACCTAAATCGCGGATCATGACAATGCAGAAAGGTTAGGGCACCGTTATACTCAAGTTTGTTTACAATCCAAGATGCAGTCTTATATATTTCATTAGAAATCTAGTAAAATAAATACATAATAAGATAATGTATATACCTCACTAATTTTTTTTTTACATTTATTAAACATGAGTTCATTCAACTCGAAGTGGTGCAATATACACTTTTTATTAAAGTATGTATCTCGTTAAATGATATTACTATTTAAAAATAAAGAAAAACATGTATGGATGAGTTTTGAATTGTAAAAATCCGAGTAACATTTTCCAAAAGGTTAGGTTTCAGCTACATCATAACATTCCGGAAGCCCACAAAAATTCTGGCCCAACCCTAGAAGTTCAAGTTGGGTCTTATCCATGAAGATAAAGTTCATCATAAAGGACTGGACCCCCAAATGGCCTACATATTGATCCAACTATTTTGAGTGGGAAAATGATAGCTTTGCAGTCCGAACCATTTTTTTTTTAAATTATATATTCTCTTATTGAAGTACATATAAAAATGAAATATATATTGAGATATAATAATATATTTTTTTAAAATGAATTTTTTATTCCATATATTATAATAGAACTCTATATACTATGAGAGAGCAATATACGTTATGCTATCTTAGTGTGTAGACTACAAAATGGACTGAGTGTATTAACACTCTTTTAGGTGCTATTACACTAATATTCCATTAGTACAGTGTTTAAAAATTTAAATTTTTTTAAAAATAAAAAATATATATTGATTTATCTATGTATATAATTTACTTTTCATAATAATATATGCATTATTATGTGAACATATATTTTTTGGGGTTTGAAATTATCATGCTTCACAAAGGACTGAAAGTATCATTTTCCTTATCTTAATAAATTGGTCCACCCATGTTGGGAAAAAAATGTTGGGGACAGTCTTCATCTAGTTAGTCTCAACATATTTGGATTCTTTTTAAAATTATATATAGTTATCTAATGAATTATATGTATTTATGAAAATAAATACATATCTTTTTTGTGTTTTTCTAAATGGCTTCAAAATTGAGTGTTTTTTTTTTCTGATTAGCGATATAAAAAAAATCTTAAGTTGCGTTTGGAAAAAAATATCTTCTAAAAATCATATTTTTAATAGATTTCTAGGTCAAAATATTTATAAGTGTTTTTTGTATATTTCAAAATCTAGGACAGTGAGAAATGTATATAAGCCAATTTAGATTAATTGTGATTCCAATAAAATCAAAATTCTAGTTTGATAGCGGGATTGTAAAATTTATTTCCTGCAAATGCTAGGTTTAAAACTAATTCTGCAGGAAACTGTCATCCCTTAGCTTTTGAAAATTGCAGCTTTTGGACACTATTTATATGAAATTTGTCTGCAGGAAGCTACCACAGTAAAATTATTTGATTGCACAATTGCAGAAGAACCTTCCTACAAATGCAAAAAGCTTCTCAATCGTGTAACTAATGTTGTCTAATTAGTAGCGTTTGGTTGCGCGATTGCGCAGCGTTTGCGATTGTAAGAAGCTGGTTCTGCAATTTTGCAACCAAATAATTTTGCAACCGCAGCTTCCTGCAAACAGATTTCAGACAACTAATGTCCAAAAGTTGCTATTTGAGAAAGCTAGGCGGAGACAATTTTCTGCAGAATCAATTTTAAACTCATCGTAGAAAATCACTTTTACAATCACATTAACAAAGGCTACCTGAAATAGTTTTCAAAACGCTGTGATCCGACAAAAACAACTGTTATACCCTCTCAATAAAGGTTGGATTTTTGTAATTTAGTACAGATAGGTATAATAATTAGGCCTACGTCCTAAGGGACCAGAGAACGTGCTTGTAAATGGGCCAACCATTTTCAGCTTAGGCCCACAGAATCTGTCCTTTGTGGTGGTCCATCGAATCACTGACTGCCTTGGGTTTCCGTGGTAAATCCACTCTGCATTTTCGGATCTGGATTTGTTATTAATTATTTTTTAAAAAATTAAAAAAAGATAAATTCAATCATTTTTGTTAATCCAAAAATACATTTCACACATGTTTTTATTTTTTTTAAATAATAAATATTATTTAATGAGGTTATATGTTTTAATAAAAAATATATATTGTTTTATTTGAATTGAATAAAATCATTTTTAATAAATATAAAAAAACTTAACAAAATATATATATCGTCTAATAAAATATATATTTTATTAAATTTATAATGAAATATATAAAACTAATAAAATAAAAATAAGTGTAATTTGGCATAAGGAAAAAAAGACCACGCGACTCTAATAAGTGAAAAAACAAAGAGTCAGTGAGGACAAAAACATGAAAGGCCATATCACCAAAACGAGATGGAAAGGACTTTGATATGATAGGATGGGAGGGGGCACAATGGTGAATGTTGGGAGGGACACAAAACCCATCTCATTTTTAGTCGTTGGAAGAATATATTTTAAAATTATTTAGTTTTTTTTTTAATTCTTAAAAGAGACTAAAAAATAATATATTTTTAAATCTGAAAACTAAAAGTCATAAGCTATTTTTTTTAAACCCGTTTTTAACAGAAGAATTGGGGTTAAAAGCTGTAGACAGATTTATGTGAAAAAGTATAAAAAAAACATGAGTTTTTTAAAAGCTGTGGAGAGACAACTTCTTGCAATATCTGTTTTAAATTCAGGTTTTGTCTAAAATTAGTTTTACAATCGTGCAACCAAACATGATCTTAGACTCCGTTTGGATATGAGTTTAGGTAGAATCTTCATTTGAAAAACTAAAAATTCTCAAACTTGGATCCAAACACATTGTCAGCGTTCTACTTTTCAAACCATCATCTTTCTTTTTTAGACCAATAAAACAACATTTTTCAAAACCTGAGATTTAAACATAAAATCTAAGGATTTTTAGTGTTTCAACCTCACATATAAATGCAGCTTTAGTCATATTTAACTTTATTTAAGCTCAGTTTAATACCAGTTGTCAAATAGATTGTAAAATCAAACTTTTAGATAATTGTTTTTGAATATGTAATTTTTTAATTCTTTAATATTTTAAAGGTCAACAAAACCATTTTAAAAAAAATTGGTTGATAAAAGTTTTGAGATCGACTTTCAAATAGAATTTGAGTTTGTAAATTCAAATTTAGATAATCGATATTGAATATGTATTTTTTAATTCTTCATATTTAGATTTTAAAAGGCGAATAGAAAACTTGTTGAAATTAAAGTAGTTTTCTTATTAATCGATTATTTTAATCAATTCACATAATAAGTTAGCATTTAAAAATTGATTTTAAATAAGACCCTCATAAACTTGCTGTGTGGAGCCAGTGCTTTTGCTTTATTAACTCTGGATAGTCATAAATTTATTTGATGAATCTAGAGTCCTCTAATTTATCCAAACACAAAAATTCAAAAAATAATATGTAGTTGATAACATAGACCCACAAAAGACAAGCATTCAAAACCCTAAAATGTGTAAATTTGCAAAAAACAACCTACACTGTTATTGGTAGAGGAAGACATAGAGATGTCAAAGCAGTGAATGTACTCCCATAAAAGTTGTAGCATTATTTCATTCCACATATATATAGAAGAATCCAAAGGATAATCACAAAAGAGAAGGAAAGCACGTGCCAAAAGAAAGAAAGAAAAAAACACAATCATAATTCAAAAGAACAATAATGGAGAGTGCATATGTCAAGTTCAAATAATTCAAAACATTGGAACCTCATTATACTCTACAAACATCAACTACTACTGATCATCAGCGTGTCACGAGAAGAATATTTTGAGTCCATTCAACCCATCATTCAAAAACAATAAGAGACACACATAAAAACAAAGAAAAGAAAGAAAGAAAGAAAAACTGGTGTCACTGCACATAGGCATGCATCTCTGTATAGGCTAACAAACAAGAACACCAAAAGGTAAATTAGGGTAAAAAAAACATATGAAGGGTCATGATTTGTGAGACGACCTCGATCTTTTCGAATAGCTCAGGAGGGATAGACGGGAGCGGAGGAGAGGAGGTGGGCGAGGAGGGGGTATCGATGAAGGGTGGGAAAACTAAGACAGCAACTGCAGCGTGGGGTCTTACAAGGTCAAGAAAAGGTCTTACAAGGTCAAGAAAGAAAAAAAAAATGCGACACCGAAATGATGGAAAAGGAGGTAATGCGAAGGGTGAGACTTGTGGAGGGAGAAAAGCTCGGATAGGATAGCGCCTGTTGAAGGCTAATCATAGCCAATGTTGCGTTGCCTCCGATGGCGATCGTGGCCAGTGAAAGAGAATATCCAACCATTGAAGGAGTGAGTTCTTGAGACCATGGAGATGATCAAGATGAAGTTGATGATAATGGCCTCCCACATGTTGATGATGAAATTATATTCAAAGATTTTGTTTTTCCTGTGTAACAAGTAAAATGAAAAAGTGGGTCATTTGTTTCTTGTATCAAGGACATGAATAGAAGCAATGGTAGTATCAAGAATTAATGTACAAATATGTGCATAAAGAGTACCAAAATGAACATAATGGAAGCTAGGGCTATATATAAATCTCTCTCACACCTTATCCTTTTATATGGCAAGTGTTTGAAGGGAAAAAGATAAAAAGAAAGAAAGATGGGTAGTGCTAAAATAATGCATAGTGAACCATCAAACAAGAAATTAAGAAAAACAAACATTTGTACTTCATGAATCTCTATCAAATGAAGAATAGCAAGAGCTACATAACAGAAGAAGAAAAAACCACATGGAAGATGATGATGGAGATGGGTAACCTTGAAAGCTGCATTCCTTTGAAAACTCTGTGTTTCTGTGTGTGTGTGTGTATGGAGAGAGAGAGAGAGAGAGTGAGTGAGTGGAATGACCGAATGAGTGGAGGTTTATAGGAGAAGGTATAGGTGTCTGTGCCCCCCCTATCCGGGTAGGTCTTGGCAGAGGTCCGAATGACTTAATCGGTCTCTTTTATGGGCCTGACTGAGGTGTCAGGACCCGACCTAAGCGAGACCAACAGAATGTCTGAAGAGAGCTATGTTACACTAAATATTTTTTACAGTCTCAAATGCAATTTATATAGCTCGTTAGTTATACAGTGTATATACTTTTTTAAAAAGATCACATTTTTAACAAATGTTATCATTCAATTTATTAGTCGGAATATATACTTCACATTTTATTAAAAGTACATACATCATTAGATGAAACTTATGATTTAAAAAAAAATTATTATATATTCTACTATCTCAGTATATACCGCACTGGTGCTCATCTCTGTGCTTGCACGTGCCTCCCATCCCCTATCTCTACACTAACATGTATCATCTATTTTTCTAAAGATTAAGAGAATCCTTTTGTGGGTCAACTAGGATGTGTCATACGAGTAATATAAAGGTAAGCATTCTTAATTTATGGATTTTGTTTATCTCATAGTTGGTTAGGAGGGTACAAATTCCATTGGTTGACATATGAACATCTTACATGTTATACAAAATATTATTTAAGCATAAATTTTCAGCTTGACGCATGAATTATTCAGTTCACTATAAGAATTACATGAATAGGACAATGTTATTTTTAACTCGACACAAAAAATGTTCTGTTCGATTTAATATTACAAAACAAAGTTCATTTTTAGTTCGGCTTAATAGATTGTCTATTTCGATTCATGAATTGTTCGATTTTATTTAAGATCTATAAAGTTCTCTCTTATGAAAATATTTCATGTCCCTTGGATAGGAATCCAATACTAATTGGATCTAGTTTTAGTTAATGAGGACCATTCTCTACCAATTGCATGTGCAATAGTAGTATTTTTGGTCAACACTTTGCAGGCCCTACGTGTTGACCACGCACCTATATCTCGAAATGGGAACAACATAAAAATAAGAATAAAAATAAACCACTTGGTGGGGAGCTTCCAAGACATTGTATTCCGGAATAGCTCAAGCTTTGTGCTTTGGATATTCAGTCTATGTATCCGTGTCTCATGACTCTTAATTACTACTAATCAATCAATCTCATATGTGTCAGTATTATAATCAAAGTAGTATTTTTTTGCTTGTATGGAAGTTTTTGGATGCTTTTGTTTTTAATGAAGTGTTGTGGATGGAACTACTAGGGTCACAGTCTTCAATGATCAGAAGGGTCAATGGAGAAAGTTTGTGTGTACTTTATATGACACTATTTGTTGTTGTCATGAAAAATAATATATAAAATAGGTGGTGTGTTTAATGGGATGCTTTAGACTGTATTAAATACCATTGTTGGCTCCCTCCTGCAATTCATGGCTTTGATTCCTCTTTTTCTAATTAAGTAAATCTTTCTCTCTTTGTGTTTATATAAATCTCTGACACTGGTCATCTTTAGTTATCCATATATTTCAACCACCTTCAACAAAAATAATAATAATATAATAATAATATATAGTTTTTCATGAAATGGTATCACCCATTTATGGTGGAAAAAAAAGTGCCTAATGAGATCTATATAGATTGCTTGACATGTGGGATTTTCATGCCATATTTGGGACACCGTAGCATCTGACAACATGTCATCACTGACAGTCGATGCTGCCTACACTTGTTATTGGAAGGGGAAAATTATGCGGAAAAGACTAAAATACCCCGGATATTAAATTATCAATTATTCAATATATATATTACTTATATTTATTATCAAAAGAGGAAGTGATCTACTCTTCACTTGTGTTTTACTCTTTTATAATTCATTGATGATTACTCATATCTAATTATTTAAATTTTAATATTTAAGATAATATTTAGATAAATCCTGAGTGTACACACACCAAACCAATATTTAAATTTGAAAAACTCAAGTTTAAAATTATCTTAACGTTCAACACCCAATGAGTTAAATCAATTAAAAGATGGATTACATGGAAAAAAATTAGTTTTTGACTAAAATGAATATTATTAAATAATATATTATATGTTTTTTTTTTAAATTATAGACCGTTGTCACCATTAGCATTATAAAGTGTTATTACAAGCTTGAATTAAGAATGAGAGAAAACAGAAAATGTAAGAGAAGAAGTATACAAATAAATATCCAAAACAGCAAGATGAGGTCCTCATCAATGGGCTATGATAGGTTCGTAGACACTGGCGGACCCACCAAGGAGCCACTGGGGGCGGTGGCATCCAGTGGGTTTGTAAGAAAAAAATACTAAGTGCAATTGGTAATAATGATAAGTTTGTAGAAAATTCAAGAACATGGACAATTATTATATAGATGAGTATATGAAATATAAAAATGAGAGAAATAACTAATGAGGGGATATGATATCACATATCTTTATTGTGTTATCAAAATTATAGAGCTCTATTATACATAGTTCCTTTTTTAGTTCTAATTTATATACTTCGTTAGTGTCATGTACTCGTGTTAATGAGGTATATGTCTCATTAGAAATATTTTACATTTTCTTATAAATGTATCATTCAATTTTTTTTTTATAAAATTTATATATCTTGTTAGATGAGATAAATTATTTTTTTAAAAAATATCATAACATTTGTGGATTGAAAATGGAGTTGAAAAAAACACAGTAAGTAATATTTTTTTAAATTTTACCATATGACATCTAAATTTATATATTTTTTACGTGTTGTTACATTATCTTTTTTTCGGCTTTAATTAAATCTCATATATTTCATCAGTGTCGCATAGTCACATTAACAAAATATATGACTCTGATAAAATTGTTTCACATTTTTTATATATAGATCCACATAATTCAGTGTGTGAAATTTTTTTTTTTTGGAAGAATGGTGTTCCTTATGATTTGATCCGCTCACTGATTTAAACAAAAATTGGTTCACAAACTATAATTGAAGCTATAAAAGATATTATACATAACATTATCTTTTAAGTTTATTTATGAGTGATGGCCCCACTAGAAAAAATTTATGGGTTCGCCACTCTTCCGTTGATGAGATATTATATGCTTCTTTGATTACATGAATTGTGATTTCATTAATATATTTAAATACTCTTTCATAAAACATATATATATATATACATTAAACATATTCTTTCTTCATTATACACATTTTTTAATCCGTGTTTGAAACTAGTATATACACTAAACTTCAAGTGAAAACAAAACTTTTAGTACGAATGATTTAATATTTAACCTTATAAAATATTTATAAATATATATGATATTGTTTTGAAAGCTCAAATATGATATTTCCCATTCCCCAGACATAGATTCTTCCCAGTGTTTCCCTCACTGTCACGCACTGCTGATAGACAGTCTGAATTTCTCGAATAGGTGTTGGTTGGTTTCACTAATTTATTTATTTAATAAATTTATATAAGCACAAAATAGTGTCATGAATTAAATTCAAAGGTTCAAAATTTCTGCAGAGGTGAAGGCACTATATGAGGAAAGTTCTTGTTGTTGTATGGTTATGTATGGAAAAGTTTGTGTGTGAGAGGGATATGTCATCAGTGTATATATAATGTGGAAAACAACAATCCAGATCTTGTTATAGAACAATGGGTTTTGTTATAGACTAGAGTGCTGTTACACACAGTTTGTGAGGGCAGTACTGACATAAACAAACCATATAACTTGATGTGCTTGGATATATCCTGTTTGATTTTCAATGGGAATATAACACCTCAACATGACTAAATTGTTGGAAAAATAATCTATTATCAGTATAAAAAAAATGAGAATATGAAGACAGGGATTAGAAGAATTTGATATGGAGTCACGTGGTAACGCTGTCTTCATAACAGAATATGTCCCCTTAATCGCACAGGGTTCTCGACGATCTGTTCCCAAGATAAAACCATATAGCCTTTGCTGTTCTCTTCTTGGTGCAAGCAAGAAGAAAATTTGAACCGGTCTCAGACTTAATCGCCCAAAAGAACAACCAAAAGCCAAGAAGTTTGTTTGTGGATGATTTTTAATGGAACACTTAGTTTTTTCTCCTTATATGAATCTCTACGAAGGTGGCCTTTTTATAGGCACAGAGATGACCGCTGAGGTGTAACATTCGCAATAATTACACACGTTAATTATGGTAAGTGATTTATTACCATATTTATTTCCAATGTTTAAAATTCAAACGTTACCAGCCGTTACGAAAAACAAAACATTTATCCCATTAAGTTTTTAATATTTATTTGGAAACTAATTAATACATTTTTTTATTGAAATGTATTAATTTTCCATTAATCCCCCACAAGATTAAATAATTTTATTATAAAGAAATAAAAATAAATTTGGGCGATACAATACTGTGTGTTCGGTGAGGTAGCTTAGGGCTTTGAACTTCACTTAGTGTTAACTAACTTCCATTTAAAGGGATGTAGTGAACTAAGTTTTTGAACTTGACCATTTTGATCAAACTTCAGTAAGTCACACAACACAGTATAAGCACTAGACCAGGTTCTTTATCGGTGTGCACATTACAGCCGTTACGCTTATCTTGTTTCATGAGTGCTTTAGAGATCAGCCTTTGTTCTCATAGATCACAGCTCCACGATCACACTCACATATTAGAATTCTCAAATGGTGCACTGTGTGGTGCTACACCCTGCCTTATAGGCCTTGAATTCATTCAAAGCGATTGCTCTTCTTATACCAACATAGTTAAAAGTACTGGCACCATATGGATGTTCTTTAAATAAAACATTGAAGTTCATTTTTATTTCAGTACTTAACATAGATACACATCAATTTGTTTTTCCCTTTGAACCTTTCCTCATGGGATCTCCATTTGGATAGGTAGGGTATCCACTATGGTACTACATGATGGGCTTTAGATCCATCCCCCTCGATGTAGAAAAGACTAGCCTCCTCGCTAGACCTCTAATAAGTTGATCTGCAATATTACTCATTGATTTGATGAAATCAAGTGAGACTACACCATGTTGCATGCGATCCCTTTAAGAGTATAAATTCAGGATTTTTTTAAAGAGTTATATGTGAATTTATTCAAACCCCACAACTCATAATATAGCATGCTTTATGAAGTGTAATATTCATCAATGAATATATAATTATAATATATCAAGCTCTTTATTCTAATACTCATAATTTCTCGACTTGATTAACATGCTATCAAATGAAAACATCATGCTCATTTATTTCATATATTCGAATATGTCCCCCAACTATTTTTTCATGAATGCATATATTCATCAAATCCTCAATTTAAAATAATAATGAAACAAATATCTCTAATAAAAGTGAGAATATATATATAAACTATTTGAAACATATATGGAATCCAGTTTACTTTCTCTACAAATTACATGCATTTAATTCTCTGGTCATAGTCATAACCCCCACATTAATATGAATTTACAAATTATTTCATGAATAAATGCATGACATTTCGAATTAGGAGATAATTGTGAAATAAATCTCTACTCATAAATGATCATTTATTTTTCATATAAAACATAAATAGAATCCACTTATATTCTATTTTAGTTTTCTCTCTACATCACATGCTTTAAATTCCCAAAACTTGGTCATAATTATCACATAAATATATGAGTTACAAAGAAACCCCTATATTGTCATGGATATAAAATATGATTTATTTACTAAGTTATATACATGTAAGCATGTGCTATTAAAATAAAAAGGTACTTAATCACATATCTTCAATCGACATATCATTTGTCATTGCAACTTCTTATAGAATATATGAAACCCAAATAATATTTATGTCATGTACATCAGAAAAGCAGAAGACCCAGTATAAGATAATATTCTCCCTTGAATTGATAAATATGATATCCGTGGAAGAATATGTAGAGCGCTTGCTTGAAATATATGGAGATTTCCAGAAGAATGATCATCATAATAAAATATCAGAGGACAATTCCAATAGCCTCGTACAATAGGATTCAAATAGCTCAACAGATCTAAGGAATGTGCTCACTAAAATCCGTGAGCAAAAGAAGAATTTATGAATCCGTGGTACATATTCAGTTGTGTCAAAAATGGAAAGAATAAGAATAATAGTCACACTAATTTGATTGAAATGACTAAATTAGAAAGCATATAATAGCACACTCGTTATTATTTAGACTTTCCAAAAATGAGAGATTTAAATCTAAAAATGCATGCAATATATACACATTATCTCTCCTTTTAAATGTTATATCAAAATAACATATAAATATTTGATACAACCAGCAGGAAGGAAAAGAAGTTCTACCGGCAATCAAACCAATTGTTGATCAACCAAATCAACCAAAAATTCTAATACACGTAGAATTCCACATGTAGCCATGCAAACGCATTAATTAATCTCATGCATCTAAAATTAGATATGCTACAAACAATACATATAACATTATATTATATCATAACTTAAGTATTGCATGCATTAATTTACCATTATTTAGAAAGCATAACATGGGAGGCCAGTTCAACTGGAACGTTTTTATGCATTAATGAATCATAATAATGTACAAATTAAATACAATTAATGCAAAATACAAGTTGTTTGAATTCATTTTCTAAAACTGCATACTTAAATCTTAATGATTACTCATCAATCAAATCCACCAAAATATTTTCTAAATAGAATGTGGATTCTACATGCAATTATGCAAGCTGCAAGAAAATATACCATGCTATTCATGGTATATCAGAAAATCATAGTCTCATTCATCAATATTTGAATATTAGATATATTACAATTAACATATATATCTGAAAATCATTGAGCATGAGCATTTGAAAAACCATAGATGGAATGTATAAAATTATGAATTCATAACATCTATAATAAGCCTCAAAGCAATCATAACAATGGGCTAGCAATCATCAATAAATAAATAAATAAAACCCAGTAAATTAAATTTTTCACTGTCCCAATTTCTAATAACATGCAACAACTAAAATTTATCACATATAAGCATTTCCATCAAAAGTGACCCACTACAGAGAAATTTAAAATTGCTTCACAAAATTATTTAAGATGGTATATCAGAAACAAATAAACTCTTTTAGAAGAGAATCTAAACCATTGGACATTTCAAATCCATAACAAATTATAACATGCCCCAACACATTCGGTTTGCACTAATATGCACATATAAAATAAATTTGTTCATATGTAGATCATATAGTATGCACATATAAGCCGAGTCCCATGAGGGCTTGTAATTCTGAAGAGGAGGCATTAATTACCAATGAATGGTTCATGGCATAAAATTAAGGCTGATAATAGATTATATTTTGTTCTGAAATTGTTGGAAAAATAATCTATTATCAGACCAAAAAAAAATGAGAATATGAAGATAGGGATTAGAAGAGCCTAGTATGGAGTCACGTGGTAACGCTGTCTTCATAACAGAATACGCCCCCTCAATCGCACAGGGTTCTCAACGATCTGTTCCCAAGATAAAATCACACAGCCCTTGCTGTTCTCTTCTTGGTGCAAGCAAGAAGAAAAGTCGAACCGGTCGCAGACATGATCGCCCAAAAGAACAACAAAAAATAAGAAGTCTGTTTGTGAAGGATTTTTAATGGAACACTTAGTTTTTTCTCCCTATATGAATCTCTGCGAAGGTGGCCTTTTTATAGGCACAGAGATGACCGTTGGAGGTGTAACGTTCGCAATAATTACACACGCTAATTATGGTAAGTTATTTATTAACATATTTATTTCCAACGTTTAAAATTCAAACGTTACCAGCCGTTACAAAAAATAAAACGTTTGTCCCATTAAATTTTTAATATTTATTTGGAAACTAATTAATACATTTTTTATTGAAATGTACTAATTTTTCATTATAAATGAGACAGTTTTAAATTCATCAAATGGATTGCATTTAACAATTGTCCCAACTTTATAAAATATATAAAAAATGTGAGGGACAGTCTCACGAACAGTCCTCACATGTTAGGGACAGTCTCACGAACAATCCTCACATAGTATAATGAGGTATATGCTTTGATGAAAAGTATACATCGCTTCAATTTGAATTGAATGAACTCATTTTTAACAAATGCAAAAAAAAAAAATCTGGGGTATATATCTCGCCTAAAGAGGTATATACTTAACTGGATGGCTAATGAGATATATAGGACCGTCCACATGTAATAGCGCTCAAAATATATTTCATTCATGGGACTTAACAACTATCATAACCTTATTAAAATATAAAAGAACATGCATTCAATTATGTATTTCATTTGTTAAAAGGTGTATATTATATTGGATATGTGTATATCTTTTTTAAAAAATCAATACATGTTAGAGACTGGAGAAAAAAAAGATCACATTTTTTATGCATATTTTGGTTTGTATGGGGCAAAATCTTGTTTATAGTCACATATTCAATTTCACATATGTACAACAAGGCATATAACTCAATAAATGAAGTGTACAATTTTGCACTTCTTCTAACAGTGGATTTATACAATTCATTGGAGGTCTTACATCATTTATAAAAGGACAAATATCGTTATGTGAGATATACACTTAAAAAAAACATGTGATAACTATACGTAACTGTAACTGGGTAGCCCGTAACATTGTCATTTGGATTTATAGCCTCAACCCATTTCATTCCTTTAGTCGAGTAAACTATGTTTAGTAGAGATGCAATTCGGTCGATTTGATTCGGTTTATTGCAAATTCAAATTGAACTAAATTATAAACACATCTAACCCGAAAATCAAACTAAAAATTCAAAAATGAACCAAACCGAAATTGTTTGATTTACCCGAACTAAACCAAACCGAATCGAACCGAATTGTTAAAGTTTACATAAATTTTTTTATTTGGGTTTGTTAGAGTTTTTTTTTTTTTTTGGGGGGGGGGGATGATTTACAACTTTACAGTATCCGAAAAATAGGCTAAGATTGATGGTATAAATTAGTGTCATTTTTTATGAAAATTAATGGTGTAACAACATAGTTTTTAATATAAAAAGAATGATCTAAATGAATATTGATTATGTATAATCACATGTTTAAATTTATTCGGTTCGATTTAATTAATTCAATTTTTTTAGAAGTGAAACCAACTCAAACCAAAATAAATTAGTCTATTAATTTTTCAATTCATACTTAAATCAAACAAAAAAATCATTGACCCAAACCTATAAAGATAAATTGTTTGAATCGATTCAAATTCGATTTAAACCGACCAAAGTTGCACCCTTTAGTATTAGGTACTTAATGTGGCTATTAGTAAATAATAAAATCTATAATGAGATCGTTGAAGCCTTCCTGTGCTCAGTATTCAATTTCAGCTGGCCCATAACAAATGTTCCTATGTGAATGTGCTGTGCAGTCATACAAATGGGTCCACCTCTATTAGATATGACCCATGGGCCAAAGCCCAAAGGTGACATGGCTCGGCTCTGTTGACCAAATTTGTACGCCCATCTTACAACTATGATATGTCCTGTCCTGCTTGTCGTCCCATTGATTTTCATGTTTTAAAATTATACATTAAGATACACTAATAAAAAATAAAAATAAAAAATTTCATACACACGATATTGCAATATACAATGCAATATATTGTGATAGCATAATATATACCACGACTGCTTCCGAGTGTTGATGGGGTCGCAAAGAGATGAGTCACACTCTATTAAGAATGTTGCAATTCCACTAAATAGGGTGGACGCGAACTCATTGTCACATATGATATCCATAACCCGTATTTGAGTAGAAGAATAGATATAGAATATGGTAGTTTAGACATGAATAAGACCAAAAAAATATATTTGTTTGAAAGGAATAAGTGGGAATAACTATATCAAAATATGTGCAAAATTAGTTGATACTAGTATTCTAGGTCCGATTGAAATTGTATTATTCCATTCTTATGGTTTCACTTGTGAAAGGGGGAGACCCAAGTCAAATAACTTATCATCGCATTTAATAAATCAAGAGACTCACATGTCAAACCATTTGTTTTCCTGTTTATTTGCATCTTACTCATCATTTATCTAAAACCTATATAGGATCAATCAATAACAAAAATTTAATTATTTGAAAACCTTAAAAACTCAATTTGTTTGAGAATGAACCCATAATAAGTGAAAACTAGTCAGAATAGCATCAAAATGGATGTTTGGATGACTAGAATAAATAAAAATCTGTATGCCAACCAACCCTTAGAATTTAGTTATTCATTGTTATTCAACCCAAAAGAATATGTGGTCTTACTGTCAAATCAACTGTCATCACCTCTTTTAAATCAATTGTCATCATTATTTTTTCATTTTTTTATAAATGATTATCCACACCTAATTCACATTTTATCTAAACAAAATTTATTTTATTATTATGTTTTCCAAATCTCAACTGGAATATTCAAAACACAAACAAACAAAAAAAAATTAATTTATCATTATTTATACTAGAATAGTCATAAACCTCTTACCTCATAATAACTTATTTCTCTACCCAGGGACTAAATAATCACTTTAAGAAGGCGAAGGGAGTAAACCAACATTGTCCACCCTCACTTTCAATTCAAACGAGAGGGACACGTGTACGTTAGTCCTGGAAAAGTAAGAGAAGTCATTGACCTATCTCTTCCTCCCGCTTCGAGAAACCTTTATCTGCTTCGCGCCAAAAAAATCCCCAAATCGCGACCCCCCCAAAAAAATGGCGGTGGCGTTTGTTGCGCTCGTCGTATCAGCGACGAAGGTCGCCGGGATCCTGGTCACCGTCACCGTCGCCGCCAACGCCTTCTCCTTCTCCCGCTACCGGCGGAAGAACCTCGTCCCCTTCGTTTCCCCGATCGACGAGTCCTCCGACACTCTCGCTGACTTCCGATCCGTCCCTAACTCTGAAGGTGATCCGAAACCCTAATCAATTCGTTTTTTTGTGTTATTGAAAGAGCTTTTATTTTGAATTCTTGAAATCTCCGATTGATTGTATTTATGAAGACAAATTGTGTTGTGTTGAAAATAGTTAAACAAAAAAACAAACTTCTTTGTACTCTGAAGTTTTTCAGATGTTGAGAAAAGTACTCTGATCAGATACCTCTCGTAACAATCGACTGGACATATTTTTATTTATTGAATCTTCATAATCCAAGTACCCTTTTAGTTTGGATAACTTGTCACACGTGTAACACATTAACAAACTAATATGGAATCCAACATAAGAAAATAATTTAATTAATTATCTCCATACTTTACAGTATTTATCTCATATGATTTAAGAATGTACGTGTTCTATACCGAATGGAACTCTTGCTCAGGTATCTGTCGTACACGAACTATGTGACTATGTGAACTTGCAAATGAACTTGACAGGATTTTTTTCTTAAAAGATTTTTTTATCGAATATATGAAAATTTGCAGAGGAGGAAACCGGGTTCTTTTTCGGATTGGCAACGGCACCCGCTCATGTTGAAGATAGGCTTAACGACGCCTGGCTTCAGTTTGCTGCTGAGGATCCTTCCAGTGATGCTGTGATGGTCCCAAGACCACAGCCAGCCGATGCTTTGATGGCCTCTGCGGCTGCTGATGGGAGCTCTCAGCAGGGTTCTCTTGCCGTGAAGGAGCCGGAAAAGAGGAAGAAGCCACTTAGGGTTGCCATGGAAGCCATGATTCGAGGATTTGAAAAGTTTGCAGATGAAGAGGAATCATCCACCACAATGGTCGAAGGCGATCATAATATTGCTGCATGGAATAATGTGCCACACCCGTGAGTTTACGCTTTTTATGGTTTTTTAAACTGATTGAGCACTTTGTTCTTATGAGTTGTGATTATGTATGGACAGAGTTGATTGGAGTGTGTGGTTTGGTTTCTGAGCTGATTTCAGGAGGGAGAGACTGAGATTTTGGTCGGACCCAGATACTGAACTGAAGCTTGCTAAAGATACTGGCATTAGTATTTTCCGGATGGGTATAGATTGGACGAGAATCATGCCCGAGGAACCAATAAATGGATTGAACAAATCTGTAAGTTTGGTACTTCTTTATCTAGATGATGTCTTTTCTTTCTTCATATATTATGTGCCATATCAGAATACAAAAAATACACTGAGGATCCAGACTTGTTCGGGCATATTTTGACATAACTTACTTTGAAGACACGTCATTTCTGTGTTTATTGTGTTTTGAATTTTATTGTGTACTGTTGTTTAGTCAGGAAGTTTTGGATAACAGCACCAAAATCACCCACAGAACCATGTGTCCACCCCAATTAACATTTAACAGTTTAAAGGCAAAACTTATTGTTTTGTTACATTGTGTAGGTTAATTATGCAGCTTTGGAGAGATACAAGTGGATCATAAAACGAGTTCACTCATATGGAATGAAGGTAATGCTGACGTTGTTCCATCACTCACTTCCACCTTGGGCTGGAGAATATGGAGGCTGGAAGGTAGAGAAAACTGTTGATTATTTCATGGATTTTACAAGGTAAGTTTATCTCCTGCTGATGCCTGATATCATTTCAACGAATTTATGATCCCTAATGTCCATCCATTTATGCCTATTGATTACGGGTTTGTCACTGACAAGCAGATGTCTAGCAAACAATTTAATATGGAGCAGACCTCTAAACAATTGTATCTAGAACCTTGATCAATTTTTAAGTTTTTTTTAACATCAACCATTTTCTTTTTCATTTTCCCAAGCTTGTGGAATTTCGTGGTTCATGGACACCTTTCTTTTCTAAAACTATGCTTAGGAAGCATTTTGTTGTTTATTATAACAAGCATAGTTAAAGTGTTGCTACTTGGATGACCAACACATTTCACATCAGATTGATATCATTTATCAATACAGTGCAAGAAATGTTTCTTATAAGATACTGTGTTAAGACGCATGGCCTTGTTACATGCAGTTCTCATTCACAGTTCGTGCATTCCCAAATCCGCATTGAGAATATGCTTTGTTAGATGAAGCATGTCTTTTCTCTTTTTTTCTGTGTGTGTGTCCATACAATTCATTGAAGTTTATACTTCATTTTTTTGTAAGAACATGCTTCATGTAATGAAGCCTACACTTTCAAAAAAAAAAAACAGAGAGAGAAAAAAGCATGTGAGGGCTGCACGGGGGACTGTTCTTAACACTTCCCTAAGACAAATGATATCAAGTTTGTGTAGAAGCTTGTATGCCAAATTTTATTTTGATCATTTTTGCCCACCTGTACCCTCATAGATCTACACCATTTAATGGCAGTGTGTCAATCGGATTGATTGTGGTTAGATAATTCTTCTGACAGATTGGTCCATCTGTTGTACCACATTTTTCAGATGAAATCTGTTGAAAAGCTTTTCTCTGTGATATTTAGGTTTGTCAGGAGTATATAGTCACTTCAATTTCCAGATATAGTTGTAATGGATTATTTAATTACTGTCAAGGATTTTTTTGACCAAAATAATTTGAGAACATGGTCATACCACAAGGAAAACCAATGCTTTTATGTTAGTTGAAGAGATCTAATAATCTAATGGGAATACGAATATTGAGGAAGTTAGGTATTTCTATATTGATTCGTAACCATGTGATATTCTGCATAATTCTTTAGATCCACATTAGATGTATTGAGTTAGCTGGTATAGTCACCTGATGGGACATAATTTGACTCAGTAGTGCAAGTAGGCTCCTGCCCTGCATGCCTGCAAGAAAGACATTGCATTTTAGGACTCGATTGACAATGAGAATAAGATATGTTATACTTTCCAGTAAGCATGCATGTTAATTGATATGGCTATTTTCATGAAATTTTTAGTGGATCTGTTACAATGTCTCATATTCCTTTTTTGCCTAGTGCATAAATGTCTGACATAACACGTCTGTGCTATTTCTGAGCCTTATGGTTCCCTTAAATCACTAAATTATATTTATGCAGGCTTGTTTACGATAATGTAGCAGAATTAGTGGACTACTGGGTGACTTTTAATGAACCTCATGTCTTCTGCATGCTGACTTATTGTGCCGGAGTATGGCCTGGTGGAAATCCTGATATGATTGAGGCTGCAACCTCTGCCTTACCAACTGGTGTCTTTATGCAAGCCATGCATTGGATGACTGTTGCTCATTCAAAAGCTTATGACTATATCCATGGACAAAGGTTTGTCTCCATTTTCCTTACAACAATGTTTTTCATACTTGTTCTACTTAACATGGTAGAGAAGTGAGATAGTAGAATGGATATAAATAAGTGATGTGCCACCATCTTCATTTATATATGTTTCTTTGTCTAATGTAAGCAGAATTTGCTGAATATTTCATTTTCCTCAATGCAGCACCATATCAAAAGCGACTGTTGGGATTGCACACCATGTTTCCTTCAGTCGACCATATGGTCTATTCGATGTTGCTGCTGTGACATTAGTGAATTCATTGACGCTTTTCCCATATGTGGACAGTATATGCGACAAGCTAGATTTCATAGGGATAAACTACTATGGACAGGTTATTTATCAATGCCATTTAAAACCCAGAAACTAACCTAATTCAATAATGAGAGATTGTCTTTAAGATCTTTGCTATTTCTCAGGAAGTTATTTCTGGCCCTGGATTAAAACTTGTCGATAACGATGAATATAGTGAATCTGGACGTGGTATTTATCCGGATGGTCTATACCGCATGCTGCTTCAGTTCCACGAAAGATATAAACACCTGAAAGTACCTTTTATTATTACTGAGAATGGAGTCTCAGATGGGACTGACTTTATTAGACGTCCATACATCATAGAGCATTTACTGGCAGTGTATGCAGCTATGATGATGGTATTTACCCTAGACTCATCAATCTGCTTTTTGATATCTGAGTTTCTACTTTTGGTTTGGAACAAAACCTCACTGTACATTCACAAATTGCTGTCTTCATCTCCCAGGGTGTTCCTATTCTCGGATATCTGTTCTGGACAACATCAGACAACTGGGAGTGGGCAGATGGGTATGGTCCCAAATTTGGGCTTGTGGCAGTTGATCGAGCTAATGACTTCGCACGAATTCTTCGTCCTTCATACTTTTTGTTTTCCAAGGTAACAGTGTAACCAGGGATATCATCAAAGCTGTGTGGAAACATTTCAGGAGATTTTTCCCCATCACTAACAAATATCCTTGCAAACATAATCAATAAAGTTACTCAAGGACACTGGATAAAGGCACGTGTTTCGTAATTTTTTTATGCTGGCACATTGATTTTATCATGCAACTGTCAATAAGTTCTTTTTTGAGTTTTTATTTTACATTTTCAACTTATTCTAGTTGTTGGATCTAACTGTAAAACTATGCTGTGTATCACAGTTTATATAATCAGCCGATTCTGATTATTATGGGGTTTCTAATTTAAGATGTTATATTTTGTCTCATATTAGAGTTGAAACCATTTTTTTCTATTTTGAATCAAATAGGGGTTCCACTTCCATAAGGAGTCCATTTTTTTTTTCCTATTTCTTGCAAGTAGTGCAAGCCAACATCAATAAAGGGGCTCAGGTTCCTTTGTGGCATGAGATCAGAGAGAGTGGGTCTTGGTTTTTTTTTTCCATTGGGTTCTCTTTGAGGATCACTGCAAGATGACAGAATCTAGGCTATTCAAAGAGGGAGGGAACAGTGGAGGATGTTGTGAGTGTAAAATGTCTGATTTGTTATTTTTCTCTCACTTTAGTTGATATTGCTGGCATTCTACAAGTGTTCTGCACATATTGATTGACACTTGCTGCTTTGTGAAGTGATGATATGAAATTCAATTTCAGATAGTGAAAACTGGTAGAATTACAAAAGCAGACAGAACTCGTGCATGGAATGAACTCCAAAATGCTGCTAAGGCAAGGAAAACGCGACCATTTTATCGAGCTGCTGACAAACATGGACATATGTATGCAGGTATGATCGGACATTCTGAGCTGAACATGACTTTGTTGGAGGATACTGTGGATTACAATCATCTGCTGCTAAAAAAATCTCTTAATGGAATTTCCTTTGATATTAAGATAATAAATATTACAATCTTATGCCTCTATTCTCGCACATAAGGTGAAGCATATTTAATGTTTGTTGAGAGTGTCACTTGATGAATGTATGAATAGTGCAGTCTTGATATGTGGATGTACCATATTTGTCTGTTGTTTAGTAGTGAATCCCTGTTCAGGTACCCATGTTAAAATCCAGATGACTTTGAAGGGAGCCAGATGCAAGTACACTTTCATGGACGCTTGTTCAATGATACTGATTAGATGTTATTTGATGATACTGACATTTGTTTCTAGTGATGCATTCATTAAATTTCTAATTGTTGATCAACTTTTACAGTTGACATTATTACTCCATCAGATTATATTACCTGCAAAGAAGCATAAGATAATAGTTTTCATTCACCGAAAATTAAGATGAAAATGTGCTTTGGATGATCCTTGAATTTACTTTTGAAAAAATATTTGTGCTCTTGTTAATATTTTGTAGTGAAGCAGCCACCTTCAATACCTTCCAATCTGTGTAGATCACCAGTCTGTTAGAAATTATTAAAAGCATACCACTATAGGAGTTATTTGACCTCCATACATGCAAATTGTGATGCATCACAAGTATGCAGATAACTATCGATGGCATAGTTAATCAGAGTAATAGAGTATTATTTGATTTATAGAGGAAACATGGTCTGCTTATGAAATTAACTTACATACAAGTTGACTCCCTTTTTGCCTATCTGAAGTAGATGACTTAAGCTTATAATTACTCATTTGCCTTCTCTTGTGTTTTTTCTACAGGAGGCCTTGATGAGCCTATTCAGCGACCTTTTATTCAAAGAGACTGGAGGTTTGGTCATTATGAGATGGATGGTTTGCAGGATCCCTTTAGCCAGTTATCCAGATTAATCCTTGCACCCTTATCTCTCATGAGGAATAAAAAACGCCAATCAGATGTCGAAGATATAGTTCTCCAACCTCTTGAGATGAGCTCCTAAAAACATTTGCTAAACAGCCATGATTTCTCCATAGAAGATGTATTATAATCAGAGTTGCGCAACATCAAACATGCTGTAAAGACTGTGAATCATCATCAGTCATAGATACGGTGGGTCATGGCATCTATAATAGAATCCTACTTTGTAACCTTAGTCAGTGATGAATGGCAACTAACAGCTTCTCTGGTTGTTGCAGCTATCTGAAGATAATGGAATTATATCAGTGACTGCTCCCAGTGCTCATACAACTGTGACATGTCCTCCTCATAAAAAGCCTTTATAAATGCAACCTTGCATGAATTTCAATTCAGGAATTCCAGAACTTAATAGTCTTGTATTTTAAATTTCTGGATTCTAACACCTGAAGTTTGGAATCGGGGATTGTTAGGCTCATGAACTGGTGTTGTATTTGTAACCAAAGTTCATTGGTCTCTAAATACACCAAGGCCTGGTTTATTTTATGATATGTATACAAGGGAAGAAGTTTCGTTTGTTTAATATGGATAAATTGTAATACTTATATCTTTAGAAAAAGTAAATGTTGATACTTGTACTTGGAAAGATAGATATAGTTTATTCTTTCTTCTCCAGTCAAAATTATTGAAACAAAGAAGCTAATTTAGTAGCAATTAATAAGAAAATCATCTCATTCTACTATATTCATGTATAATATTTTGTGTTTGAATAAATTATCAGTGAATGGTGAGCCAAATGAGAGAGAAAGACCAAAGAAGCATGTCTTGGAATTAAATTTGAAATGCATTATTTTTCTCGCTCCCCAAACCCTTTTGTGAGGATAAGTTATGGTGAGGCCCCGGAATAAAGGCATTGGTTTGAAATTTAACTGAGTAATACAATCATTTACATGACAAAAAAGTAATAAATAAGACTCATGTACAATCATTCACTTATTTGTCATGTGAATGATTGTCATGTACAATAATTCATGTGAATGATTGTATTAAATAACCGAAGTGACTTCATTATTGATTATTTATTTATTTATTTTGAAATAGATTTTTTTTTTTGGTGGGTGGTTATTGAATGGGGTTCTTCTTGCTTTGAAGGATCATCCCCATGACGTTAATGTCCAAAGAGGTTTGTGTTCTTCAATTTTGTTTTGCTTTGTTTTGAATGATCATCCACGTAAGCACTTCCACGTGGTATGAGTCATTAAAATACATATATATAAACCACTCCCCCACAATCACATCGAACCCTAATACAATACTAAAAACAAATAAAAATTATTATTTTATTAACCACAAAAAAATTGTGTCCGTTTGGTTGCACATTTGGTGATTCCGATTTTTGAAAAGCTAAAATCTCAAAATCATGCAGCCAAACATGATGGATTTCGGTGAAATCAAAAGTTGAATTCCTTTTAATTTTTCTCTCGAAATCCGTGTTTTAAAAAGTTTAAAAACTGTGATTTTTTATTGAAGTCGATTTTTTTAATTGAAAATAACTTTCTCTACTAAACATTAAATTCTTTCAAATATTGATATCTGAATTTAAAAAAAGCATTCTAAAAAAAGTTAAAATCTAAAATTATCTTAAAAAACAGCTTTATTCCAAAAGCTACTTTTCAACTTGTGTTTTCAAACGAACCACAATTATGATTTCAAATTCAAAATAAAAAAATAAAAAATATAATCACTTGTCATTGTCATCATTCAATCCATATTTAATTAAAATAATAATAAAATTTTTGAAAGAGGCATGTCACTTGTAATTGACGACGAGCCCAACGAGATCATGCTCCATATACTCAAAAACCAAGTAGAGGTTGCACATCCGAGACGTCACCAGGCCCTCCAACTTCACCATGTTAGGGTGATCAAGCCGCCGTAGAATCAGAATCTTGCTGGCCATGAATCTGACGCTCTCAGGCTCCAGATTATCAAATCTGACCTTCTAAAGCGCGTTGATCTTCTCGATGATCATGTCCCTCGCCTTGTAAACCCTTACGTTTAAAATATGAAAAATCTTATATAAATAATAATTGCATGATTTCATCACTTCAGATAAGTTTTATAATCTATTTAGATAATAAAATCATCAATTATAGAGAATTTTTACATTTTTAATACATTATAAATGGTTTTTTGTATGCTATATTTTAGTCAGGGTTGATTGGATGATCAAATAGAATATTTATATATTATTTCTCATCTGTCAACGGAAGTTAAACTCATCAAGAGGTTAATTGGATTTACATAGGTGTTTTCATGTGGTTATATGGATTTAAGGAAAAGCAAAGGGGTCATATGGGATTTGGACAATTTGCAGGGTTTTTTTTTAATATTTCCCTTTTATTTAATAGAGAAAATGTACTGTTAGGTGGAGTTGAAATGATTATCAAGAGATTGTGCTGTCTAAGAAAAGCTGTCTTTCTTTGATTTTTATTCAACTTTTCAAAGATTTTCTTTTTATGGTAATATGATTTTAAAAAAAAACTGCATGCATTTAAGAAATTTTCTTGAAAATAATTATTTTGTTATTTTATAGAACTTTCTATTAAAGAAAAATGATAGATTTGTCAAAAAAATTTTTTTATAGGAAACGGCTAACAAATGCTACATCGATTTCATTCCAATCGAAGTTACACAATTAAAATATAAACAAAAAAAGAGAAAATAAGAAAGAAAAATATTGAAAGGCCTCCTAAGCAAGAATAGAAGAGGGATCTATTTCATGCCCTGTCGAGCTTGCTAAATGTCGTCCTCAATTACTAATTAGTTTCACCTCCGTTGCCCAAAGTCAAAGGTTTTCTTTTATGAAAAATGTTAAACTCAGACATATTCATCAATTAAAACTCAAATATCATGTGCTTTTATTATTTTTCTAAAGAGTAAACATCATTTATTGAGGTATATATTTTGATAGAAAATGCATATTGTTCTATTTTGAATTAATTGAACTCATTTTAATAAGTATCAAAAAATATTTAATAATATATATACAATATGTAACGATGTTTTACTGAATTTCTAACATTCAAACGTTCAAAATGTGAAGCAATCAAAAGATGAGACTTTCTGATCAAGATGTGACAACTCATGACAGATTTGTTGGATTAAAAAAACACAAAAACACCATTCATTCCGGGACATCTAAACCATTGAAATTTGTTTGACTGATTAGAAAAAATTTGTGTGTTCTCGACATGGAAAGAAAATTATATGATTCATTTGTTTGTTTGTGGGAGAGAATAATTTAATAAATTGGACAATTTAATAGTTTTGTTGGTCGATCCATACGTGAAAGAAAGCAGTTGAATGACAGTAAAACCATCTACAAATTTCTGCCCCTCCACTGTGTTTTTTAGTCACCTCGGCGTCACTTGCGACGCCGACGCGCGCGTCACCTCCATCGACGTCTCCTCCGTCACCCTCCACGGTGGTTACCTCCCCCCGGAGATTGGGCTCTTCCACAGGCTCCTCAACCTCACCATCTCCTCCAACGGCTGCTCCGGAGTGCTCCCGCCGGAGCTCGGCCGCTTGTCCTCCCTCTGCCTCCAGGTGAACCATCTCTCTGGTCCGATCCCTTCCGAGCTCTCCGGGCTTTGGAGCTTGAAATCCAATTCAAATAGGGACTGGACAGGAGGTGTTGGTGGTCACAGATCCCTTTCAGGCGAAGGTCGGTGTTGGTGGCGTACGGGGACGTGGTTTTTGCGGCTTGGAAGTACTGTGAGAGGGGTTAAGAGGAGGGACATGGTTTTCTGAAGGAAGAGTGGATTCCTTCAGGGGTTGGTCGAGGGGGTGATTTCCAACAATCATTACCCTCTGAGAAACGAACCCTCCCAAGAAGCCGCGAGCGATCTCGAGTCAGCGTGAATTGCCACCTCGACCAACCCATGAAGGAATCCACTCTCAATCTCTTCCTTCAGAAAACCATGTCCCTCCTCTTCACCCCTCTCATAGTGCTTCCAAGCCGCAAAAACCACATCCCCGTACGCCACCAACACCGACCTCCGCCCGAACGGGATCTGTGACCGCACGACCGTCAGCACCTCCTTCGCCAGCCGCTCGTGTTCAGTCCCAGAGCAAAAGAGAGGAACCTCCGCCCCTCTTCCGTCTTTATATACAACGGAGTGACGAAGCACCGGACAAGGAGGAGCCTCAGGTATTCGATGCTTCCCTCTTCTTCGAAATCGAGGAGCGTTGGGGGAGGTCGCTATGTGGATCGGCGGAGGCATTATTTAGATCTCCTATCCTTCCTTTTCCTCTGTTTTTGTTGGGTAGGAACTGTATTTTTTTTTTATCAAAGAAGTGATAGATCCACCCCCTATTATCATTTTTTAAAAAATAAATAAAATATTTAAAAAATGATTTATAGCTCCATATCAATTGATAAAATAATGTAGATTAAGGTACAAAATGGTCAATCTGCTTGTGATCAACTGGCCAGATATTTCATTTGATTCAGATTTCGGTCGTGGCTGATAGAACTGGAAATCAAGTTACATGATTTTCTTCATCTAGCTGATGTCAGTTATATGGTCTTCCTTCAGAAAAACCTTAACATAACCTGCCCTTATCCGTCCTGTGAAAACAAACCAAATTCAAATTGCAAGTTCTTGACAATCAAAAGATAGAATAATAGGATGATCATTTAAGCAAGGTGTATGGACTCTGAGTTAAAGCAGATTAGCAGAAGACATACCCGCCCATTGGAAAAGGTTAAAGCTTTTGTACAAGCCTTTGCCTGTAAGGCGAGAGATTTTAATTAGTGAGACATTTACTGTTTCTGATGTACTTCCTAATGGACACAATTGTGGCTGCAAGAATATAATTCAGCTTATGAATGTTCATCCATAGCATGGAAAATTATACTTATTAACTACAAAAAAAAAAAAGGAATTTTTGTTATTATATACTGGACATGCATCATTTGCTCATTGATTTTTGATAATGTATTCAACATATCATACTTTTTAGTTTGGATGAACATCAATTATATAGTTCAAGATATATCTTGTTTTGTTACATGCGAAGCAATTCCCATCTGCCAATCAGTTGGGTGCTGACTTTAGAGATGGCTGACTTTAGGTAG
Organism: Acorus calamus; assembly: GCA_030737845.1. Taxonomy (NCBI): domain Eukaryota; kingdom Viridiplantae; phylum Streptophyta; class Magnoliopsida; order Acorales; family Acoraceae; genus Acorus; species Acorus calamus. The sequence continues at coordinate 11,641,959 of CM060861.1, read as the reverse complement.
AAGATCTGTTGTGACAATCTACATCTGTCACATGTGAAGTCATTTTTGGGATTTTCAATTCTTCATCGATGACCACATTAGGTAGGTCAAAGCATGAAGTTTATGTTTTATCATGTGTGGGAAATGCTACACGGGCATAAATATTGGGACTTGGTCATTGAGTATCCAACTAGATTTACTTGGATCAGCTACATGTATCCATGCGCATCATAGCATGAGAATGTTACTTTGTTGATGGATTGTACATGCAGATAATAATTCATGCTCTATAATGATTATCATTATTATTTGTTACGGGATTAGATGAAAATATGATGAAAATATAAAAATTCAACAAAATAAAATACTGAAATAATAGAGAGAACCAGAAGGAATGAGAAATAAATGGATGAACGAAGCCCGCTGCGACACTTAAAGTGTTATTCGACTACTCCCAGTGTAGACGTCATGAACTGAACCGCCTCTAGGATCCAGCAAGCCTACACAGAGTGCACGATCAGGTGAAATCAGAAACTGGCTTAAAACTCTATCACCATAAAAACACTCGGGCTACTGGAATAATAGGACGTCGGGACTATCTCTCACAAGAGAGTCTCTCTCTTTGAGTAGATACACACTTTGTGACTTCGATAGATAGAATGGCATACATGGGTCTCTTTATATGGGCATTTAGATTGCCCAAGAGTTACCTCCAAATTCAAGGCACACATTCAATTATGAATAATAAACTCACAATTATTCCATGCGTGATTCATTGTTCCATAATCAATGGTGGTGGCAAGTTCAAAATACATGTATGAGCACTCTTCACTTTTTCATGCAAAGGTTCATGTGTTCACCTAGGTACATCCTTGAAATTAACATATGCACATCCATTGTCATAAATGTAGTTCATTCCAACCTAGGTACGTCATAAAAATACTACACACATGAACCTTGTAAAGTTAATACATGAATAAACAATTAATAGAATCCAATACATGTATCTACTCCACCAATATACACGAAGCATGTCAAGTCCATATTCACATGCCAAATTCACATCCATATATATAGCCCTTGTCTATATTATATCCAAGCTTTATACTTAGCTAATTGGTGATTATTTGAAAGCATGTGAGGGATCAAGTTTAAAGTTAAAATAAATTAATATATTTAAACAAAGAATTTTGAAACTTTATTCTTGAAAAACATTTTAAAAAACCAACATTACTATTATTTGAAATGTATGCCCTTTATTGTACACGAAATAGACTGACCTTGTTTTCCCTCTCCTGGGCCGACTGTCCATTTGACCATTCGTGGTGGTTCCATTCAACTTCTTGGCTATGGATCTGGAAGTAACTGCAAGAACATATTAAAAAAATAAGAAAGAAAACTTTTGCTGTTAACACCATGGTTTTGAGAAATCTGATGACCTCTTCGAGAAGTTATTGGTGATTGAACCTCCATTTCTCCTACTTCAAATTCTGTCACAACACTCGAAGAACCATGACTCTCCTCCGGTTCCCCGGAACTTATTTTTGATCGACCTTTCCGAGTTTGAGTTAATGTCAGTTCATCATATGGATCAATTACTTCACCTATTGCATTTGAAAGCAAACCAAAGTCAGATCATGTTTGTCTGCAGTCTGCACCAATGCTGTTACAGGAAAAAAATATTTCATATGGCGAGAGACAGAGAGAAAGGGAGAGTGAGAGAATTAATTATGTTCTTTAATGAGAACAGCTGAGAAGATGCATGGTAATACAGAGGAAGGAATGACCAAATATATCTGCAGTTCGGAAATGTTCAACCTTCAGCAGCATTTGGATCCATATTTTCTGACTCTCAGTTCGATGTACGCGCTTTGCATGTAGTACTGAGTTTTGTAAAAATAATACTAATAAAATGTGTAGTACGAGATACATTTTTTGTTAATGTGAGTGTATAACATTAAGAATACATAAGATTGAAATTTGAATTTAAAAAGTATTGTAATCTTTTATTGTTATTTTGTGTTGTTTTATAAACCTAGCACTTTCACAAAATATATTATAGTTTATTAATCGAATGTTTATAAATTGTATTTATTATATCATTTTACTTGATAAATAATTTTTTTTTTATAGGGATCTCAGTGGCCTAAAAAATTATTAGTTGAAATTTCATAAAATTGAAATTTGGGAAGTGATGTTTTTAGATAAGGAATCTGGTTATAAATATGAAAATTTGAATGAGGAACCTGTTTATAGGGTATAGGGCATGTTTGTTGTGATGGATCTACAAACAGCCTAAAAAGGGACAATAGTAGCTGATTTTTATGAGGGACGTGGTTATAAATATCAAGGATTTTTTTGTAACATATTTCTATTAAAACGCTAGAATCCGGCGGTTGATCTGGAAACATCTCAAAGCAGACACAATTCACCCAACAAATGCATCTATGTATGTGTATCCATTTGTCTGATACGTGTTTATTCATCTAGTAAAATTTTAAAAATATTCTGGTCGTACGACTCATGCATGTTATACCTCTTCATATAGAATATAGATACAGAGATTAATTTAAATCTTTTTATCCAAAGTCAAATTCCAGAGAAAGAGAGAGAGATACTCAAGAACAAGTGGATATACTTGTGTGAATTTATGAAAATTTATGAAATAATTAATTTTATGATCATCAACATAAATATGAAAATAAAAATTGAGACTCTAGTAGAAACTTACAATAAATAATTTTATGGACATTTTTTTAAAAATAATCACCCTAATTACTAAATTACCAAACTCATCACCTTTTTAAATTATTTATCAAAGTAGTCACGAGACCTAGTCAAAGGCCCCACGTAAGCATTCTTAATTTTTTTAATTGACCCTGTTTAAAACGCCAACGGAGGTGGCGTTTTCAGTACTTGTTAATTTTTTTCAAGTTTTTAACATAAAATGCTAATGCCGTTGGCGTTTTCAACACTTGTTAATTTTTTTTCAAATTTTTTATATAAAACGTTAATATCGTTGGCGTATTACATTTTTTGAGATAAAAATATCAGTGGCGTTGGCGTTTTGACACTTGAAATTTTTGAATCCTAAAAACGCCACTCTTAATAGGGTTTTGTGATAACAACAATAATATGGTTCACTGTGAGTTATTGCATGGTGGTTATATGGTGCATATTAATGGTGCATATTATAATGGAGGGCTATTACATGCATATTATAGCCAACGTAGAGAATTTGATGCATTTAATAGGGTTATATGGTGCATATTATGGGTGTAGCAGTACAAAATGCCATTGTGAGTGGCGTTTTAAAGTTTTCAAAAATTCTGAGTGTCAAAATGCCAATCTTAATAGCATTTTTATGTGAAAAAATAAAATAAGTGTCAAAACGCCAACCCCAGTGACGTTTTTGGGGATTCAAAAATTTTCAAGTGTCAAAACGCTAACTCAAGTGGCGGTTTTAGCTAAAAAAATTGTAATACATCACTGGGGTTGACGTATTATTATGTTTTCTTATAAAACGTCAACGGGTTTTGCATTTTTAAGGAAAAATTGATAAAACGCCAACGGGACCATCTCCGTTGGCGTTTTAGACGGAAGGAATTATATCACGCCTTTGACCAGGTCTCGTGACTGTTTTGGTAAATAATTAAAAATGGTGATTAGTTTGGTAATTTAGTAATTAGAGGTGATTATTTTGAAAAAAATGCTAATTTTATGCGTTCAAATAATGATAATAAAATATTTATTCTATAATTTTATAATTCAAATTTTATGATTTGATACATATAGATCCAAAATCGATTTAAAAAAAAAGATACAGAATAAATTTTAAATTCAAAAGTAAGACATCGATCAATAATTTTATGGGTCAAATGAGTTCGATTGCATTTATAAATTTCGTATTTATTAAATGTGACAAAAATATTTATATTTTGAAATTTTATTGGTATCTTAAAGGTCTGAAAAACCATTGGATGAAGTTTCATGAAATTTGAAGTCCGACAAATCATGTTTTGAGATCAATGACCTACTTATAAATTTTGAAAACTGGATTAGGGACCTGTTTGCAACATAGATAGGGTCTACTTGTGAAACTGGTAGAATCTGCAAAACGCCCAGAAAAAAAAAGTAGCCCATTTGTCAGGGACCTATTTATAAATCTTAAAATTTGGATCAGGGACCCGTTTATAACACAGATAGGATCTAGTTGTGAAACTGATAGAACCTGGGGGTGGATCTGAAAACATCCGAGGAAAAAGACAAAATCAGACATTTTTTGTTAGAGACCTGGTTATAACACATATAGAGGTTGTATAAAAATACAAAACCTGGGGGTCTATCTAAAAAATACCCCATTGTCCGAATAAAATGTTTCGCGCGAATCTTTGGCGCTAACCTGTACTGCTGGGCGAAGATCTGCCTGTTGTCACTCTTTATATATAGAGTTATAGAAATCTATTTTTAAAAAAAATAAAGGAGGGTAAGATGTGTTGTTTGTAACAGAGCCATTGAATAAATAACTGATATTTAGAGGCCCATCTTTTTAAAATATAACTACAGAAAGCATATATCATAACTATGTTAGGATGTCCTCTAATCTATACTTTATTCTGTAATAAAGCGCAACAGCAGGCACCTCTTCGCCCAATCCATCTACTCGACGAGACAAATGAGCTGGGTTATGGCAGATAGATCCCCATAATTTATAGGTTTCACAAAGAGGCCCCTGCATGTGTTATGAATAGGTCCTTCGTATTTACAGCCAAGTCCCTGAGAAAAGATGGTCGGTTCTGTCTTTTCCTGGGCTTTCTACAGATCTGCCCCCCGGTTTTACCGGTTTCACAAATAGACCCTATTTGTGTTATAAACAAGTCCATGATCCCATTCCAAGATTTATAAACAGGTCCCTAATACCGAAACATGACTTCTCGGATTTCAAATTCCATTGAACTTCATATATCTAGTGATTTATCAAACTATTAAGATACTAATAAAATTATAAAATACAAATATTTTAGTCACATTAATAGATATAAAAATTACAAATGTAATCAGACTCATTCGAGCATATAAAATTATTGACTGTTGTCTTGCCTACAAGTATTTTACAATTTAAAATTTGTTCTGTTTTTTTTTATTATTGATTTTGGATCTATATGTATCAATTTTTCTTTAAATGTGAAAATAAACATTTTTAAATTTTTTTGGGGGGCAGTGTTTTTTTGTTGATTCGATTGTTTTTAGGGGGTTCGGTAATTTATTTTTCTAATGGGCAGTGATTAGTAAAAATGATTGAGTCTCAAACTTTTGTTTTTAATATAACTTTGTGCAAATATTCACTTAATGTTAGATACAATTTCAAATACAACCCCAAATGCAGTTATCATATATATATATATATATATATATATATATATATATATATATATATATATATATATATATATATATGTTTTAATTTTATAAAAATAGTAAATATTACACCATTTTAAATTTAATATACTCAGTTTTAGTAAATGTTACAAAAATTAATGAGGTGTATATCTCACATACTGAGGTATATACATCACAAGATGATTATTAAATGACTAAAAAAACATATGAAGGTGTATTTAGAGTTGTAAAAAGAATTGTTATATGAAAAATAGGTATATACTGAAATACAATAATATACTTTATTTTAAAATATAAAATATACACAATAGAACCCCAGTTATGAGACATTCTTTTTGTTTTTGAAGAATTGCTTATAATAATATGGACTCTTGTTTATCTTCCAATTATAATATAAAGTAATACAATCATATACTTTATTTCAAAATATGAAATATACACAATAAAATCCTAGTTATCAAACATTGTTTTTGTTTTTAAAGAATTACCTATAAAAATATGGACTTTTATTTATCTTCGAATTATAATATAAAGTAGCTTATATAATTCAATGACGGGCGAGTGCGCGTACATCCAAAAAATTAACAAGATATATATCTCATGTATGGAGGTATATACATCGTAAAATGACTATTAAATTACTAAAAAGATATATAAGTGTATTTTGATTTGTAAAGGGAAATGTTATATGAAAAATAAGTATATGCAGAAATACAATAATTTTTTTTTGTTAAAAAAATATAAAATATACATAATAGAAGTCCAGTTTTCAAACATTGTTTTTGTTTTAAAATAATTGTTTATAATAATATGGACTTTTGTTTATCTTTCAATTCTAAAAACTTCTCAGGTCTCATTTATTATTTTTTATTTTTTAAAAAACATTCATAACTGTTTAATTTTTACAATTACAGATTTAATATTTTTTAAAACAAAATCATCACTATGAAAAACATAAATAATATACAGTAAATCAATAAAAAAAAATATACATATATTTTATTTCATGATATTTAAATATTAAAGTTACAAAAATCTATACATCCTATTTTTTAAAACTTTAAGAAACCGATTATATAAGAAATTCACCCTCTCATTATTTTTTAAATTATAAGCATTATTTACCTGAAATTGTTTACAATAAGTTATTACAATAAAATTATTCAATTACAGGATTACAAAAACAACTTCATGTTAAGAATAATTGCGTTTCATATATAATACATAATATAGATTTAGAATTCTATAAATAATATATTAAAATAGTAACGCTATAAAGATTTATATTAAAAATGTTATATATATATATATATATATATATATATATATATATATATATATATATATATATATATATATATATATATATATATATTTAATTTGTTAAAACGTGCGTTAGCGCGGACAAGTAATGCTAGTTTGTTTTGAGGGATTTTTGCATATATACCCCTCCAAATTTTAAATTTTATGAAAATACCCTTCTAAAATACATGTTTGCATCTATACCCTTGAAAAAACTTAAGTCGTTGCATCTGTACCCCTGTGGTTAGTTTCTGTCCGATGTTGTTTATTTGGTCCATCTAGTCACCGTTAGTCCTTTGTGAAATTCCGTTTTTATCCCCCTCTGCACGAATACAATCCCCTTCAACCTCTCAATCTTCATCTTTCTCTCCATTTCTCCCCCTTCACCCTCCCAAGCCCCATTGTTAACCATCCCAAGCCCCAACAATGAGTTCTGCATCCCAAACTTCTTCAATGGTTGATAGTCGAGCAAACCCCGCTTGTTTTAATAGAAGTCCAGTTTTCAAACATTGTTTTTGTTTTAAAAGAATTGTTTATAATAATATGGACTTTTGTTTATCTTTCAATTCTAAAAACTTCTCCGGTCTCATTTATTATTTTTTATTTTTTAAAAAACATTCATAACTGTTTAATTTTTACAATTACAGATTTCATATGTTTTAAAACAAAATCATCACTATGAAAAACATAAATAATATACAGTAAATCAATAAAAAAAAATATACATATATTTTATTTCATGATATTTAAATATTAAAGTTACAAAAATCTATACATCCTATTTTTTAAAACTTTAAGAAACTGATTATATAAGAAATTCACCCTCTCATTATTTTTTAAATTATAAGCATTATTTCCCTGAAATTGTTTACAATAAGTTATTACAATAAAATTATTCAATTACAGGATTACAAAAACAACTTCATGTTAAGAATAATTGCGTTTCATATATAATACATAATATAGATTTAGAATTCTATAAATAATATATTAAAATAGTAATGCTATAAAGATTTATATTAAAAATGTATATATATATATATATATATATATATATATATATATATATATATATAATATAATTTATTAAAAAGTGCGTTAGCGCGGACAAGTAATGCTAGTTTGTTTTGAGGGATTTTTGCATATATACCCCTCCAAATTTTAAATTTTATGAAAATACCCTTCTAAAATACATGTTTGCATCTATACCCTTGAAAAAACTTAAGTCGTTGCATCTGTACCCCTGTGGTTAGTTTCTGTCCGATGTAGTTTATTTGGTCCATCTAGTCACCGTTAGTCCTTTGTGAAATTCCATTTTTATCCCCCTCTGCACGAATACAATCCCCTTCAACCTCTCAATCTTCATCTTTCTCTCCATTTCTCCCCCTTCACCCTCCCAAGCCCCATTGTTAACCATCCCAAGCCCCAACAACGAGTTCTGCATCCCAAACTTCTTCAATGGTTGATAGTCGAGCAAACCCCGCTTGTTATTGCGGTTTACCGTGCAAGGTTTGGACATCTACGAAGGAATTGATGAAATGGAAGAAGTTTTACAAATGTGTTCGTTGGGGGGTAAGAATGAAATTCAATATTGCAATCTCAGTATGTAATTTGAAATGTATGCTTTTATATTCAGCCCGGATTGATCATTTCGTTCATGTATATCATGTGTTTGATGAAATGACTAAACCAACTTTTCTTTACAGAAAAATGGTGATTGCAATTTCTTTGCTTGGGTCGAAGACATGCATCAAGATGCAAATGATTTGGGAAAACAAATGGAGGAATTAGTGGTGGATAAAATGAAGGTCATTGAAAGCAAGATTTTGTCTATTGGAGAGAAAATGCTGTCAATGGAGGAGAAGTTGAAAGAGATTGTTGATATGAAGCCATCAGTCAATTATGTGATATGTAGTGTGATGTAATCCACTGTTATGAATGCATTGTAATGCATGAACAATTCTTAATATGTAATATGTAAGGTGTAATCCAGTATAATGCTTTAGTTGTTAATCAAATGTAATTTGGAGCAATGCTTCATGTGTTTGTCTGTTGATGCATTGGTAACAAAATTGAACTTCATGAATTTTCACATATACAAAGACATATTTGATATGCACTTGGAATGTAAACCAAACAACCTGATAATAAAAACACATCTCATTGAGTGTTTAAAAATAGTTGATTGCATCTACAACAGAAGTTCTGTTACATAACATAACTTTGAAATAATTGTTTGTCTTCAACACATACAACACTAAAAACATTGAACAACAAAATAGTAGTGACTATAGTAGCAGTACATAACACAACAGAACACTAAAAAAACACCACTTTTTATAGGGTCATAAAGATCTCTAGATGATGATCTCAGCTGCCTCTGGGTGGCCTCCTCCCTCTAAGTCCCAAGAAATCCCTAGTATGACCACCTACAAGACACAAACTTGCAGACTTCAGTCTATATTCTTTTTTTCAATTAGGGTGAAGACAAAATGAATTTTTAAGTTATACATGTTCCATATGAGAACATGCCTGATCCATAACCTCTTGCAGGACCACTCATGACTGGGTCACCATCACAATAACCCCTTGTGGTCCCTCTTTCCTCTGTTGGCACACCACCATGAGGGTTCAAGCCAGCCACATCCCTTCCTATCACTAATATGTCTGATCTTCTTCCTGCTCCTCTAGGTCTTCCAGGTGGCCTTCTTTGAGAACTACAATTTATATGTCATAAAATTGTAGGCTATATAATGTAACCAAATAATTAGGATTATATGGTTGTATTATACCTAGAAGCCTCAGTGGATGGTCCATCTGAACTCTGTCCAGAACTACTCTGCACCGGTGGATTCTTGCAGGTCTTTTGATGATGTCCAAGTCCTCCACACCTTTTGCATTTATGGATCTTTCTAACTTTTGTACATCTGGACTCTTCATCGTGTGGTTTGATCCTCTTCTTTCTTGGTCTACCTGGTGGCCTTATGCATTTGGGAGGCTTCACAGTGAACTGTAGGTCTTGAGATTCCCACATATACTTATCTGGTAATGGAAAAATGGGTAAGGCATATGCTGCCTTATATCTGTGAAGATGCAAAGCAATAATTAATGTCAGTTAGTAACAATATACAGATGTTCCATAAGCAGAAATCAGCATACAAAGTTACCTTGCAGTGGTGTAGCATTCATCAACATAGTCTTCCCATCTTGCATTTCTCATATGAGCTATAACTCTAGTGGACTCACTCTTGATATACTTTAAAGAAAATTCATTCTTTATTGCATGTTGTCTTAATGACATCCTAAGAGCTTCAATGTTCTCAAACTTCACTCCTACTCTAATATCTGGTTCTTCCTCATCTTGAACATCAATTGATTCTTCAAATTCTGAAACACAGTTATCAGTATCATAACTGTGGATGTCATGATAACTAGACTCACTAAAGACCCCATCTGCCTCTAAATCATTTGGGTCATGTCTGTTTTCCTGCCATTCATCCACTGTTTCTGTAGGGTGTGCTTGACTGGGGGGTGCCTTAGTGGGGGTTGCCTGACTAGGGGGTGCCTCAGTGGGGGTTGCCTGATTGGTATGTATTGGCTCTATCTGTTCTTCAGCATCAATCTCTTCAATAGTAACATTGTCTGCTCTCCTCATCCTAATGTTTGGCTCTTCTTCATCTTCATCCTCAAACACCACTGCAAACCTATGCCTTTGTTCTCCAACATCATCCTCAGTATCAGATAAGAACACTGAGAATGATTGTGGATGACCTTCACCATAATCATCCTCATATTCATCATCTCAGAACACTTATTCTGAGCTTCCCTATCTTCAGGTGTAGGAAGAACAGAAGAGCTTACATTGTGCTCAACTGTAATGAATATTTCAATTATGGGACTTCTCCGGTGTACATTGAACATCCTCAACATTTCTGTTTCATTAGATAGAGTATCATACAAATCAGTACCAGGCACCTTGTATTGCATATTGAGAGCATCATTTTCACTCCATTTAACTAATTTGCCCACCTCCTCAGAGATCTCATCCATATTGCAATAATCCTTGTCCAGAACAATTTTTTTTTGCCTCCCTAATCTGTATGCCCTCTTATCTGTGCCTTTCACCATTTTCCAAAAACCCCCAAATCGAAACAAAATGCTCACAGTTGTATCCCCATCATCCTAAATGCATATCAACATTTCAGCATGGAATAGAACTTTGACAAACAACAGAACATATTCAAATTGATGACAAGTAAATCACAATAATACACTAATCAACCAACTAATTTAGCATGAAAACAATTGTATTTTTCATCATCCTAATTGTTTAACAATATTACAACATGCAAAAAAAACTAAATCACACTAATAACATGTAAATATTCAAAACACACTGATTTACAAGTATGCTTAACATAACAACAAACAATAGACATAACATCACATCATTTTAGCAAGTATAATTGAATACATGCCATTAATTTACAATTATCAAATAACACTATAAGACCTAAAACATTCAAACCAATCTCATTCGTGGAAAATCATAAAAAAACCTCAAAAAACTTGAACTCCAATCAAACAACAAAGTCAATATATGGGAACTTACCAGAGACTGATGACTTGCTTGAGTGGGTTCGTTGAAGGAATTGGAGTTTAATAAACGATTGTGAGATGTACCAGATCTAGGGATCAAACGACCATCGACGGATCTGATGAGATTTCTTTGCCCCCTCCTCATGAAGAATATTACGGTTGATCTGGGTATCAAACGGCCTTTGACGGATCTGATGATGGCCCTTTTCGCAGAGGATTGCAATGGAAAAATCGAAGAGCGTTGCAGGGGAAAAGAGGGTTAGGGTTAGGGCAAATAAATCAACTAAAATGGTAGAGTTAAGGTTCTGTTTTCATCCACTACAAGTTAGGGTAATTTGGTCAAGTGCTATATGTGGTTAGGGTATGTGACCATGGTTAACAAAGGGTTCATAACGACGTTTGTCGTAAGGGTACAGATGCAACAACTTAAGTTTTTTCAAGGGTATAGATGCAAACATGTATTTTAGAAGGGTATTTTCACAAAATTTAAATTTTGGAGGGGTATATATGCAAAAATCCCTTGTTTTTAATATCTCCACGAGAGAGAGATAGAGACGGAGCAAAGCACAGCCTCTAATTTGTTCTCACTGATATTCACTACTCATAATCAACAGACAGAAGAAGTGATGCATGAACTTCCAAAACATATGACAAAAAATATTTAAATGCAAACCCAGATAACATCCATGTCTTCTTCCCCTTCATCCTACCCTCTCAGTTCCCTCCACCAGACAAAGCTCCACCACCCCCCACAACACCACAAACCATGTTGTTGCAGTTTGAGGAACCATGGAAAGAGGAGGAGCCTCAGGAAGAGCTGGCCTTCCATCTCTCTTTCTCTCTTTGGTTCAGGTTTCATCTTGGGTCCTCTCCTTGATGGGATCCACTCCAGGGTTGGCCTTCAGGTCTACCAAGTTGGCTCACTTGACATTGGACCTCTCCACACCAACATTTGGGTACTTGTAACTCTGGTGACCTCTTCAGTTTTCATTTGCTCCTTATGATTTGTATTTCCCATTTGTGTTAATTAGTTTACCTAGATGGATTTGAGTCAATGTTGAATTCCATCAGTTTTGTTAGTCCTCAATGTGGGAATGACACATTAATAAAATTGTCACTGAACTTCAAACCCTCATTGAGGAGAGAGAAAAACTGATGTGATCCTAAACTGACTGGATCCCATCCTTGGTTTACTTGGGACAAATAAATGAATAATTGACTTCTTCATTTAAATTAAACATGTATTCGTGCTAATTGGAGTAATAATAAAATGCCATTGATAGTCATTCTTGTAGTCCACACTCTCCCCTAACATGATATATACTAGGTTAAGGTTACTAGATTAAGAATTACAAAAATAAATGCATTCAATTCATTTGAGTATGTATTTCAGTTTTTATAAAAGCATGTACTTCATTAGACAAATATACATCATATCAAAAAAAAATTCTAAATACGTTGGAAACTACAAAAGTGATCATTGAAGTGATTGTCCGTAACATATTCCATAAGGAAAAATTGGTCTTGTTTTTTTTTTATGAGAATGTAGGCATGAGCCTCAATTTTATAAATTAAGGGAACCATGCCCAAAGCAAGTAAAACCAGTAGAGGAGGGCTCTACCAGCTTCAAAATAAAGAAACAAAAGGAAATACAAGATTGCTCCTCGATGACAAGGTATCCTCCCTCCTTCACAATCCGATTAGCACCCGCACATGCAAGACCCCAATCCCTAATGAAGTAGAACACCATATCCCACACATTTTCAGGATAGATACTCTCATTACGGAAGATTCTATGATTTCGGGAAAGCCATATAGACCACATTACAGCCAAAACGAAGGATTACGAAATCTTTGCTTTTTTGCTCCTGTCGCCTCTCACCCTTAAACCTTTACCAGCCTCCCAAATTCCTTGTAAGTCCGAAAAGTTAGCCACAAGACCCCCGTCGCCGCACTCAGTCGCCTCCAAATGAACTGGGCAAGAGAACAGTCGACCATTAAATAAAAATTGGTCTTGTTGGTTCAAATAAAACATAAATGGATGTTCAATTTGAACGAACACAACAACAATTTTTGTATTGATTTTTTTTGGGTCATATTGATTCATATCGAACATCCATTCATGTTAGTTGATTTAACTGGGTAATTAATTAACTCCCTGATTCAATTCAAACATCCATTCATATTAACTGCTATGATTTGGAGAAATTGTCATGTTCATTAAAAACATACACCCATTCGTGTCAACGGATTTACTTGGAGATATTATTGACTTCCTGACTGAAATCAAGCATCCTTTCATGTTAATTGGTTTAACATGGGACAAATTATTCATTCATGAAATATTATGAACAGTTTGAATTGTTGGCAGGTGCCACCTTTACTTGGAGTTTTCTACTGCACTATTGGGCTACTACAGCTCTGGCTAGATGAGAATGTCCCCTCAAAATCAAAGGTTCCAGAGGGGAGTCCGGAGAAAACTTTAGTATCACTGATGTGGGTGTTATGTTATGTTCACTCTCCATTTCCATTTGCATTGTTTTTTAGTACCACGATGTCTCTTAATACCTTTTGTTGTTCCTCCACTGGTTGATATCTAGTACTCTCTCTGTGTTCATCGAATTGAGCGCTGAGATGTACAAAAGCGGCGTCCCCAGCAACATCGAAGCGTATGCTTTATTCGCATTAGCAGAGTTCATATGGTTGTTTACGAATGGATCATGGTCGGGGTTCGCCTTGGCATGCCTTGTTGGCTTTGGTTGCCCCCTCGCCGAGGTCCCCATAATCAAGTAAGGTGTTATGTTAATGCATCTCACTTGTGACTTGTTGGCTCACAAAGTACTCCATTTGAAAATTTTGGTGTATTATCAATCAGACACATTTGTTCATTGAACTGATATCTCGAATCATTTGCAAATGTATGCTTACCGTACCGAATGGAATGCCTTACAAATACGTTCCCTACACGAATTTGTTACTATGCTTGTTCATCTACTAATTTTCTGAATGGCTGCTAAAATCTTACAGATTCTTTCACCTGTGGAGCTATCCCCAAGCAGATATTCAGCTTTTCGGCGAGGTAAATGAACCATTATATTATAATTCACTGCATTTTATGAGAATGAAGATGTTGCTTGATGAGACTTAAAGTTTTTCATTTGTTCTTTTTTCTTTCTTTCTTTTGAACTTCACCAGGGCCTGATCAGTTGGACAAGCACATGTTATTTTGTGTACACACCATTCTTGATTCGCTTGTCGCGGTGGCTGAAATCTAGCCTAGCTAATCCAGTGATGAAGATGTGACTGTGTGATTCTAGCAGAGTTGTATATATAATACTAACTTCCTCTGCATCAGCCATGAATAAAACCTGTGGAGAGGGTGCTTCACCATATCACATTTGCTTGTCCATGAATTGCATTTTGAGGCTTGTATTTTTTATAGGCCAACTGGCCAAGTTTTAGCTTGACAGGCATTCAGTTCCCAGTTCACAGGTTGATACAGTTCATGTAATGTGTTCAAATCATGAATGCTATATGTAACATAAGATTTCCTAAATGGTGGTTGTTCATACTCATAAGTTGGAATTGCACTGGTATTGTTTGTCTATGTTGATTGATATAATTATGGGATGAAACAGAAATGATACTACAATATCATTTGGCAACAAAAAATGTTGGGAATCTCTCTCTTATTACAGTACAATTTTTTTATCACCAAGCTGTAGTTTAACCAATCCACTTTACATATCGACCAAGATTTATACCTTTTTTCACTCATTGGTACAAATAAAGTACTAAAAATAGGTGCATCAAAAAAATATACAAGCTATATCAAATCTAAAGTCAGTTAAAGATAAAGATATGTGAGAACACTCAATTATTTTGTTTTCAAAGATAAATCAATAAAAGCAAATGATATTCATGGGTATTACAATACTCCACCAAAATATCTTAACTCACAGACAAAAGGGCTTAAAACACATAAAAGCTCCTTCATACAATAAATACATCTATGGCTTCTCCAGGATGCTGTGCAACTTCAAGACATGCATCTGTATGATATACCTACCCCAATGTTCACATCCAAATTTATAATTACATTCTGATAATCACTTTTTTATGTGAGTCGCGTAGAGTACAATGAAAATATCACAAACATTTAATTGTGTTTTATTTGAGGATCTAACTAGTAAAGAACACATTCACAATATCTGGGAATCTCTCTTTGATTGCTGCTTTGACCCCAGAACCTATCGATTCAGGTCCAGTGTATCTCACATGGCAATCCCCACCATCAACTGATATCACATCAACACTCCCACCATAATTCTTTATTGCAGGTCTCAAGACGTCCAGATGGTTATTCACCGCCTGCATATGGTAAAAGTAAAGATTTTTTGAATCAAAGCACATTTGAAAACATGTATCAAATTTTCATATAATCATGTGGTGGGAACTTACTGTCACAGTTGTATCAGCTAGCTGGTCATCTACAACTTGGCGAATGTCTTTGATTGCTTCTCCGAATTTCTCTTTCAACACTCTTTCAATACCCATTTTCATGGTGGTCGTCGAACTAGGACAAGTACCACATGCGCCTGTTGAGAAGGAGAAGTTAATAATTAGACTACGAAACTTATACAGTTAAATATAAAGAACACTAATGTGACTGGATGTTGTCAAAAATACGAGATTCTAAGGAACATGGATGGGTTCATTAAGAACATGATGGGATTTATTTGAAGTTGCAATTTTGCCATCATGTGCAAGGTTTGATGGAAATGTATGACATTGTCATCTATGTCTGGTTTCCTTGCACAATTATGAAGCATCAAACACCATGCCAACATAGGCCTAGTTTGACAAGGGGATAAAAGTGTCGGGATTAAAGGATAAATTGTGGTACGAGACGTCAGAGAACAACATATCTTGTTTGTTATATGAATACATCCAGATAAAATACCACCAATTGTCCCAATTTTTAATCAAATATGGGGATATTTATTTTCCACACAAAGGCTAGAATAACAATCATATCCTTTTTTTCGATTTTGACAAATGTGAATGACGACAAGATCAACAGAACTTTTTTATCCCCTAAAATTGGGATAAATTATCTTCATAATCTTGTTCCTTACCAACCTAGGCCTCCACTGTCTAACCTAGGAACTAGACTTACAATTTAGGTGCAAGTGCTGAAGCTTCACGCATCAAATAAACCCCCACAAACAAATCAACAAAACCAAACCAATATATGTAGGATGGGGATGCTTCAAAGTGGGGAATTACTTGCTCCATAATGTCTTGCTTTTAGTTATACAAGTTGTGAGCTTGGTTTAAAATCCCTCATCTCGGTCACATATTATTTCCTCATGATTTCAAAAAGAAAAGAAAAAAAAAGGAGTTAAAAGAGATGACATAACAAAACACAGAAAAGTTTCATATCTGTCTTTATGTAGGTTTGACAATATATGTTTGTTTTATAAAGAGGGTTTGCATAGAGTAACAAACAGATTTCAAAAGCATGTTTTTATCCATCCCATGACCTCTTTCAGCCATGGCAGATTATAATACTGGAGTTTCATTAACAAGAGAAGAGACTCAGGTTAGAAATTCATGAACATTGTCAAAAACTACTTCCAATAAGTTGAAAATGTCATATAACTTATCATATTGATTTTTTTTCCTACATAACATCAAAAACTTCAGTTGCAATTTGCAAGACCCCCTTTTTGGAAGATCCCTCTACATCAACAAAACACTATTTTTACCTAAAAAAAACTCCTCTTTTGGTCCCTCCCAACAAATCTCCATAAAACCCTTTATAAAAGATCATCAAAGATTCGATTTTTTCAACAATTCCCTTTGAACCAATTAACCCCATAAAAAACCCAAACCAATTAAATATATAAAAAAAAACCAATTTTTATTACACCAATCAAACATTTAAAGAAAGAAAGAGAAAGACCCAACCTTGGAGCTTGAGAGAGACAACCCCATCGTCAACGGAGACGACGTCCACGTCACCCCCATCGGCGATGAGGTACGGCCGGACTTCTTCGAGGACCAAGTTCACGTTCTCCACGCTCAGCTCGTACACCCGGGCCGAGTACAGCCCCGCCGGGGCTCCGGAGGTCTCGGCGGACTTGGAGGCTCTGATGGGTCTGTAAGAGGAGTAGTTGTTGTTGTTGTTATTGGAAGAGACCCATCGGCGCAGAGAGAAGGATTTGGAGGTGTTGGAGGAAGGTTTGAAGGGGGAGGCGGAGAGAGGGCGTGGGTGGGATTTTGGGGTTTGGATGAGGGCAAAAATGGAATTCGAAGTTGAGCTTCCGATGAACGCGAGAGCATCCATTGAAAGTTTTTTTTAAAAAAAATCCTTATCCCGTTTGTTTGGGAGGGCAAGAAAATTAGGGATTTTGACTTTTGAGGCCATCAAAGTGGTTTGCTGCTCCGCAGGAACAAATAAATGCTAACCGACTTTATCAGCCCATTGGCATTTGACGCTGCGGAATGCGGGTTTTAAATACTTATTAATAAGTGCAGAAAGAGGTTACTGATAATCTTTAAGGAGTTTAGAATAAAAGTGTTTGATTCAGCAAAATAATATTATGCAGGCATTTAGAGAAGTATGTTTGGTTGACCACTTAACATATGAGGGTATTTTGATCCATTTTATAAGTGTTAAATGTTATTTTGATGTTTGGTTGAATATTTAAAAGCGTACTTAATTTTAAACTTTTCAAAAAATATGGATTTGTTTCATGAATTACATTTATGAATTAACAAAAATTAGAATATGAGTATGTTCGATGTTAGAAATGTAATATTAACATCATACAAATCATATATAAATTAAATGTAACTAATATTAGAAAGAGTTGAAAAAAACAGAGAATTGCTAATTCTTGCCTTAACGCCTCTTTTCTTTGATCTCAGAAGCTAAAGCTTGCTAATTTTTCAAAAGTATTGCTTCATGGTGATTCTTTTCCCTGTCATGCTCCATCACCAACAAATTGATGGTTTCTTCAGCATCTATTACAGTGTTTGACATTGTAAATATCTTGCATGAGAGTTTCAATGACCAAATCATCCAACTCACATCTTTGGCTATTGATTGCATCCCTTAAAACAAACTGATAGATATCCTCCCTGATTAAAGCTTTCAACTTCAGATCCTCCGCAACACATTTTTGCTTCTCTATTAGTTTTTCAAGACTCGCCTCAACTACTATCTGACATTGCATCCGGTTCACGGCATCTGAAACCCGAGAAGAGAGAGACTCAACCACCTTCCTCTCATTTGCAAGCGACTCGCCTTCACTTTTTATTTTTAATTTAAAGACTGATTTTTATTTTTTATTTAATCAATCATAATTGTCTCCTTATTTTATGGGGATTAGTTACCCAAAAAATAAAATAATAAACATAGGGTATAACAGGTATTAGACACATGCCACCTCGTGGGGCTTATTTGGGGCTTGTAAAATTGGAGCCTAGGAATCATTATTGTTATTAATATTCCACACACGAAATCACCCACCAATCTTCCCAAGAATTTGGGGTCACCTCGGTCGTTGGGCGCAAAGGAGATCCGAAGAGGAGACAGTGATGGGAGCCGGATCTCGCAATGGAGAGACAATGAAGGAGAGATGATGAGGAGGAGACGGTGATCGGGGCCGGGTCTCGCGACGGCGATGGGTGTCGGGTCTCGTGATGCTAAGACGATGAAGGCGAGAAGATGAAGAGGAGACGGTGATGGGGGGCGGGTCTCACAACAGTGATGGGGGTCGGGTCTCGCGACGGAGAGACGATGAAGGAGACGATCTGTAGAGGATTTGTAACTCTCGAACATGATTTTTTGGTGATATTGTTGGAGAAGATATGTCTAGGGTTTTGATGTTTATCGACAACGGTGCAAAGTGTTTAGGGGTGAGGAGAGAGACGGTCAAAAGAGGGGTTTTGTACCTTCGTGAATATGGGATATTAGCAGGGGCATTTTGGTCTTTAGGGAATAATAAGTGACTGATAGAAAGTTGAAAATTTTAGGGAATCTTGGGTTGAATGGGGGGTTTTTTAAGCATTCATTGGGGTATCAACCGAACAAAACAAGTGTTAAATAAGTACTGAATAACCGCCTTAAACATTATAAGTACTGAATAACCAATGAACCAAACACCAGTTTGGGCTTTCTCTAGTATGATTGTAAAAGCAGGCCCCAACCATCTATATATTGTGATTGTATATGCTTTATCACATAGTCTACTGCATTATTACAATGTATGAAAATTAAAATCTTTTTTATTTTTTTAAAAAGAATTGCATTAATGTATCTCAATATATACTTCATTTTTTGTAAATATATTTCAATGGGCGAATGCATATTTTTTATTAAAGAAAATCATTGAAGATTGTAGATGAGAATACATACGGGACTAAACATCATTTTTCTGTTGCAAAAGAGCGGTGTCATGTGTTAGCGTCATTATAACCCCTTTCAAGTTTAATTGTCATATTAAAATAGTTAAAAAATGATATTTTCAATCCAGTGTGTCTGTTAACAATCTTCACCATTTTCTTTTAAATATACAATCGTTTACTAAATTATATCAAATTAAAATATAAAATATACACTGAAATACATTATTGTATTATTTCTTTAAAGAATGGATTGCAAAACAGACTGCACACTGACTAACCATATTAGCGCTCAAAATTATCAAATGCCAGAGCTGAACCCAGGCATCTTCACAGCTCCCCTCCGCCTCATCACCTCCCTAACCTCCACCACCTCGTCCCACCTCCCGCTCGACGCGTAAGCGTTCGACAACATGACTCCGATCCCATCATTTCTCGGCTCAACCGCCAAACCCCTTCTCCCTGCCCTCTCCGCCGCCTCGCAATTTACATGCTTCCCACACGCCCCCAACAACGCCCCCCAAGCAGCCTCGCCCGGCTTGACGGGCATCCGCTCCACGAGCTCCACCGCTTCCTCCACCAACCCCACCCATCCGAGGAGATCGACCAAGCACCCATAGTGCGTCCCATTCGGCTCGATCCCGTGCTCCCGAACCATCGAATCGAACCGCCTCCACCCTTCGTCGACCCAACCCATGTGCCTGCACGCGCACAAGACACCCACAAACGTTATCTCATTAGGCGCGACGCCGGACCTCTTCATTTCATCGAACGCCTCAACGACGGCGTTCCAAGCAGGGGCGGGTCTCCGTTCCATCCCCCTAAAAACCGCCATCGCGTCGCGAACGCACCCGCATTTCATGTACATGTCGATCAAGGCCGTGTGAAGCGCCACGCCCTCCGTAGCACGGTTTCGTGTCGCGTGCGCGTGAATCTGCTTGCCCCGGTCTACCGCGCACGAGCGCGCGCACGCCGATAGCGCGCTCGCCAATGCGGCCTCATCAGGCTCGATCCCTCCTGCTTGCATCACACGAAACAGTTCCAAGCCCTCCGAGAACCTACCGCTGCGCACGTATCCCGAGATCATCGTGGTCATCAAGACGACGTCCTTCTCTGGCATGGAATCGTAGAGGGCCCTCGCGTCCTCGATGAGCCCGCATCGCAGACAACCCGATATCATCGAATTCCAAGTTATCGAGTCCCGCGACTCGCACGTATCGGACAGTCCGCGCGCGCCCACTACGTCACCGCAATTTGAGTACGCGCAAATCAACACATTCACGAGATTAACGTACGATCCGGTCCCGGTTTTCACGATCAACGCATGAACAGTCCGAGCTTCACCGATCGCCCCCGACCGAGTACACGCGGAAAGAACGGACACCAACACGACCTCATCCACTGACGCGCACTCACTGCGCATTCTCGAAAACAGCGCCACCGCCTCCCCAAACATCCCGTTCTGCTCGTAACAACCGATCATCGCGCCCCACGACACGACGTCCCGGCACGGCATCTCCTCAAAAATCCTCCGAGCCTCAGAAACAAAACCCCCCCGCGCGAACGCCGAGATCATCGAATTCCACACCACCGCATCTCGCTCGGGCATCCCATCAAACACCGCCACGGCGTCTTCAACCCGACCTGCTCGAACGTAACCTGTCAAGATCGAATTCCACGACACCAAATCCAAAACAGGACTTTCATCGAACACTTTGCGAGCAAGTTCAAGAGACCCACAGACGCAGTACATGGTGATGAGGGTGTTGACGACGAAGACGTCGGAGAGGAACCCAAACTTGAAAGCGTGACAGTGAGCCTCCGCGCCCTCTCTCGCGGAGCCGCGTTGAGCGCACGCGCGGAGGAGGAGTGGGTGCGTGTGATGGTCGGGCAACGATGGGTCCCGACCCAACATCGCCGAATACGCGTGAATGGCCATCCCGGGCGAGCCGGAGCTCAAGAGGGCCCTCATGAGGCAATTCAAGGATAACCCATTGGGGCGGTCGATGGAGCGGAGGATGGCGAAGCAGCGGCGGAGGGGGAGGAGGCGGGAGGAGATGGAGGAGGAGACGAGGCGGCTGGCGGCGAAGGTGTCGTTGATGAGGCCGGAGACGATCATCTGGGAGTGGATTTGGTGGAGGTGGGTGGGGAATTGACATCTGGAGAGATGGGCTTCTAAGATGGAGAGGGTGATGGAGGGGGGTTTGAAGGGTTGGGAGAGGTGGCGAGTCTTCCATATGAACATGCGTGGGGATGACTGAGGGACTTCTTCAAGTGCTCTGTCAAATTAAAATAGAAGATGTGTTATATTGAGATTTATATCTAAGAAAATGTATACAGCTTCTATTTTAAATTAAATAAATTTATTTTAAATTAAATGAACTTATTTTTATGAGTGATGAATAAAAAATGGAATAGAGTTTTAGAACTTTTAAATGACAATTATATCATGCATAAATTATTTGTATTTGAAATAAGTATGAGAAATGTATCCATAACATAATAGATATGACATTTTTAAAGATGTATGTGAGAATATAATAAAAATAATCTTTGCAAGCAATTTCACCCATTTTTTATGGTCATAAGCTATATTCCAATTTTAGGCATATATCAAGATTTATTCTTTTAAAATAAACATTTTTTTTCCATTATTCTCCTTTTTTTTCTCAATTATGATTCGTCCCAAACAGGGGATGATGAAATAAATTCTTATCCAAATCTTAATAATCTTTTATCTAAATCTTATTTATGATTAATCAAACAATAAAAAAAATTCAACAAGAATAACTAAAAATACAATTAAATATAAAATAAATTATTTTTTATTTTTTAAAAAATAAATATTTATCTTGAAATAGCTTATGCAGTGATGTCGCACCACTAACAGATGGATTTATGAGTATATAATCGTTTAAGAATTAAATTAAAATAAAATAATAAGTTCATAAGAGAGCCGGATCGTACGTGACTAACTATAAAAATAACCTCATAACAATTAATAAAAATGAGTCGCATAAATTAAATATATGACAAATAAATATATTTGAATAGACGCTTGAGCGTCCAAAATTGTTTCGAATGGTTAGCCTCATAAGATCCCATGCCATTCATAAGCGTCCAAAAAGGGTAACACCTTTCCAGAACCAGGTGGGCCCACACCAAGGGTTCGTTCTTCACTGGCCCACACCACCATCACTGTAAATCCCGGACACGATCGCCAACAAATCCCACAAAACCCTCCTCACGCACATCGGACGATCAAAAAACAACAATGGCGACCCTCGCGAAGGGCGCGGAAGTCGAGGCGAGCAGCGACGAGGACGGCTTCCGGGGCGCCTGGTTCGAGGCCAAGGTCGTCCGCTGCGTCCCCCCCTTGCGCCGCCTCGTCGTCCAGTACCACACCCTCGTCACCGACGACGGGGACGACGACCACCCCCCGAAGCCCCTCCGGGAGACCGTCTCCTTCTCCCACGTCCGCCCTCGTCCACCGTTCTCTAGGATCCCACCCTCCGGCGGGTTCCTGCTCGGACAGCCAGTTGAAGCCTTCCACAACGACGGGTGGTGGGTCGGAAGGGTTTTGGAGGTGATCCATGGCAGAGGAGGGAGGAGGTATAATGTGGGGTTCGAGGGGTCTGAGGAGGTTTTGGAGATCGCGGAGGGGGAGCTCAGGCCGCATTTTGATTGGAACGGGGACGAGTGGGTCGAGCCGGAGTTCGATAAGCCCCTTTCGGGGATCGGACAGGTATCGATTTTGTGTTTAAATGTTGTCGTTTGGTTTTGAAACCCTTTCACATAAACATTTTGTTTTTTTTAAAAAAAATTCTCGAGTGTTCTTTGGTCTGGTCTCTAGAAATGGTTTGAAAAATATGTTCTTTGGTCGAAATTTATTCAATCGGGTATCTGATCTTGGGTTTGTATTTTTTTTTGTTTTGTCGATGATAATGCATTGTTGGGAATTTTTATTTTTATTTTTTGGTGGTATTAGGAGATTGATTTGGTTTGGTTTGGTTTCTTTTGAATAGTTGGAATATTTTTTTTAATCGGAGTATTTGTTTTTCATGGGTTTAAACCCTTTAAGCTTGTATAACTTTTTGGATGCTAATTAATATTCATTCATAGAAAAACCTTTAGCTTGTACATTTCGGTTTTCTCTTTTAAACTTTGTCAATGAGTTTTCTTTGATCTGTCTGTCTCATTCGTGAAGATCATTCTCTTACACAAATATTATTCTTGTTTTGGTTGGTTGTGGGAATTCATATCTTTATT
This sequence comes from Acorus calamus, assembly GCA_030737845.1. NCBI lineage: Eukaryota > Viridiplantae > Streptophyta > Magnoliopsida > Acorales > Acoraceae > Acorus > Acorus calamus. Next base: position 11,617,995 of record CM060861.1, on the reverse strand, counting down.
GGGGAAAATTGATCTAACCCCTTCAAACTTTCTGAAATATTGATAACCCCCTCCATAGTTATGAAATGGATATAACATCCTACAAAGTTTCATCAAATGAATTTAATGTCCTACATAGTTTCATCAGATTTTTATATCCTCCATCGTCAGCATTTTTTTATAACTGAACCATGCTTAAAATTAACAAAGGGGACCACTCTAGGAAGTGTTTGGGTAGACTTATCTCTCAGATGATGCAGGGATAAAATCATAATAGAGATTTTTATTTGGATTTTTGTAATTTGTGTTCATTTTTTAAGATGATTTTGGTAAGAGCATCTCCAATGGCATAAATTATGGGGACTCCTTGGCTAAACTTTGTGGAAGAATCTCCAAAAAAACATCTCTAATGGGTTTTTCAAATGTGAGGAGCTAAGCAAGTTCCTCTGCATGCGCAGCTAGTTTTGGGAGCTCCTTGACAGGGGCATACTTTATAAACAGTGGGGCCCATTTTTTTGGGTCTTTTCATTTTTCTTTGAGCAGAGTCCACTTTGCTTATTATTAAAAAAATATCAATAAAAAATACTTTAGGAACCAATTAGAGAGCATGGTTGGAGACATGGTTTTAAAGTTAAATTTACTCTTGTGATCAATTATTTATCAAGACATTTGTTAAACATGGTTGGAGATAAATGGATGACAATGTAACCAAGGAGATAATAGCTTAACTTGAAAACTTTGTAGGGAGTTATTTTGATTTAGAGGGGGTTATCACAGTTTCAAGAAGTTTGCAGGGGTTTAGATCAAATTTTCCTTTTTTTTTTTATTGTGTGTGTCTGCCTGTGCTTTCTTCATTGTTATTGTAGTCATGAATTTCTATGGCCTTTCTTCGTTATAGGATGATAGTTAACAAGCTATGAGATGAAGTCAGTATTTGAACCTTGTTAGGCACATGGGAGGTTCATTTTGCAATTACATAACCATAAACCATTATTCTTGAGCACATGGGTTTTGGGCTTTCAATGCTCGTCATTCTATATATTTACATTTTTTCCTTCGTTTTTTGGGATTTGTGGGGTGGTTTCCGGTTTCGTTTTATATTCTGAAGTTGTTCATATTTTTACTTATGGCGACACATAAGATTATTTACCAACTATCTAGAAACAAGGGTAAAACTGAACACCTCTGTTTCTCCTAGTCTGGTTCTAATAAATGAAGCTTCTTGTTCTTCCCCTCTTGTTGAATTATAGAGGTTGCAGGTGTCTGAGTGTTATCAGTTTTAGAAATTTTAACCCTCCATAGAGATAGACTGCTGGTTTGGTACGCCACTTAAGCCTTTGCCAAATAAGTATGTGTATGTGAGTATGTCTCCTGCCTTTGGGATGTATATGGTATCCCGTCCTTAAAGGGGACATGGATGGGGAAACTAATAAGTGTGTATTTGTCAATCCATATACTTGCCAAATGTACATTAGGTAAAACGGGTATTCCTCAGGTTAGAAATGATTTATTGGATTGGGAAAATTTTCCCGCATTTTTGCTAAATTGAGCTATCCTCTAGTTTCCCATAAATGGTTGCCAAATGTGCCTTAAGACCAATTAAACCATCCATTAATTTAGGTGAATTGTGGTTTGAGTAGGAAGGAAAGAGAATTCTTTTTCATTTTCCCCGGTTCTCTCTTATCTCGAGCTTTTAGCACCAAACAGAAGCAAACAAGCAAGCTGATCAGCAAGAACTAAGAAGGTTTTGCTCAAGACAGTCTTATGGATGTACATCATATGTTATAAATTTTGGTAAAAATCTAACTCCATATAAAGTTTTAGCTATTCAACTTATATTGCATTAAAACATAAGCTTCAAGTTGCGGCTGTTGCACTTTAATTTTTTCCCTTTTGTCTGTATCAGCTTGATGTCTTCTTCATGGTTGTATTTATAATTCTTTGTACTAATGGATTGAGTGTTCCACCACCTAAAGTAAATGTGTGTTAAGAATATGAAGTAGAGGGTGATCAAATTTGCCTACTGTTATCCACGAATCCCACATGTGTAGGAAATTGGTGATTGGAACCATATCTCGTATCAAATGTTACACTGGACAACTGAGTCGCAAGGATTTTAATGAAACATCACGAAATAAATTATCTAAATATTTGAATAGATCCAAAAGTAGAAGGTTAAAATCATGAGCGCAATTGAAGATTGAAATCAGTTGAAGACTGGAAACTTGTCCATTCCTGACATCCAACACAATAAGATTTAAGTTGTAAAAAGGGAGGCTTGCCATTTGTCAAGAGCTCTTCCATTTGGGAAACAGTCAAGTCAATGAAGATACTTGAGGTTGCAAAATGAATTTGATAGCTATATATTTGGTTGCAAAATGGTGACTCAGATAAAATGAGGTTGCAAAATGAGCTGCAGATGATCAGGGAGATTCTTGAGGTTGCAAAATGAGTGATAGCTATATATTTGGTTGCAAAATGGTGACTCGGATAAAATGAGGCTGCAAAATGAGCTTCGGATGATCAGGGAAATGCTTGTAATGTTGGTAACAAGTCTGATAACCATGTAATTTCTGCATTTTGAAGTTTGTAAAGTTCAAAATGAGTTTGATTGCTATAGATTTGGTGAGTCATCCGCCAGTTTTACTTTGTTTCTTTTGTCTATATTGTCTCTATTTTAGGAATAATATTTGACACATGCCACTCATCAATTTAGAATTTATTTAAGTAACTAAAACTGAATTTGTTCATGTGTATGCATCTATAGTACATACCCTTTGACATTCTTGTTGAGGAGTGAGCTTTTTTTTTTTTTTTTTGGGGGGGGGGTGTGCTTTAAAAGTGGGACAGCATTGTTGATAGCTCTTCTACCAGAGGGCTGTTTCACTGGGATGCTGTTTTGTACTTTGTATTGCTTTCCTTCTGGCCATTTTCCTTTTGATTTGAATAAAATTTAAAGTTAGAGTGCCTATCAATCCATTTCAAATAAATAAAAAAACCACCTGCCCAATCCTGATGTGGAAAATACCATGACATATCTCTGTTTTGTTCTACTAATGCTTCTATTTTTTATATTTCCATCTGTGTGTTATTCTCTTGGGTGTGGCTGCTTAATGATGTTTGTTTTGTGATGAGATTCCCAAGAATCAAAGTTCTCAGTAAGATTTTACCATTAAATAAGATATCTACAATCGTGAAAACAAGGACATCATATTACCTGCTGCCGATTGTTTTTAAATGTTTCAATGACTGAGTTTACCAAATGAGCAATGGCATAAGATGATATATGTCAACTTGTGAAGAAGAACAAACTTTTTACTGAAGTAAAAAAAACCCGCACATACTATTTCCATACAGTATCTGCAGGGCATATGTGCGCACATACAAAGTAGTACTTCATGTATCTCTCTCTGTGTGAATGTCTTGCATAATCTTTATTCAGAATCTTTTCTTTTAGTTTTTTTCCACTAGATGTCATGATTCTTGTGGTCTGTTTAGATACCTATTCATTGATCTTTTTTTTTTCTTGCAGGAAAAACAGGATGTAAAATTTACAAAGGGTTCTTTAGTGGAGGTTAACAGTGATGAGGAAGGTTTCATTGGATCTTCCTATGCTGCAACCATAATTAAAACAATGAAGAATAACAAATTTTTGGTGGAATATGTGAAATTGAAGGCCGATAATGAGATTGATCCTCTTAGAGAATTTGTTGATTCTCTGAACATCAGACCTATGCCTCCTATTATTTTAAGGATCAAAGCATATAAACGGCTTGAAGAAGTTGATGCTTGGTACAATGATGGATGGTGGGTGGGGGTGGTTTCCAAAGTTCTCGAAAATCTAAGATACGTAGTTTACTTCAGACATTCAAAGGAAGAGCTGGAATTTGATCACTCTGAACTAAGGGCTCATCAAGAATGGATTGATGGTAAATGGGTTCGAGCTTCAAAGGTATGAATATCTAGTTCCTGTTCAAGTTTTATTGAATTTTTCCAATGGCAGAACAAATATTTTAAATTTAAGAACCCTTCTTATATAAATTTTGAGACTCATATATAATTCTTTCAACTAGCCAAACAATGGAAATTGGACCTGAGTCACATAGATATCTCCGATCAATAGTTTTGTGCACCTCTTTCCTTAAACTGTTTCTCACTAACTGGGATGCCTATCATCCACAATTACAATCAATCAAGAAAAAAATTTCTGCATATTTGCATGAAAGCAACTTTCCTAGAAAGTATTACAACTCAGTTATGTTGATTCAATAGAAATCCAAGATTCAGTATTGTTTTTTAATGAGTTTCTACTTTCTGGCTTGCCAAATTGTTGATAGACAGATATCAATATTTTTTTCCAGGGATTGAATTTGTGATTGTTGGTCAAAGAATATGATGGTTGGGTGGATCAGTATCCTTTTGTACAGGTGAGCTATATGGTTTCCCAGGATGCTTGAGAAATCTGTGAATCTCAAATCTTTACATGGTGTCAAAGTTCCCCTTTTTTGGAGTAGACAGGGACTGGTTTCTGTCTAACAATGAATATCAAAACTTTAATGATGAAAATTTATTCTAAATGCACTGTGAATCTCATTGGTATAGCATCTTAATGGACCTCTTATGGGCATTGAATCTATAAGTTTTATTATCAAATCCTCTCTATATTTTCATTAAGATTGGTCAGAGGTTGATTGTGATTGTTTAGCTGTTTCCTCCTTGTTTTTGTGGAAAGGGGCATTTGCTCTTTGGGACTAAAAAAGTTGGATGTCATGAAAAAAAAGGACTAAAAAAAAGGATAATGCTAAATCTTCATATGGTTTGGTTTTTTTTAGGATAATGTATATGTTTCATGTAACGAAGTATGTACATTCGTATTTCTCCAATGATTATATGGACTCATAAAAAATGTTAAAAATTAAACATATAATTTGTTAAGGATATGAGATTGCATGCGTTGTTGATGTTTCATAATATTATATTTTGTTCTTAGTGCGGTTTAACAAATTCGTTGCAGAATGTGTTTCAATTTTTATTAAAGTACGCAACTCATTAAATGTGATATACTATTTTTTAAAACAGTTATATTTTTAGGTCATTAACAAGTCTCTAATTAGGTGTCATTCACTTCTACAAAAAGTTTAAAAAACAAAATACGGTATTAACCTTCATCTTCCCTACCTTTGTTACACTTTCCCACCTTTTTAAGAACAAAGAAAATCAAGTATGTCACCCTTCCCCTCCTTTTTATTCCTGCCCAATGAATAAAATCACATTGTTTTCATATCTAGGGTTTACAAAAAATGAAATATAAAACTCCTAATCATTCAAAAAGACCTACTCAGATTTTTTGTAAAAAAACATACAAAACAACCAACAATTTTTCTAAGATGTAACTAGATTTCACAAGAACACGTTTAAATAAAATCAGAAAATATAATGTATATAATATTCAGATATATTTCAAAAACAAAAGAAAAACAAAAGTTGTTTAAGTGAAAATGGATCTGAATTAACTCTCAAAATGTAACAGGTTATAGTTCTCATGAGATTTAACTGCATCTGGGATAGTGAAATTGAATTTAACTGATTTTTCAAAATGTAATTGGATTATACAAAAACACATTCAAACAAGATCAGAAAACAAAATGCATATAGTATTAAGATACATTTGAAATATATTTGAATTTCCAAAAAAAAAAAAGTTGTATATGAATGTTAAAATCAAATACAAAAAAAATTGATCTCTTGTTTTGTGTTTTAACAACGTTCAATTGTAACTGTTTCCTTAAAAGATGGGGAGCAGTTATCAAAAAAAGAAAAAGAAACACACACACAAGGGGTATAAAGGGTATTCTGTACATATGATAGTTCATGGGGCTTTTGATAGGGCCTAAAACTTGGAGCTTAAAAATAATTATGGGAGCTCAGAAATTAAGCCCTATTTGTGAGCCTCAATATGTGGCACTCTCCTATTGGTTTCTATTTGACTTTTTCTAATAATGACAAAACTATCATTTTTATAATTTTAAAAATTGATTTTAACTAACTAATTACCTCATTAAACCTTGTAACTGGATCCCACAAAAGGCGGCACAATTAAATCCTCTCCTTAACGTAACATATTTAAAAAAAATCTGAAACACCATCACTGTCTGGTGATAAAAAAAGAACATCAATCACATATTATCAATTAAGATACAATAATGTATCTGAAAATTCAAATAAACAAATATGGTTTACATGCTACTGAGAATTGCATAGAAAATTCATAAAAAAATTTCAAAATGTCAACAATAAACAATTAAATATTAATCAACTATATATTAATCAAATCAATAAAAATAAAAATAACAACCTTAAAAAAATGGGTTATAATTCAAATTCAGATACAGGTGTATCTAAAATTTGAATTAACAAATACTTTAAAAAAATGGGCTGAAATTCAAATCCAGATACAAGTGTACCTGGAATTTGAAATAACAAATACACATTCCTTACAAGTGAATGTGCACTGTATTTGAAAATTTTGAATCTGAATTAGTCAAATAATGCTAATACAAAGCTAAAAAATATGATGCATGACACATTATGAATAATTACACATAAACACACAATCATAAACGATTGTACAGATCAAACTTGGTACACAATAATGCATGTAAATCAAGATGCATGTCATGTATCTGAATTTAAAATGAAATTCATATTCAATACATGTATATGATGATTCAAAGGAATGACAAAAAATCAAAATCAAAATTAAAATAATATATTTAGATAAAAAAAAAACTAGCATGAATAGATTGTCATTGTTTGCATAAAAAACTGGTTAAAAAAACTAAATGAATCGAAATTCTTATCTTCTCCACTGATCAAACTAAATAAATAAATAAATAAATGAAATCCCCTAAAACAGATAATCGACTTTTTTTTTCTTATGTTCCTCTAATCAATCTAAATCAATTAATGTATTCAGTATACACAATTGCTTCCAATTGAATTCTCTGATTGAATTAATTATTCCCATAAAAAGAAAGAACGATGAAATTATTCCCATAAAAAGAAAGAACAATGAAATTATGGTTTCACCTCCATTGATTTAGGGGACAGTTACAATATGGGGGATTGGTTACGATATATAAGATAAAAATGTGAATATAACATAACATGGTACTTTGAAGAATTCAATCTTGCCACATCATGAGGTTTGAGATGAGATCTGGCCTAATAATCATTATTAAATAATTATTGTTTTAAAAAATTCAAAATAGAGTAAAATTGATACTAGAAAATGGACTGTAACTCTATAAGTAACATTATCCTTTGTTATCTGATTTTTTAAATTCAGTTGGATAAAATCAAGATAATCATTCAGTATGTATATGCATGTAAATCTTGTAAACAATGGACTGTAAATGGAATCGATTTCCTTTTGTCTTCAGTAGTGATTTTTATAATAATCTATTTTTTATTTTAAACATCTAACTGATTAATATTATTATAATCATTTTTGTCATGGCTCATCTTTTCTAAAATATAAGTTTTATTTCAAAATAAAATGTCTGGCGTTACAGAAGAGACGGGAATTGAGCTATCATGCACATTATTATTCTTCTCTTATATAAGTGTTTATATTAAAGTAAAAAATAATATTTTCATAATAAAGATCTTTTTTTAATTAATTTAAATAATAAAGATCTTACCAGCATCTTTGTTGGGGACCAAGTGAAAAAAATTAAATAGCCTATTTAATCCTATTCTAAGATAAGTTAGATTATTGAATTCTATTTTAATAAGCAAAATCTCGCTCCAAACCAACAACAGCAAGACATTGGATAAATTAAAAGAGACTATATTTTAAAAAATGATGATATACTCTTCACAAAAAAAATAAAATAAAATAAAATAAAATGATATACTCAATCTGTTTTATAGTCTTTGTTTACAGTTAAAAATGCTCTTGAGTATAATATATATTGTGTTGTTATAGTGTACGAAAAATTAATTTTATATATATATATATATATATATATATATATATATATATATATATATATATCTTTCTAATGGATATAAATTATTAGAAAAATCATTGCACATGACTAAGGGGGCGTTTTGACAATAATTTTGCCAAACACTTTAATAAGGCGATTCTTCCTTTGGGCCGTTTGAAAGTTTTCTGGTTTGCCTGAAAATTATTTTTCTCAAACCCTTTTTCCAAGAGAAAAATTGGGGTTAAAAACTATACACAATTTTATTTTTAAAAAAAGTTCAAAACCTGAGGTTTTGAGAAATTGTGAAGATGCAGCTTCTTGTAAAATCAATTTTAAACCCAGCTTTTGTTTAAAATCAGTTTTGCAATCGTATAACCAAATGTAGTTTTAATTAAGTAGAAAGCGCAAACGTGTTACCAAACACATTTTAAAAAACAGATTTAATTAAAAAGTTATTTACAACTTTTAATATGAAAACATTATTTTTTAAAAGGGTTAAAGATATTCAAGGCTTCACAAATATGGGTAATCCCATATAAGTCATTGTCAAATTTTGAGTATACATATAAGTCCTTGAAAATTCATAAAAACTCATATACACCTCTAATTTCAACAAAAAAAAAAAAAATCATAACTCAATCTTATATTACTTAACCAATACGTTTATGACTAAATTATCTTTAATTTTTTTAACCATTTTCAAACAATACTCAACAAAAATAAAGAAACATAAAAAAGTCTTACAATGATAATTTGATCTTTAGAAGGACTAATTTATTTTTATGATGATTTATAGAAATTATAATGTCTACATAATTACATTATGATAAAATATTCTGAAAATATTATGTCAATTTTGAGTGAAATTTTAATCCGAAGATGATAATTAGGTTTTTGTAAGTTTACATGAGATTACTCATTGAGATATATATATATATATATATGTCCTTGATACCTTTTTTATGCTCTAAAAATCAAGTTTTATTTAAATCATTTTTTTCACAACCTTAATTTTCAAATATGTCCAAACACTATCTTAAACATATCTTTTCTTTTCTTAAATGAATAAAAAAAAAACTTTTCATCTTGTTATTCTATTTTCAGGGACAAGTGAAAAAAATAAACACAAAAGAAGGAAACCCTCCCTCCAAAGATCCGATCTTTCTCCAACAACACCAACAACATGTCCTCTTCGATCGAAACCCTAACAAACGGATTCCTCCCCGACGACCTAACCCTCCAAATCCTCGCTCGCCTCCCTCTAAAGACCCTCTTCAGATGCAAAACCATCTGCAAATCATGGAACTGCATCATCCCCTCCGACCCCCACCTCGTCAACCTCCACAACGAGATCTCCCTCGACAACCCTCTCGTCCTCGTCGAGACCCTCCAGACCCCCCAATCGCGCCCCAATCTCATCTCCATCGACCGCCGCGGCTCCGTCTCCGAGTCCTCCCTCGCCTTCCTCAACGACCGCGTCAAGGTCCGCGCCTCCTGCAACGGCCTCCTCTGCTGCGCGAGCGTCCCCAATCGCGGCCTCTATTACGTCTGCAACCCCTTCACCGGCGAATCGAAGGCCCTCCCGAGGACCCGCGAACGGCCCTTCTCGCGGTACCACCCGGACTACGAGGCCACCCTCGTCGGCCTCGCTTTCGACCCCTCGAAGCGGGGATTCACCGTCGCCTTGGCCGGGTTTTACCGCCCGTTCGGGTGGCGCCCCTTCGATCGGCTCGTCTGCTCGGTTTTTGATTCGGAGACCAACTCGTGGAGGAAGTTCGTGTCGTCTCACTACGACGAGTTCACTCACATGAACCGAAATCAGGTCGTTTTCGTCAATGGGCGCCTGCATTGGCTGACGATGAGTTGCTCTTACATTCTCACGCTCGACCCGATAGAGGGTCTGTGGAGGAAGGTGTCGACTCCTTTGGAAATCCTGGCCGAGAAGTTCGGGGCGCGCGTTTACTTGTTGGAGATGGAGGGGAAGCTTTCGGTGGTTCAGATGACGGAGGCGACGATGAATGTGTGGGTTTTGGAGGATTATGGGATCGAAGAGTGGAGGGTGGTTGAGAGGGTGAATCTTAGGTGCATCAAGGGTTTTGTTCCGAATGCGTTTCCGATAGGCATGTCGAGTGGGGTCGTGTTTTTGGCGACAAGGAGGACGGTGTTGATGTATGAGAGGAAGAGCAAGGTCTGGAAGGAGGTGTATTCGGGGAGGGATGGGTTTACGTACCCATTGTGGTTCTCGGCCTATGCTTTCAAGAGCACTCTCTCTTCCTTTGGTTGAGGTGAGAATTGTGTACATTTTGTTAAGCTTCTATCATGTGCTTGTTGTTGCTGAAGTCACTTTAGTGTATAGTTCAAATTAAAATCATCATCTTTATATTATGGACCGCAGTTTGCTTTCGCCTGCTTTTGTTGCACATTGCAGGGAAGTTTGAAGTGGTCATGCATCATTTTTTTTTACTGGATCTGTTGTAATCAAATGTTTAGCTGTTGTGGACTTTGAGTATCAATGTTCCTTTTGTACATATTTTCTATGTTTTTAAGATGAGAGTGGATCTATGACAGCATTGTTATGCAGTTCATTTTATTTGATTTATCGATTGTTGTATTTGAACCTGTTATATGTTCTAGTCTTTGACACATTTTATTTGGGAAATGGGTGCTCTATTGGTCGGTTGGTTGTTAAGATGGAAGCAGGAGTTTTAATCTTTTGTGAACTGTTATGTTTTGGGTATCCACTCAAACTTATGTTCTGGCGACGGTTTGGGCTATTTGGTGCTTGCGTAACAATGTCATTTTCCGAGGAGAAACCCCGTATGCGGAGAACATATGGGAACTGTCGCTTAGACTTATCCAAGATTGGGGGAGGTTTTGTGTGGGTGCTACTTCTATTATCTTGCAGGGGAATCGTTTATCGATTAAGGAGTAGTCCTTTTAGATGGGAGTTTGTAGAACTCTCTTCTACTGACTATCTCTAGTTGCATTTCATTTTCTTTACTTTGTATTTCCCGATTTTGGGCTTTTGTCCCTATTCTGAATAGAAGATAAGAGCCTACCGCTTATATATATATATGTATATATAATGGTTTGGGTATCCACAAATCTTATAGAGTAATCTTCATGTGATTATTTATCTTAGCTCGTTTGGAAACATGTTTGAAAAAATAAGATTTTAAATAAAATGATTTAAATAGACTTTAATTCCTGGAAAACGTATTTTCTGCGCTTTTTAAAAAACAATAATTTTGCACAAAAAGTTGAAAGTAACTTTTTAAGTAAGATGGCTTCCTGAAACCCATTCGGTAACACGTTTGAGCTTTCTGCTCAGAATCACTCCCCAATCGTGTTACCAAACGGGGCCTTAGTGTTGGATGGATCTGAATTATTCGGCTTACCGTTGTAGGGCTTGTCCAATACATACATATGATATGACATTGGAATTGGAATATTGGATGGATAGGTACATGAAACAAAGGTTTATTTTTTGCATTTGTGGTTGTATGGAATTTGGAATCATATATTTTGAATTGATAATAGAAAAATCTTATCAAATTGTTTGTGAGTCACAGAATGTTGAAAAACCTGGAGGAATCTCCACAGTGATAAGGTGTATGGGTCAGTTAACGCTAAACATGCCCATGCCTTAACAAGTCAAAACAAGCAGGTCTCTGTCTTTTCAAAACCCCCATTAGATACCCAGGATTCCGCTGAAGACTCCAGTTTAGGGGGGCATACAAACAGCCCGTAAAATTTTATGGCATATTTTGTTATGGGCATTCTCCAGATTGAATAAGATAACCATATTTAACATATTTAAGATTCTTCTTCCTATCTTGGTTGGTGTTGCATACATTTCAGAAATCAGATATCCTTACAGACAACAACTGAATGATATGCTATCTTATGGGGCCATAGAGTGAGAGAGTTGGGTGTTGGTTGTTGTAGTTGTGGTCGGGTGTTTTTGGTTTTTTGTTTTTTGCAAGTACAACTGTTGGAATTGTTGGCATCTCCATAACACATCAGCACTCTGCTATATCTGGAATTTGTTTTGATAATACTAGGAACAAAAGATCATTGCAGAGCTTAAGCAATGGAGTCAAAAAATTAATAGTACTAAATCATGTGAAAGAACTAGAAGATTTAAGAAAATCTCAGAACCTTAGCTGGAAGCTTACAACTCGCTGATCAATTCAAACATTTGTTCATTTTTTACCAAAGTGGATGATTGGGTCCAGAATCTTATATTAGTACATCTGCTTTAGATGTATTTTCTTATTTTTTTAAGGTGGGGATATTCTTATCTCCCAGCTTATCTTCTTTCCATTTCTTAGACATGAGACTTTTTGTCCCCTCTATTCTCAGGATTATTACTACTGTGAATAAATCACAGTTAGCCTTTACTTGAAAAAACAGAAGAATCAGGCACCTATGCTAATGAGTCAAGATTAATGACATTCTTCATTTACAGCATGTACCAAGCTGAATGAGTGCTGCATGATCATGGCATTTGGCATTTGAATGCCTGGTTCTAGAAATCTATGTGTGAAGCACTCACTTTGAAATTTCCATATACCATGTTTATCCGACGCATCATTTTTGCATGGAATGGGATAATGAAAATCTGTTTACTTACCCACCAAAAAAAAAGAGAATCTGTTTACTCAAAAAGGTTGGAAGCTTGATACGAGTATAGAGCAGTATAATCTCTTAAGGTGACTCTTTTCAAAATATCAGTGATGCAGGTGACTCTTTTCTAAATATCACTGATGCATGTCAATGAGAAAAAGTGATACATATGTGTCTGTGGATATTATTGGTCATCTGCATTATGTAGACATTAGTTTTCCTGAATTTCGGGGTCTATTAGGATATATGGATTCAGATGCTGCATGGCCGAATGCGTCCGAGCGAGGAAGATGGAGTGAGAAAGATCTACAATCTCATAATTATGAACAAAATGATGTTGAAAGCATTTGATTTCAGAATATCAGCCAATTTCAATCAATAGTTCCTTGGGATGGATTTCCTTGTGCGATCTTTCTTCTTAAGATACATAACTTGAATTCTTGTTGCAGCAGTTCTCTGTTATTGTGTGATACCACATTTTGCAGTGATTTGTGCATAAACAACTTCCTTGTTTTATTCGTTCTTCCGTGCCAAAGTCCAAACCATTCAGAAGAAACTATCATTCTACTTGTGCTTGCAAGATTAGGTTTAACTTCTCTGTGACAGTAATCCTCTGTCTTTGATTCACAGTTTCACCAACTATAGAGTAATGTTTCTCCCATGTTTTTGACAGTGGATTAAGCAAATGATACAAGAACTGAAATGCTATCTCAAAATTGTATTTCAGTGTGGGGGTGGGCTTCCTAAAGCAGCTTCTTTTTCTGTACTCTTTTTTCTTCTCTATAAATTTCTCCAGCAAGTTTACTACCAAAAGAGAAGAAAAAAAATTCTCCAGCAAATTGTAAACATTAAGACTGGAACCTTACAGTCTGACAAGTATTCGAAAAAAAATTCTGAGTCCAATCCTTGCCTGAATCTGATTCGCATATTATAGGATATATAACTATTTTAATATATAAAACTGTACCAATAAAACAAGTTATTTTTTTGTTTAATTGCATTTTGAGTTATTTTCATTGGAAAATAAGATAATGAAGTTTTTATTGTTTGATCGATTATGAATAAATTATGAATAAAATATGAATAAGATATAGATAAACATTTATAAAATATGAAATTATTTGACATGTGAGTTTTCCTTTATTTATAAGAAATAATGACAAATAATATGACATATGAGTTTTTATTATACCAGTGAAATAAAATGACTGGAATAACATAATTCTAAAGGAGCCTATAATATCAATATCACAATATTCTCATCTATTTTGGCATAGTTAAACTTATTTTTTTCTTGCTAACATGCAGGTCTCTTGGAATTATTCATCGTTGCCCCATTCCAAATATAATACTGAGAGTAAAACGCAACACCAATGTTTTTAGGGATAAATAGTAAAAAACGAGATAATTTTGATTAAAAAGTTGTTCTTAGCTACATTAGGGTTTGTTTTTAATGGACAGAGAAGATAGATGCTCCTTACTTATGCATTGAAGACATTATTATAAAATGGGGGTTCCAACACATTTTTGAATTACAAGAAAATAAATGACAATGCCTAGATTCACAAGAACAAAAATTTCTAGAACCCCACAAGAAGAAAAATGCCTAGAACTCTACAAGAAAATAATTGCCTAGAACTCTATGAAAATCTATGGTTGGAGGAACCATTTCAATTTCCCATAATTGCTTTATGAAATGTATTTTTTTCAAATAATATAATATGTTGAAACATTAAACCAGATAATTCGAATGATTATCTGAATTTGAATAATTTTTTTGCATTCGGATTTTGGATTTTTTTTTTTGGGTTAAAAAGAATTAGGGGAAATTAATTAGAGGTCCGGGGATGCCTCCGTATTAATGATAAGTCCCTTGATTTTTTTTACTTTTCTTTAAGTCCCTAAAATAGCTGAGAAATTATTTCTGGGTCCCTAGCAGTAACTGCCTTATAGACTCCCCTTTAACAATATAAAAAAGTAACATAACAATGTACATATAAGAAAACAATCTCATTGACTGGCAAAGACGTTGACCTGATCATAGTGTTGTCAGTTTTTTGTGAGACCCTCATCTTGAACTTGTCTTCAATGGGATATGTTTTTTATTGCATGGTGATCCAATATATAAATTTCTCATTACTTAAAGAATGTTATTATTCAATTCATTATTATTTAATAATGAGAATTAATTAAATTATTTTCATAGGATTAGTTTTACGAGCACAAAAGTACCACTAGACAGAGGTGCACAACTCATCATGTCTCCCCACAATTATTCAAATAGGTCATGAAGCTAGGGGGAGAAAAATAGACTCATTTAGGATATCTGCAAATGAGATAAATATGAATGCTACAAAGTCACCTGGGTACACTATTAACTTATTTTTGTACACTCCTATGTTACATGCGTACACTGTTAAGTCATTTGTGCACAATGCTAAATCACACGTTGATGATATACATATATACTCTGTTAAGCCACCCTTGTACACTGCTATATGGGAATCTAAATGGCAGGTGTAATGGCAGTTTTTGTTAGGGACCTAAAAATAATGTCCACCCACTTTAGAGACTTAACAATTATTGTCAGGGACCTAAAAGTAATGTCTCAGCTACAATAGGGATTTAAAGAAAAGTAAAAAAAGTCAAAGGATTTATCGATAATATAGAGGTGTACTCAGGACCTGTAATAAATTTTCCCAAAGAATTGGTGTGTAAGTATCTTTATTTGTACCCCTTTTTTTATTTGCAAGCCCCTCTAAATTGTTTTTGTTGGTTTCTCTATGAAAATGGTGTATACAAAGAAGGATAATATTACGTACAACCTTTTTTCAGTCTCAATTATAGTCTACACGTGTTTTGAATTAAAAATAAAAATAAAAATAGTATATCCCATCTAATGAGGTATATGATTTTATAAAAAAAATGAAACGCCTGCTTCAATGAATTGTATTCGCATTTGTAGAAAACGTGAAAAAAAAATATCGAAGCATATGCCTCATTAATGCATGTATATGCTATAATTATTTTTTATCGACGCATATGTGATTGGAACCGTGGTTAAAAAAAAAAAAGGTGTGACAAGGGGGTGTTAAGTAAAAGCATCCTATGAATGTACTGGATCTCAGTCAAACACAAGAGGTTGAGTTACTAGTGGTTGAGTTGAGGCCACAGATGCATGAAAGAACAAAAATATGCCATTTTTGGGCCATCATCAGATGCTTTAGAAAGTGATAAGGTTTCTGCCTTATTGGGTTTCCCTCTTCTTTCCAGGTGCATAAAAGGCTTTAAAGAAAAAGTGATCATGCATTGATGATGTAAATCGAGTCATGTGTGCCACATCCTAACTTCCTAACCTCAATTGAGTTCTATATGCATTGATACAAAATCACTTAAGCATGTACTGACATTAACGAGATACATATTTTAATAATTTTTTTTTATATTTTATATAAATACATCCATGTAATTCATTGGACTATATGCTTTGTTTTTTATAAAATCATGTAACTCATAGATGATGTATATACTATTTTTAAAAATTTAAAGCACGTATAAACTAAAATTTGAATTGAAAAGAGACTATATGGGACATTTTCTTTTTCACTCGTACACACACCAAAAAATAAATAAATTACAAGTGTATATTTAACTAATGAAATAAAAGGACTCTCTAAGAGTAGCATCAAATCTCTGGTTACAGTGAGTGGATTAGTGATTTGTGACTGTAAAAAGAATTAAGTAAAATATTATTTTTAAAATATTATCTCTCCAGAGTTTCCTTAGAGAGTGGTAAAAAATTATTATTATTTTGCTTTTATTAGTCTTAACCATTAATCTAGAGTTCCACTGAAAAAATGATGAAGGATAAGTACCAGGATTTGTTAGAAACTTTTATGACTGGTTGTTGAAACTTTATGATAAGTAAATAAGAAATGGTAAGTTCAAAACCATTTTGCATTTTGCAGGTCGCAAATTTCTTAAGTATATATATTTAAAAAATAAAATATATAATGGTGTATATGCTTATTAAGTTATTATCATGATGGGTTATTTTGATATAATTTTAATCCTAAAATGTATATTCAGGTTTTCTTCTAAATATTGTTCGTAAGTGTATGTGTGATTTTTTTAAAATGCCCCCGAATGAACAATGTACACATACCCAAAAACACATCGTACATGTTATGTAACAACAAGTCTAACAATGTACCAACATATTATGCATGGTTTTTTGGGCCCAATGTTAACATGTTATGAATAATGTACAATAATGGTATAACATACATATACGCATACAGTGACATAACAATATATATATGGATGGAGACGCCTCATCTAACCTGGGAGGCCGAGGAGTATGTTGAGTCCTTTGTCCTTATGTAATATTATTGTATCTTACATATCCCCATTCTTCTCCCTCTCCCAAAACTGATTGGAGTTTGTATTTCGATATTCATAATATAGGATGTATGGCAGCGTATGAGCATCTGAGAAAGTTTTTTAATAACCGTGTACTCAAAGTGCATAAGTATTTTCATATGCTAAAAGTATAAGGATTTTAAAAAAAATGCCAGGAAAAGCATGTTTTGATTTTTTAAATACAGTAAACCTTATCTAATGAGGTACATGTTGAAAAAGTGTATATCTATGGAATTAAATGAATCCACTTTCAGCAAATGTAAAAAAATAATAACGATGTATGTATCTTATTTTAGATGAGGACAGAGATACGTGCACTATCCTCACATGCTAGAAAATTGTTAGATTATATGTGTTATGTCATATTGTATTATACATGTAATCCTATGTATACTTGTATATGAATGGATTAACATGTAAGTGCAATATAAAGATTCTCATTATTTCATTATCTGATTGTAATATGGTATCACAGCCACCATCTTAAAACCCTAATTTTTTTTTGGAATCCTTTCATCGTTGTCTGTCGTCGTGCGCCCTACCCACGCCCTGCCCAACCGCGCCTGTACTTGCCATGCCAGGTGCCCTGCAGAGCGCCTTGTCGAGCGCCCTACCGCACCCTGTCGTGCCCTCCCATGCCGTACCCTGCCACGCCCTGCCCCGAGTGTCTGCCCTATCGTCGCCGCGTCATCTGATCCGCACAGATCCACACCGATTTACTCGATCCTGAGATTCTCGGGATCTTGTTGCGGACAGAACCCCGGTATCTCTCGGACACACTCCCGAATCTCCTAGGATCCTGTCCAGCGACTCGTCCAACCAACGCGAGCCGGGCCCTGCAACACTTGGGAGCGTCTCTGCTAGCCAACGATAACTAGCATCGATAGTGGTCCTGCACCACCGTCGACAAAGTCTTTCATCTCCGGTAGCCCTCTGATGACTCTGACCGGTCATCATCACCTCCGACAAAGTGTATTACATGTGTAATCCTATGTGTACTTATATATAAAGATTGAACCTCAACCTGCCTTGCCGGGTCTCACAAAAATGCAATACCAAGATTCTCACAAGTTAAAAAAGATTGTAACAAAAATGCAATACAAAGATTGTAACAAAAATAAAAGTTAAAAAATAATAAAAGTACTAATCCACCCCCCCCCCCCCCCCCCCCCCCCCCCAAAAAAAAGAACAAAAATATTACTGAAGTTGGTTAGAGCCGATGTACGCGCAAGGACATTAAAGAGAGAAAATATCATGATCGTTCAATCACGATCAGATGGCTACAAATCAACTATTTTCTGATCGGACGGTTGCTGTTTGTTCACGAGAGAGAGAAGATTTCTGATCAGAATAACGTGATAAAAATAATTTATAAAAAAAATAACGTGGTTTCCTGAAATAGCTTGGTTGGGCCGCTGTCTTATGCAGAAAGCCCTGCAAACTCTCTCTCTTCCCCCTCTTCAACTCATAAGCCTGAGAGAGAGAGAGAGGAGATCGAGAGAGTCTCTTCATCTTGTTGGGTTCTCCTCCCAAGTTCGTCCTGAGGTGATTGTTCATCCCCAACTTTTCCCCCTTTTGTGAAATTTTTTTGATCTTTCATGCGTTTTCCGTCTGGGTTTCTCGTGTAATGCTTGGTTGCTCGAAATCTTTATCTGGGTCTTCTTTTTTGGAGTGTTTTTGGATTGGGTTCCGATCAGAATCGCAGATTTTATTTATTTATTTATTTATTTTGGGGGGGGGGGGGGTTGATATTGGAGTTTCAAATGAATTCAGTGTGGAATGATTGAGAGTTTCGTGTAATATGAACTTTGATTCGCCTGAATCCATTTTATTTTGCTAGTTTTCATTGAAGAACTTTATTTTTTTGGCAGGTGTATTGTTAGGCCATATCTTTTACTATAGAAATGTACATCTATAGAGCCTTTATTATATATCTTGACCATTCACTTTAAATAAAGTGTTTTGGATGGTATTTATCCCACTTTAGAAGTTAATTTGAGACAATATTTGATAAAACTATTATCTTTACTTTTCGGAAGGGGAGGAAGATGACCAGAACCCTAAATATAACCGGGACCTGTGGCCATAGAGTTCTCTCTAGGCGGTTTCTATTAAGAGATGGAAAGAGAGGTCACTTTGTGGGTAGAAATGAATTTGGTGCAAATATATGTATGGGACAGGTAAATCAAATAAATAGTCAATATAGTATGCAGTTTGTCTATATCCAGAAGAATTGATATGCTAGACTATATTTTTGGTGCAATGGTATTGGATATACCAAGATTCAAGTAGACATTTTTCTGTGCTATGTTGTTATACCTTTTCTAGCTTTTTTAAGACTTACCTATGTGTAATTGTGCTATCTGTTTTCCATTGAGTCATACTTGTCTTTACTAGAGTACTAGGAAATCACAAGTTAATGTTTATTTTCTTCTATTGGCTTGAGCGGCCGTGCAGCGCCATGTATATATTAAATTAATGAGAATGCTTTCAATCATATTAATAGATGTTACTTGTCATGCATACTGAAATGTGCTATTTTGAAGCCAAGCATGCTAGTATCACTGCTGCAAGTTTTGATGTTATTCCTTGCCTTGTTTTTCTTAGCAAAACTCTGTGGTTTGTGCCAACCAAAGTTAACAAGTCTGAATTCACAGGTGGTACTTTTTATATAGTGAAGTTGAGTGGTTGAGCATGTTGAAATTCGAGTGGAGCTATCTCTGAATATAGGTTCAGTTGACAGATAATATGGCTCAGAAGGGGAACCAGCAGAGGAATAGCTTAGATCGCAACGGATCTAATGCCAAATTCAGTGTTCCAAAGTCAGTTATTGAAACCATGCCAGATAAGGAAAAAGGAGTAAATGCGAACGAGGGAAAAGTTTCCGAAAGAGCGGAGTGTCAGAATGGCAAACACCAGTGCAGGCCAAACAGTCCACCAGGAAAGAAAACGAAGAGCAAACATTCAAGCAATCATAAAAGAAACAACTCTAGGCCTGGTGATGCCTCTGGGAGGTATCCGTCAGATGTTGATAAGACACCAAGTTCAGTACCATCAGTTCCCATGTCAAGTAATTCAAGGGAAGCCTCGGTAAATGATATGTTATCTGACGATTCTAAACTAAAAGAAGAAGAAATCTCACCAGCTTGTAACCATGACTCAGAACATTCAGAAAGTGGTGTCCAGCACGGTGTGGCAGAAAATTCAGGGTCTTTGTATACCTTGGCTTATAAAAGTCTAAGAGGAGCAGTTATTCCTGTTTTGAGAGCGGCCAATGGATGGTTTGAGAGGCAAAAACCATTTTTGCTACTTCTGCAGCCTTTTTATCAGATGCTCATGGTTTTATCGGATAAAGGTGGAGCATACATACCCTATTGTTTGGAGGCGGCTTGTTCAATCAGGGAAGGTTTTATTTCTCTTATCCATGGTTTGGTTGGACTGCAGTATCAGAGGTCTTGATTCATTGATACGGCCGGGGACTACATCCGTCTGTACAATTGTTTGGTGCAGTATTTTATCACTTGCTGCGATGATAGGGATCTCAAAATTCTAATGATAACGGTTTGTTCTCTCTGCTTGTTGTTTATTTCTTTGATAGTACATGAATTTTATTCAATAATACAATACATTAAAAAATTTAGTTTATAATGAGATCCTTGTTGAATTATTAGCTTCCTTCACCATATAATTTCTTGTAACAAAAGGCTATGAAGGCTCACTGGAGGTACATTGTGTTACATTTAATGCGAACCTGGCCGAATTATTTGATATTGTTATTTGAAATGTTGAAAATGCATCAAGATACTACATGTGTTATTTAACACTGGGAGCAACTTGCTATCTACAGTATAACAGTATTTAAAATTATCGTGGTGAAAACATTCTCTGACGTACTCAAATGTGTTGTGATATTCTCATGCATTTGTCAATCCTGAATCTAAATGATAGTAACTAAGAGGTTATTTGTACACACTAAAGTTGCTATCAACTAAAGGCATGCACTTCTAAGACAATTAATGATATTTACTACATAATTTATAATGACCTAACCATCAAATTTTTTTTTTTTATAATGACCTGCTAGATCAGAATTTTTTTTTAGAGAGAATATTAAATCAATTTTATTAATCATGATTCCCTCGAACAAAAGGAGACAAGATCTCTGAACAAAGATAAACAGGCAGGTTCTTTCAGGGAGGTTGGTGCCAAGATTTTTTTTCAAAAAACTGAGGTAATTGGTTTCGTGAATGTGGGTCAGTCTACTTAGGCCTTGCTGGTTGGGGCTAGATGAAGCATCATCCTCATCCAGTGAGGTGGGGCAAGGAATGATGTTGAAGAAAATACCCAAGAAAGGGGAGGTGATCAGAGGCTTCATATAGGAAAAATAGTTTGGCATTTTTGCTGCCTTTAGAAACAAAAAGTAGAACTTTTTTCCTTTCAGTTGTTAAGTAAAATGAGGATGGTGTTTTTTACCACATTATTGCAAAGCCTTCGTAAGGTGCTTCCGTTGGAATTGTCATTGGTTAGAGAGGCAATACATTGACAATGGAGAAAACAGTGTGGGAGTTTGCAGTGTCTGTCATCTTGATGGACACATCATTGGTTTTTTTTTTTGTCCTTGACTGTGGTATATGGATGGACCTCAATGTGTTTCTGAAAGAGTTAGATGTGAAGCTAGCTAGGAAACTCAGAAAGTTTATGGGAAAATCTAAAGAGCGAAGCCCAAACAATTTAAAAAAAAACAGATCCATGCAAAAGGAGTATCTCATGAGGCTAGCTCACCCACCAGCAAAAGATTCCAGGCAATACCGATTTGTGGGAGGAAGAGGCCGATGTTGAAAAAGAACACAAAAAAAGATCTCATGGTCAATTTGAAATCAGAAGAGATTCAGTGGAGGCAGAGATCTCATGCTTTATGGTTGAAGGCCAAAGATGATAACACTAAGTTCTTACATAAGCTTGCTAACCAGCAAAGGAGGATAAATTACGTCTTGAAGCTAAAGAAGGAGGTAAAGTGGATTGAAGACAAACCAGATTGAGCTGCACATTGTCTCTCATTTCGGCGGATGATTTTGTAATGAAAGAAGGGAGTTACCCAGATCCACCCAGGATTTTCCAAGAGCAATTGCTGAAGTTGGATGCTTCTTTCAATGAAGATGTGATGAGGGAGGCTGTGTTCAATATAAAAAGAGATAGGTCCCCCGAGTAAGGTGGATTTCCAATGCGATATTTCCAAGAGTTTTGAGAAAACTTGAAACAAGACTTAACGGAAATGTTCAATGAAATATATGGGCAATCAAGGCTATGGTGGTTCAAATGCTAATTTCGTCACTTTGATTCCCAGGAAGTTTAGGTGACAACAGGTCTTCTAGTTTGCTGAATGGGGACTTACAAAATCTTTATTGAACTGTTGTTGTTTAGCAAAATGAAGTTTGAAGTTGAAGACTTGATTAATGTCTGCTAGTTGGCCTTCATAAAAGGGAGTTATCTCCTAAATTGGTTCCTGGTAGCACACGGAGTTGTGGCTAACGTTTGGAAGTCAAGACCAAAGGCTCTACTTTGTAAATCTGACTTTGACATCCTGAACTGGAAATATTATGGAGGCTTCTGGAGGACCATGATGTCTCTCCTAGGTGGCAAGAGTGGTTGAAGAACTCTCTCTCCTCTGCATTATTTTCTGTAGTGGGTTTCCATCATGGCTTGCCCCGCTGGGGGGATGAGACGAGGGGCACCTTTGTTATTTATCTCTCCTTCCATTTAAAATTGCAGATTTGAGTCCTTCCCTTTGAAATCATCTGTACATGTTTAATGTTCCTCCATAGCTTGTAACTGGTGTGTGTTTCATATTACATGTATTTAGCTTTCACAGTGTTTTATCAACCTTTGCCTTTCTGAGAGATTCAATTAGTTTTAATTCTTAATGAAAGCAAATTTTCGCTCCTCTTTTTCTTGGGTTCTCTCTTAAACCTTCTGAATGACGCAGGTAGCAGCTACACTGGTGGCAGCTTTTGTTGCTCTACCACTTGCAATTTTGGTAGTTGCCATCTGTGCGATCATAATCTTATGGATTCTATGGAAGCTTTTGGACTACAGGACTTGTTGTCTTTGCTGGAGGTTCACTTTTGTCCTTAATTTAGACTTGGACAACTCTTAACATCTTCTAACCAGCACACACAGATTAATGATTTTTTGTTGCTACTGTTGCAGGAGTCTCATTTGCTTTGAAACATGAACGTTTGTCTGTCTTCCTTGCCACAATATATGCGATGTACTGTGCGAAATGTTATGTTGGATGGCTTGGATTGTTTTTGGGACTTAATCTATCTTTCATTTCAAGTGACATCTTGATCCATTTCTTGAAGAGCAACATGAATGAGAATGGATTTGATGGTCATCCTAGATATGAGCAACCCCAAGCTAGTTCAAGTGATTTCTTTGCTGAACCTATGCAAAATTCTCCCACTGATGATGCTTTTCAATCTGCTTATCGGAGGCCAGCAGACCAGAGTGCAGGAATCCCTTCTACCAGTGGAGCTGACGCAGAGTTGTCATCTGAAGATGAAGTGGTCCGGTTATTAAACTGTAATGATCACTATTCAGCTTTGGGGTTTTCCCGTTATGACAACATTGATGTTTCTATACTCAAGCGGGAGTACAGAAAAAAGGTTCTCCTATTTAACTTCTTCAAAAAAAAAAACACTATTATTTTGGATTTTTTTATCAACATTTTGTTGATGGCTTCAATCACAGGCAATGTTGGTTCACCCTGATAAGAATATGGGAAATGAGAAGGCTGCAGAAGCCTTTAAAAAGCTTCAAAATGGCTATGAGGTATTGTATTTTATTTAGCTCATGTCATGTGGTTTTTGATATATTTGTTTTGCGCTAAGTGGAAAAATCTTCAATTTACTTCAGTAGAGAAATGGGAGAATTATGTATTTATATAGTGACCATCTTCAAATCCAGATTTTGCTGGATTCCTTGAAACGGAAGATATATGATGATGAATTAAGGAGGGAAGATCTTTTGAACTATCTGCGAAGATTTCAGACTGTTTCTAGAAAGGTTCTCTTCCTCTTCTTCTCTTTCTTTTTAAAGTAATTTTGATTGCTTATATTCCATGATGAACCTCTCTTTCTTTTTGTACTATTTCAATTGGAGATCACTCGTGAATTTGGTAATGGACCTCATGTGACTTCTTATTTGTCTAGAACTCTTCAGTTTTGCTGTACTATTCTAAAACATAATCAGATTTGTTTAGAAGCTTATTGCTTGTTGAGAAGATTTGATTATGATCAGAAGGGGAAGGTCAAACATCCGAACCAAAATGTATGGTCTGGATGGTTTGTCATTTTAGTTATACAAACTATTGGAAAATGCTGCATGTATGAAAATTTCAACCACTGATTTCTTATGCAATGAACTTATCTCCAGTTTGAATTTGCAGTTAAATTATTAATAACAATCCTACTAAAATGCTGAACAATAATTTAAACAAATATTATATGTCTATTTTATTTTCTTCCTCTACCCAATGGGATTTGAAACTTTATGCTAATTAAACACTTATTTTAAGGGTTTGTCTTTCTTATTTCCAACTATTTTTCTAATATGTTTTTTAGGTCCCTCAACTTTTTTAGCATATTTCAAAACATCCCCACATTTACGGTTATGCTTTTTCCATGTTCTTTTGTCCAATGCTGTCCATGTGTGCTTGTTGGTTAACAATGTATAGGGATGGGTAACAATGTATAGGGGACGGTTAACAGAGTACAAGATTTTACAGTTTACATATGATGCATAACAAAGTATAAGGGATGAATAAAAATGTATGAGTTAATAATGTACACAGAGTACATAACAATGTACAAAGGGTATTTCACGGGAAACGCAACGGAAAAAATGATCGAAGGATTTAGGAAAAATTTAACCGTTAAATGAGGGGTACTTTTACAATATAAGCTAAAAAGCCTAGGGACTTAAAAATTTAAGAAGTTGAAAAAAATACTCAGAATTAATTTCCCCCTTTTTTTTATTCTTTTAACCTGACTTTGCACTACGAAATTAATGCTCATCTTGCTGTTGTGCACACTTCTATATTTTAATTTCCGTCTTCACCAAGAATCTAATCAAATAAAAGAATTACTGAAAATATTGAACCACTATTCTGGAATGTAATGACTTCTCAGTCAAAATTGCAGGTTTTTTTTTTAAAAAAACTAAACATTGTTATTGGTTCTTCAGAGTGGGAGGCAGGGTGTTTTGGTTCTGTATTCTCTCACTCCGAAGTTGAAGATGAAGAACCTCATGGAGATTCACGGAGAATAGCATGCAAGAAGTGTAATGATATCCACATCTGGGCTTGTACAGACCGATCCAAGTCTCGAGCGAGATGGTGCCAGGTTTCCTTTCCTCCTCTTTTATTTTATTTTATTTTATTTTTATATCTGTATATATACATAAAACTATATGTGCTCCAGGAAATCCTTGTCTGATGTTAATTTTTTTCATGGGATTTATTTATGTAGGATTGCAATGATTTTCACCAAGCTAAAGATGGTGATGGGTGGGTTGAACAATCTTCCCAACCTTTTATGTTTGGGTTTCTGCAGAGGGTACGCTTCTCTGAATCATCACTACTTTTGAGTTGGGAAATATTTTTCTTTTTCCTTGTTTGATTTTTTTTAATGATTTGCAAAACATTCATTATGTTATGTTATAATATTTTTCATAGTTCCATGAACCCAAAAGCAATATAGTACATGTTTGTTAAAAGATAAGTTGCAGATTATAGTTTTTAACTTAAAATAAGCAGTTGTTGCATGTTTGTTTAAACTTATTGAAACTTATTTAAGCTAAAACAACTTAAAAAGTCATAATCTCTAAGTTGGGTTATGGGTGCTTTTCATAATATAACTTATGGATTAATGTTAAAAAAAATTTGTTGGACATTTAATACCCTTCACTTTATTAAACAATGACAAATCTTTTATCTTCTCTAAATATTCCTTTCATCTACTAAAAATTTGAAATAACTCATATAAGATATTTTTTTTGAAACTTAACTTATGTAAGATTAAAACTTTGGATTGTAATTTTTTTTAATAAAATAAAATTTAGATTACAGCTAGAATATGTTAGTTGTGTTTTTTTTATTAATAGAGATCAAGTTCTATGTTTTTGTCTCTTAAGTTCTACGTTTTTAATTAATGTGGAATCCAATATTTCATTAAAATTTTTACATTTTATTTATTGTTAATGGACGATGAGTGAGTCATCATCATTTTATAAGTAAAATTACATTCTTTTATCAAAGAGAAATTAAAATTAACTTGTACACATGGAAGGGTATTTTTGACAATTACACAACAAAAACTATTTTACAGCTTATTCTAACAAACATCTACAACGGTTTATTCTTGTTTTTCAACATCTACAAGTTAACTGCTTATAAAAAAAGTTATAATGTATAATATATAAGTTATAATCAACGATCTATAAATTTAAATTACAACAAACATGGCCATGGTAACATATTTTCTAAGCTATATTAATGTAATACCTAATCCTACATATTCTCACCATTCAAAATTTGTGCAGGTTGACCCACCCTGTGCATTTGTTTGTGCAGAAAGCAAAATATACAAAGTCACTGAATGGTTTATATGCCAGGTAATACTTCCATTTTCCAACTTTAATGCTGGTCATCCCGGTATCCTAAATAGTTTGGTAATACTTGCATTATATTTTCAAATGCGATCATGCCAGCACTGATGCACTCGTCCATCATTTGGGCGAGAGTAGTACTTGGATGAGTGACTTATGAGTTGGAGCCTCTTGATAGGAGAAGATTTAATAAATAAATAAAAATCCATACTACCATTTTTTTATGAGGTGGATTTTTCCTGTGCAACCAAATCTGTGTAGTGATAATTAAAAGTGGTGAAACATGTATTGCAAAATTATCAGAAACTGATTCTGAACTACTAGAACCAAGCTGTGTCGTACTGTTATGTTCATGCTGGTGCTGTGTCAAGTGTATAATTCATCTCTTATACTGTCTGATCAATTGTTATTTGTACCTATTAATCTCTAATCTCACGCGTATAATACAAGAGTCATTACAGGGAATGAGATGTCCGGCAAACACGCATAAGCCAAGCTTTCATGTCAACACCAGCATAACCTCCTCCAAGCACAGTGGTTCAAAGGGAGCCACCGGCTCCGGTCACAAGGCTCCGACAACAAACCTGGAGGAGAGCATGACAGAGGAGGAATTCTTGGAGTGGTTGCAGAACGCAGTGCAGTCAGGTATGTTTGAAGTCAATGGAATGTCGGGGATGTCGGGGGAGAGTCCTTTAGCCAAAGCTGGTAGCAGCTCGAAAAGTGGAGGAAAGAAGAAAAAGAAGGGGAAGAAGCAATGGTGAGCCTATTTTACGTGTTTCGATTAGTTAACATAATTGTTAAATGAATGGTAAATGTTGAGAGTTGGTGATGAGAGGTGAGGTTTTTTTAATTTATATATTTTGGTTCATCATTTACGCGAAATTGGGTTGTATAGCCTATACTTTTTAAGGTGGTGATTTTCGGTTTACTTACAGATAGATTGAAGAAATGCAGATGGGCATGGAATAGGAAATCAGGGGAATGAGTATGGGAGGACTGGTAAGTTGGGAGTGACACAACTTACCAGGTTTGGTTTCATATATTAGTCTAGGAAATTAGACGTTTAGCCCCATTTGCAGTCAATGCACACCTTTTTTTTTTTGAAATATATACCTAACTAATAAAGTATATTCTTTTTAAAATTGTAAGTACGAAATGAATGAATTTTTTTTCCCTATAATGGAGTATGTGATGAGATACTGATTTAGTGAAGCCTATACAGTGATTTCATACACTGCACATGGAGAGTGGTGACGGCGAATTGGGCTGCAAACAGACTGTGTATCAGTGTCCTTTAATCTAAATTGGTCTTTATTGAAATATATATCCACATGTTTTCATGGTAATCGTCTGGAAAATTCATCTCATTGAATTCTCAATTCTCATTACAATTTCAGGGTATGGTTTGTATGTTGATTTCCATTTTTGCTGATTATCTAAAGATAGCCTGTGGTTGGCAACAATCACTTTGAACTATTTTTTTTTAATTTTTAATTTTTTTAGAAAAAGAGCCACTGAAAATTTCACATATCTGACCCAAAGATTCAAAGTTTCCTCAAATTTGCCCTTGTAACACAAGACATAATGATCAGTGATTATGATTCAATCTAAATTCCCTCGATTCAATGAGGACCCATTCAATTGGGTGTCGTTATACACCACCCCACTTGTAGTTTATCTCATTAGAATTTTTATTTTACATTTTTAACAAATGTGTTCATACAATTTATTGAAATATATCCACTTTAATTTTTTAGACTAAAAATGGGATTGATAAATAGTTGTATTTAACTATTTATCGTTTTCGGTTTGATTACTCCATTGATGTAAGATATGTCTCGGTATAAGAGGCGTGGCCGTTTGGGTATGCGGTGTGGGACACTACGTTTGGAAACTCAACCCTACATTTTAAAAGTGTTATTTTAACACGAAATAAATGACTTTCACCACCACCGATCCTCTTGAAATGCCGGGGTCTGGATGGAAGATAGTGTTCTGCCGTGTTTTCATATGGGGGGGGGGGGGGGGGGGGTTTCTTGCATCGCTTAGGGCATAATCCCTTGTTTAGGTGGTCGACCGCCTAGGCGGGACTAGGCGGAGATTAGTTGACCTGAAAAAAAAATTGTTTGCATATAAAAATCATGATTTTTTGAGTTATTTAGTTGCTAACATTTTCTCTTTATTATCTATGTAGTATGTATTAGTTGCACCTATTAGTTATTATCTATGTCATAGATGCGCTTACACATTTTCTCTTCATGATTATTTACATGATTACACTTGTGTTCTTAAGTCATTTATCTTCCTTAGTTTATTGTATTTATTTTACTTTTTCAACATTTAGGTATTACACACATCAATGCATTATTTTGTACTGTACCGAGTGACATCTCTTACATCAAATCCACCACCACCAACGCCTCCTTCCCCTATTTCCCCTTCGTCGCCAACTTTGCAATTGTGGGGTCCACCGCAATCAACCATGAGTTCCTCATGAAGAACAGCGGTGATAGAGACGATTGGTGGTGGAGGGTTTCATAGGAGAGACAGGTGGGAGAGGGGCATCTCGTTGTTGAAATATGAAATTAATATACGAAGAGTTAATACGTGAAGTGGTCAAAATGTGAGGGATTTATTTACAAGAGATATTTGGTTAGATTCAAATAAAGCTCACCCTTTAAATAAATTCAAACGTTGCCACACCTGTTTCCAACGGATAAGATAATGAGCCTGACCCAAACTCTCATCGAGATTTGGAAGGCCCAATGTAAGCTCATAACAGAACCTGGGCCCAACCCATTCTGTGTATTAGGGTTTCGAATCCTTCCCCCGACTCGCCGTTTGTTTTTTCGAGAGAGCGAGAGAGGAGGAAGTGGAGCTCCAATGGCGGACGATGAGAAGGGAAACGAAGACGGGATCCTCCTATACTACAAGTACGCCAAGGTCCCCGATGTCCGGGACCTCGTTCGCTTCTACGACTCCAACTGCACCTCCCTCGGCCTCCTCGGCCGCGTCCGGATCGCACCCGATGGCGTCAACGTCACTGTCAGTTCTCTCTCTCTCTCTCTTTCAAGATTGCTAAAATTTGATTCGAAGTTTTCAATTTTGACGTCTGATCTGATCAGGTCGGAGGGAAGATGTCTTCATTGAAGAAGCACATCGAGGACGTGAAGTCGATCGGTCTGTTCGAAGGGACCGACTTCAAGCTCGCATCTTGCGGCGCTCCCTCGGATGATAGGGTCGTGAAGGAGTCCGGGTTCACTTCCCTCTCCGTTCGCGTCGTCAAGGTTCTTCTTTTCACACCCATTTTTTGAGGAACTTGTAACCTCGATTTCGAATGAATAGTTTTTCTTTCTTTTCTAATGTTTTAAAAATCGAACACTTCATTGAATCAGGAGAATGAACAAGGGTCATTAGTTCAACCATTGGGTGTTATATTGTCATCACATAATATAATAAATATAATATTAATAATTATTAAATAAATAAATATATAAAAAATATGAAATATTTTAGAATTTTTTTACATAATTATTGTCTTATTGTCTTAAATTTAAGACTTTTTAAGCTACTTAATGTCATGACATGATTTTATTATATAAATTCTAAACTTTTATTAGATTTAATATTTTAGCAAGTAATTAATCACAATTTCTATTTGGTTTAATCAACCTCGTAGTCGGTTCTAAAAAACTGTTGGTTTGACCATTGGGTTGATTCGTTTTTACCATTTTTTTAATACTATTGGGTTTTGAAGATAAACCAAACCGGAATTTAAAACAAATGAAGGTCTTATTGGTTCAACTGGCCGGGTCGACTCTGGTTTTAAAACACTTCTATTCCAGTTTTTTTGTTGAGTAATTGACTAGTAGTTCTCTGTAAACATATTGTTTGCACAAATGCCTAATTTGTTAGGGGATTTTATCTTTACTGAATGGATTTGCATAGTTGTTTATTTGGTTGTTGGATATGCCTATGCATATTACGAATCGCATGATACCCCTACATTGGATTTTTAATGCCCAGTGAATTTGGTCCTTTCCATGCTCAGTTTTGCATCTTGAGCACCCCCCCCCCTCCCCCCACCATCACCACCACTAGTTGTCCCTTCTAGTTTCCTGAATCTTGAGTTTGTAGAGTATTGGTGATTTTAACTCGAATGCATTGAAACTTCTATTTTATGCTCTATTGTCTTTGCCTCTGTTTCCATCACTTAAAACTGTGGTTATGGAAAGGAAGTTACATGCATTTGGCTTCTTTTTCCATGATAGTGTTAGACTTTTGATGTGGCGGTTTTCTTCATTTATTATTTATGTGCTTGGTGTTTCATTTTCACAGGAACTAGTTACCCTTCATTCTCATCCTGTATCAAAATCACCAGATATTTCAAACGCTGGGAAGCATCTCTCGGCAGTCGAGTTTCATTCTGTTCTCCAGAGTGCTAGTAAGTGATGTTGTTGCAAAGCTATATGCCGTTTCTTGTCTCATTTTGTTGAAATGTTAATGAAATTTAGTGAAGCCACTTGATATGGTTTTAGATGTTATGGTTTGAAGTATATTAAATTTGGTTGATTATTCTGGTGGGTTTACTTTATTTATTTGAAACTGAAATACTGTCTGCTAATAGGTAAATGTGAGGACAAAAAGATTGTTTTGTTGGATGCAAGGAATGTCTATGAGACTCGGATTGGGAAGTTCCGAAATCCCCATGTTGAGACTTTAGATCCTGAGATAAGGCAATATAGTGATCTACCGGCCTGGATAGATGAGCACTCTGACCAGTTGCATGGAAGTCAAGTCCTCATGTAAGCACTACTGTTTAATGTCATTATTTTATACATAAGCCTCCTCCAATATTCTTCTCTAAGAACAATATACTTAGGCTTTGTTCTGTTTGGCATCTTTTACGGAATCTTGTCCTTATAATGGGTGCTACATTTTGGATTCAAAGTATTGTTCTTTTCCTTTCTATGCTGACCACAATATCATCTTGTCCACATTCAGACCTTAAAACATGTTTATTGCAGTTCTGTAGTTCATTGTTTTCATCTCAGCTGCAGCATCTGTAAGCTTATCATTGTTCAATGGATTTATTTACTGCTTAAATTGCTTATAATTATTCTACTTTATACGAAAATATTATAGTTAACTGCAAACTGCATTGAATGCGGAACATCTGTTCTCATCTGTGTAATGATTTCTAGGTATTGCACTGGAGGAATACGCTGTGAGATGGCATCTGCCTACATCAGGTCCAAAGGTTCAGGTTTTGAGAATGTTTACCAGGTAATTTCTTCTGCAACATAGCTAGATGCTTCACCCTTTTCCCCATTGAATGCTGTGTGGAAATCATAGTCCATATTAGGGTATTAAGATTTGCTTTTCTTATTAAAAATTATGCTTTCTGCAGTGTGTTTTTGTTTTTTTTTCATGATTCCTTCAATCATACTGTGACAGTTATTCGGTGGAATACAAAGGTACCTGGAAGAATTCCCTGATGGTGGTTTCTTCAAAGGAAAGAACTTTGTTTTTGATCACAGGTGAGATTCTGTCATTTTAATCTTTTCATGTTTTTCCCCTTATCAAATTGTTTTTGCATGTGAAATCTTTAATTAGCTTTTGCAAGTAAGGAGTTGTGGATGTCTGTTCTTTTCCCATATTTAATAAATTACATATTGACGAGTCTTGTCATATCTTTATATAAAGGGCACTTTGGTTGGAGTTATGTTACTCTGATCCTATGAAGGCTTACAATATCAGATCCTTTGATTCTAGCTTCATGTAGTTCCTTGCCTTATTTTAACTTTTCTATTTTGATTCATGCTGTATTTTCATGTTCATATGCTTGCAAGTTTTTTGGTTTACAAAGCTGACTTTAGCCTGTGCTGCATGTATATGTATCGTGTGGACATTAGTCTACAATTTAATGGCCCATGTATCAGTATCAAATCCTTTTGATCTATTCCCTTGCTTTATTTATTTATTTATTTTTTCTTTACCTTTGCTATGTTGATTCATGCAGTATTTCAACGTGTTCCATCAACTTACAGTAGTAATATGACTTTTAAGTTGAGCCCCAATTCTTTGAAAATTCTTTAATTATCAGCATGCATGGTTGCATTCACCTTCATAATATAATTGAGTTTGTGATTAGGTATATGTCATATGTGGATATCAAAAGTGATTTCATTTCTATATTGTGCTTTTGTAGGATTGCTGTTGGAAGTCATGACCCGAGTATTGTTGGATCATGCTTAATATGTGGTTCTTCATTTGATGACTACTCATTGCGTTGCCGGTGTATACATTGTCGAATGCTAGTGTTGGTGTGTAATAGATGCCAGGTCTGCACCACAAATTTATCGTTATTGCTTTCACATCCATGCATTGAGCCTCTATGCTTTTTCCTGCTTGAATTGTTTGTGAGATTTTGGGGAAATTATTTCCAAAGTATTTTTTTTATAACCCCTATTTTTACGTCCCTGGACTTTTATAGCATATGAAAACACCCCCACGTTAGCGGTTGCATTTTCTAAGTCCTTCCATCTCCTTTCGATTGCCTATTCTGTTTTGTACATTGTTAAGCACTATGTGTATGCTGTTAACTGCAATCTGTCTCCTGCACATTGTTATGTGAACCCTATAAATTGTTATGCATACATGTATGCTGCTAAATCTTCTTGTACATTGTTACATAATATGCATATGCATACAATATTTGGATGGTTACCTGTAAAAAAATATAATGGCTAAATTGAGAGAGTTTTCATATGCAACAAAGTTGAGGGGCCTACAAAAATAAGGGATTTAAAAAATACTTTTAATTCATTTCCGTTTTTTTTCTCTATTTTTAAGAACATGTTGCTGGTGACTGGGACAGATGAGCTCTTTAATTATTAAATTTCTAATTGTATATATTCCATTAACGGGCACTTGTTAGACAGAAGCGTTACTTGGAGAGTTACTGATGTTTTTTTTTTTAAATGCAACTTTGCAATGCAGGATAGCTCTGATTCTGTATATGTTTGTGAACTTTGCAAGAAACACAGTAAGGGTGGTGGGGGGTTGACAACAGAGAATAGCACTTTTGATTCAGAAAGAACACTTGATACAATGCCCGATTTATTAACCCTTTCTATCAAGCATGAACTTGATATACCTCTTGATAATGAGCCTTCCTCCGAACATACTGGCAGAGCTGGTAAGGTCTGTATGACATCACTATTCTTTTCAGTTCTTGAATGTTATAAATATATGAATTGCTCCTTTTGCTTTCTGGACACAAGATTGAGCTTTAATTCATCAATTCATGGATTTAGACAGTGAATATTCAAGAAAGCTGCGAATCTTATGCTTGCACGGATTTAGACAGAATGCTTCAAATTTCAAGGGAAGAACATCGTCCTTGGCCAAAAAACTGAAAAGCATTGCAGAGCTTGTCTTTGTTGATGCCCCTCATGTGCTCCCATTTGTATACCAGCCACGCGAGATGGAACCACATCGTAGTCCCAGAGCTGCGCCATCGCAACAAGCTAACAAGAAATTCGCTTGGCTGGTCTCACCCGACTCAAGCTTCTCGATGGGGTCAGAATGGAAGATCGCAGGTGGACCATTTGATCCCTTGCAGTACCAACAGCAAACTGAAGGATTTGAAAAATCATATGCTTATTTAAAGTCCGTGTTCTCCAAGAAGGGTCCATTTGATGGGGTCTTAGGATTCTCACAAGGAGCAGCCATGGCCGCCTTGTTGTGCGCATGTCGAGGCAACGAAGGCAGAGTCATGGACTTCCGATTTGCCGTCTTATGTTCTGGATTTCCTGTAATCATAGAAGAGTTCGGCCAAGGACTTATAGATTGCCCATCTCTTCATATTTTTGGGAACAACAGAGGGAATGACAGGCAAATTGCGAGGAATGTGAGCGAGCAGCTTGCATGTATGTTTGATAAGAGCTGTTCTGTCGTCGTCGAACACGAGTCAGGTCACATAATTCCTACATGGTCCCCATACATTGATCAGATAAGGTCTTTTCTTAGTCGTTTTCTTTGAAACTTTTTTGAAAATTTAAATTGGTGTTGTGATTATGTGACAGATTGATTTTCTTTCTACTATTTCACAGCGGACACCAGGTACTGATTTTCAACTGTTTTAAATATTGTTCTCTGTACTTTTACTCCTCTTTTTGTGTATGCAATCACCCTCAATTGTTTCTCTTTAAGTATATAGAGTTTGTTAAAATGAGAAAATAAATTGATGAACTACAGGAGAAGACATTTACTCCTCGGATATGGTTTTTGTGAATTTTTTTTTTTTTTGATTCGGATATTTAAAAAAGCAATCACCCTCAATTGTCGAAATAAATAAATAAATAATTAAATATAACAAATTTTTATTTAAAGTTTAAAAAGACTTAAAATTAAAAATTTAAAAGTCCTAACTTTACAACTATTGAATAAATTGACTTAATCACAAACACCACCTTTAAGAATAAATAAATAATTAAACATATATAGAGACTTAAAATTTTCACAAACACAAGTCCTAATTTTACAACTATTTAGAAAGAAAATGATCAAAATCCAAGTAAATATTAAATACTAATATTAATATTTTTTAAAATAATTTTTCGGATTGAACTCGAAAATTTTCCGGATTATTTTTTCGGATACGGATGATTTTTCGGATAGATTTTCTCATCGGATGATTCGGATCAGGATTTTTTCGGAAGACACTTAAGCAGCCATGTAATTAAAAAAACAAAATAATTCATACAGTTATATCAATAATGATTTTTAATCCTCATTTTTGAAATGTTTTTTTAACCCTTAGGACCCCTTTTGCTTTTTTTTTAATAATTGATCCCGTTAATGATTGGGCGGTTACAATATTATGAGATCATTTGTTCTTTATTTTAAAAAAAATGGTAAACATGAAATAGCATATTGAAACATGATCCGCACGTTTTTTTCACAATCTGTTTATGTAAGTGATCCCTTCGATGATTTTTTTTACAATGACTTTTTTTCTTCTATATATGTAATTGTGTATAGCCTCCTTTTATTTCACAATGAATTGATCATCTTGTTAAAACATCAAGGTGCAGATCAAAAATTTTCTTTATAGTATTTTCAACCACTTTTTTTTTTGAATCTGGTATTTGATATGATCCAGTTTTTTTATTGGCATGTTTTTTCTTTTTAAATAATATGATATAAATCATGTACGTTCATTTGAACTGTTTATGTTTTTTTTTTCAAATTATGCTCTTTTTTTTTGTGATTTTAAATAGTTTTTGTTTTTTTTTCTTGAAATTCAGTTACATTTCAAATGTATGGGAATTTTATATGTTTTATACTTTTTGTTTTTAATGTGATTTTAAACAATGTTTTTTTTTAAGTTGGTTACATTCGTTTTAAATCATGTACATTTGTGTAAACAATTATATTTTTTGTGATGAATCTCATTTTTCAACTCATTTACATTCGTGCGAATATAATTTTTTGAATGTAGATACATGTAAGGTGTAACTGAATAATACATGCATATTGTATTTGTATTTTTATGTGTGTATCCGTTTACAATGTTTTCGATGTGCATAATTATGTATATTGAAACTATGAGCAATATATTCATTTTTCAACTCATTTACATTCGTGCAAATATACTTTTTTATTTTGAATCTAGATACATGTAAGATGTATCTGAATAATACATGCATATTTTTGTGAATAAAGACTGTATCTAAATTTGTATCTGTATTTGTATATGAAAAAACCAATATACTCATTTATATTTGTCTATGAAAAAATTAATATACTTATATGTATCTGTATCTG
The DNA here is from genome assembly GCA_030737845.1 of Acorus calamus. Lineage (NCBI taxonomy): Eukaryota > Viridiplantae > Streptophyta > Magnoliopsida > Acorales > Acoraceae > Acorus > Acorus calamus. The sequence goes on along the minus strand of CM060861.1, from coordinate 11,581,471 downwards.
AAATTCTAATATATTCATATGTATTTGTAGTTGTATTTAAAAAAAAGTAAAAGTAGGGGTTGGAGGAGGTGGAGGTGGAAGTCGGAGGAGGGATCGAAAGGTAGCCGATCATATGATAGAGGGTGACGAAAGAAATTCAAAGATAACCAATCGCCGGAGATGAGGAGGCCAGCCGGAATGGATTTTTGAAGTGGCGGATGATATAAGAGAGTAAAAAATGAATTTTTCAAAAGATGAAGTGTTGTATTGGGAGATGGCTATACATTACAATCAATGAGGGGTTGCTTTCTTGGGAATGAAAATGTTAAATTTAGAGAAAGGGTAGAATTGTTTTTGCACTTTTTATCTTTTTTAAAAGTTAAATAAAGAATTAATGAGATAATGACAATTATTGAGGCTTCTCAAAAGAGGCTAAACTTTGGGGCCTATATAGTGATATGGTGCGGGCCGTGCGAACCACGTATATACATCATTTATTGAAGTATATGCGTTGACAAAGAAAACATATCAGTTCATTGAAGCATATATCTCACTGCGCTATCTACTTTCTTTATCGACGCATATACCTCAATAATGAATGTATCGAAGCCGCACGGATAGCATCATATCACTACTCTCTCTCTCTCTCTCTCACACACACACTTTGAATCTCTCTCTCTCTCTCTCTCTCACACACACACACACACTTTAAATAAACATATATCTCAGTAGACAAAAACTTAAAAAGTTTATCTGCCCAAACAACCCAAAACTTCAATCCCACATTTAATTTTACATTAAATGCATATGTTAGTCATCCCAATTTGATACTAATGAATTAAGTTTCACAGTTGATTACTTTAAAGTCAACGAAAACATGACATTCAAATGCCCTAATGAAAATTGTGGCTCACACATGATTGATAACTATGAATATTGAATATCTATTAAATTAAAGATAGGAGAGTCGCACAACTCGAGCTTTTATCCCTTCATTGGATTTTACAGTTTGTATTTTTAGGTTTTAATTGCTTTTGGATTTGTTGAGAATGACCAATTACATTATTAAGTGATCAGATGAATTAGGGTTTTTGTTAATAGAATTTGAATTAATAAGAATTAACACCCCAATAAACTCTCAACCAAAATTTCATGATAAACTAATAAATTCACAACACAGAATGCAAACTTGAGTTCAACTACTAAACTTAATTTTCAAGCAAAATGTAATCACTAAGCCTCACCTCTCTTGTCTCCATGATACCGTGACCCCAGCTGGCCAGCTCTGAAAACATAAGCAGAACAACTCCCCTATATATTCAAAATAAACCCTGGTACCTCAAAAGATGACATCTTTTCAGTTAGCCAGATCGCCCACGTGCTCGCAGGTATAATCGATTGGGATATCTTCGTCGATATGCTCTTATCATTTGCTTGAGCTAACCTCCTCCTTTCATTTCTTAGCTCCTCTACATAGAGGAAAAAAGTCTTCAAACCAGTAAATGTCCCAATGCCCTCCATAAAATCTTCATGGTTTGGCAAGAGTAGAACAGGTGTTGGACCATTTTCAGTTACACCAAGCAGAGAGCACACAACGTTGAGGCATCAGGCATCCATTTGGAACTATACACTTTGGTGAGCAAAAGTATGTGATCGAGAAGCCATAGAAAAATCTTGATCATTGGAGGTATTATTGGTCACCAAATCTGGGCAAAACAAATGTTGTCAAGAGGGACGAACTCATCCTCCACCATCTAAAGGGCCTCCAAAGGAGCTCGTCCACACTCTCCGGTCTTGAATGGAATGTGCAAGTGCCTTCATCCGCAATTGCAATGATTGTAATGCGGTTGCCGCAGCCACTCAACATTTTCACTTAGATACTGAAAATTATTTCAATCGATTTTATATTATGTAATTTCTCCTTTGCTGACTCGTAGAATCCTAACAAACATGTCTTGATTGCTTCCAATATCTCAAATTGCTTTTTTGGTATGCCAGTATCTTAAATGTTGGAATGGAATTTAAATTTGTGAGAGAATTATGATTAAGGAATATTTTTTTTAAAATTGATGTGATATTGGAAGACAAATATAGCTAAAGCTGTATGAATGGAATCAATTTTTGTATGCACACAGTTTTACCATGATTATTATCATGTTATAGTCGTTTCGGTGTAAATACAAACTTTATGAGACTAAAAAAGAATATTTCACTATATCAATATATAATCTATTATAAAATATATATGTATTTAATTCATTCGTGTATGTAAATATTTTTTTTCAGTCAATTAATATTTTTAAAAAATTCAATTAATATTTAAAAATATATATTTTATTAGTCAATTAATATTTTTTAAAAAGAAAAATGTTAGTGGTTTGTAAAAATGACAGTAAAACAGATAAAACATAACATTTTTCTTAAGCATGGATACATCTAAGCCAATCCAACGTTGGAAACCAAACCAAATCCAATTCAAAACTACCATCAAACTTGATAAAGTCAACCTGATCCCAACCAATCAAATTTGATTCAGATTCAGGTTCGATTCGAATTGAGATGAATTTGAGTCATATTCATATTACTTCAAGTTTGATTTTTTGGATAAAAATAATTTGGATAATTCAAATTTTATTTGACATATTAAATAATTCAAATTTAATTTGAACATCTAAATTTATAATTGGCGTCCTCTAGAAAGGTCATCATTTGGTCAAAGCCTGGAAACAAATTGCTATTGGAAAAAATAAAATAAAAATTGTGGATAGTAGAAATCAAAGGGGTTCAGAACCTCTGTTCGGGCGGAACAGAGGTTCTCTGTTCTCACCAATGGCACAGCGATGCGTGGCATGTCAGGCACGCAGAAAAAACGTGCTTCAAACTAACGGAGATTCTCCGTTTCACGTCTGTCCCAGCTTTCTGCGTGAAATCTTCACCATCCATTCTTTGGAACAATCTTCACCGTCCATTCCATATGCCTCCCCAACTCATTTCATCCACTCATTCTCTCCTCCCTGTTCCGCCCAACCAATCCATGCAAACATCATAAAAAATAAAAAATAAAATGCAAACCGAAACCTATGCACGCAAAAAAACATAAACCCATGCAAATTGGTTTGCATGCATGGGTTTCGGTTTGCATTTTTTTAATATTTTTTATATGATGTTTGCATGGGTTGTTTTTGTGTTGCATGGATCTTTGAATAATATTATTTTTTATTTTTTATTTCAAATTTAGATAATTAAAAATAAGTTTATATTTGTTTTTTCAAAGTAATATTTGATTAAAGGATCTATTCCTAAATACAAATAATGCACATCAAATGCCTCACATTAATTATTTTTTTCTTCTAAATAACGGATTTCAAAAATGTCTTTTCCATTTATTTTTTAAAAAATTACTAAAATTATAATATAGATTCAGAGATAATTAAATATTTTTTTTAAAAAAAGTCATATGAAAAAAAATATTACATTGAAAATAAGAAATATGATGAGTATTATTTGTATTTGAGAACGGCGTAAATTATGATGAATATTTTTTTCCTTTTCAAAGTAATATTTATTTTAACGTGACCTAAAAAGAGGAATTTAATCATTTTTCTAAATCTATATTATAGTTTTGTGACTAAAAAATCATAAATTAACGATGAATTTTTTTTTATCTTGGGTGTCTCTTCCATTTTTTTTTGTAAAAATTCACATTATTTAGAAGAAAAAAAAATCAAAGTCGGCCTTTGGTGAGTATTATTTGTATTTAAGAATAGATATTTAACCCAATATTATTTTGAAAATAAGAAAAAACTTTATAATAAGTATTATTTATGTTTGAGAATGAATCATCTGCTTATCTTTTCATGTTTGTTTTTAATTTTTTAATTCCTAATGTAAATAATACAATATTATCTTAAAAAAAACAAAAAAAAAATTTAATTATCTCTGAATCTATATTATAATTTTAATGATTTTTTTAAAAAGAAATGGAAAAGACATTTTTTAAATCCGTTATTTAGAAGAAAAAAATAATAATTAATGTGAGACCTTTGATGAGTATTATTTGTATTTAGGAATAGATACTTTAACTAAATATTACTTAAAAAAACAAATAAAAACTTGTTTTTAATTATCCAAATTTGAAATAAAAAACAAAAAACAATACTATTCAAAGATCCATGCAAAACAAAAACAACCCATGCAAACATCATAAAAAAAAATGCAAACCTAAACCCATGCCTGCATGGTTTGCATGGGTTTATTTTTTTGCGTGCATGGGTTTCGGTTTGCATTTTTTTAAATTTTTTTATGATGTTTGCATGGATTGGGCGGAACAAAGAAGAGAGAATGAGTGGATGAAATAGGTTGGGGATGCATATGGAATGGACGGTGAGGATTATTCCAATGAATGGACGGTGAAGATTTCACGCGGAAAGCTAGGACGGTGTGAAACGGAGAACCTCCGTTAGTTTGAAGCACGTTTTTTTTGCGTGCCTGATGTGCCACGCGTCGATGTGCCATTGGTGAGAACAGAGAACCTCTGTTCCGCCCGAACAGAGGTTCCGAACCCAAATCAAAGGGGAAGATTGTTTTGTTTATATTGTTTAAGTGTATTTTATTAGATAAGTATTTATTTCTCATTAGAGTTGGATACCATTTTTTTGTAATGTTCTAAATGCATATATTGGATATGTATTGGATCAAACATGTATATTATCTTTAAATTTAAAATATAACATGAACGCTGAAATACACTATATGACTGCTGATGGTCCAATAGTTATAGTTAGTATATAAAGCATATTACAAATACTTGTTGATATTAGATGAATAATTTTTCTTTCTTGAATTTCATATAGAATTATGATGATCGAACTCCCGACAGATAATCTTGATAATTATGTTATAATTAGCTTCAAAGGGTTCTTTTTTTAGTTTTTATATTTATATACTAAATATGTTAAAAACAGTTTTTATGGTATTTAATAAATGCTAATAGCTAATAGAGATTTATTAAATCAATATTGATTGAATCTTGTAATTACATGTAATCATAGTTTGAAATGCGGCCGCACGTACCGGTACGTGCGGCCGCACATGCTGATGTGGGCGCACATTATACTCAATATGCGGCGCACGTTCGAATTCCGTTCGAACGGACTTCGAACGGTAAGAGGGCGTTCGAAGTTCAATTCGAACGGACTTCGAACGGTAAAACCTACCTCTGAGTTCAAACTTCTGTTCGAACGGTCTCTTACCATTCGAAATCCGTTCGAACGCAATTCGAACGGTAAGAGACAGTTCAAATTCCGTTCTAACGGGGGTTCGAACGGTTACCTTACCCTATGTGCGACCACATGTTCGATATATGCGGTCGCATATGCCATGTGCGGACCCCACCGCACATGCGGTCCGCACATGATTTTGAACTATGCATGTAATAACCACTTGTTGATTTCTTCCAATATCACAATATATTATTAGTTAAATTTTTGAAATTTTGTTATCATTTTCTGATTTATGCTCTGATGACATGGAAAAAATTACATGAAAGGAATCATTTTGTATGATTACACAATTTTAGCATGATTTTGTCACGTAATAACCATTCCATCACAAAGATCTGTCCTCTGCATTGTTTTATAAATACAATCTTGTCGGGGGTTTCTTTCTCATTTATCCACACGTCATTCTATTTGAGGCTTTTAAAGCCACCCCACTGGTCATTCATCCCACCCCTTTTATTAAATAAAAAAATGAATTCATTTCATTTTAAGGCATATGGAATCCACCCCGTCCACTTCCCACCCCCACACATCCCCCATGAACTTATACCCCACCCCAAAATCAAATATGCAAATCCCCACAATTGCACACCGCCTCTCCGCGGCATTCGGCATCCAAGGCGACACAGAGGAGCATGGCGGGGCACACCTCGGCAAGGCCGATCTTTCTCACGAGCGCTGTGTACTTGTGGGAAGAGGTGGTGGGAGGAAAAATTTGGTGATTGGAGGAGAAGCTCGTTGGAGGAGGAATAGGTGGTGGGAGGGGGAAGAAGAAGAAGAAGAACAGTAGAGAGGAGGAAGAAGAAGTGTTTTGAAGGGGTGGGTTGAAAAGATACAAACCAAAGTATATATACAGGGGTGGATTAATAATTTGTAAAAAATCAGTTGGGTGGGTTCAACAAACGGGGTGGGGTGAATGACTTAATGGGGCTTATTTATCGCTCCCCTATATTAAATCATAAAGCTTTCATAACTCAAAAATTGGCTATTTATTTGTTTGGGCACATCTAGTCCCACCAACAAATTTTCTTACCCCACCAATCAGTAAAAAAAAAATCCCGGTGTTTTGCTATCTCCACCGATCCGGTCAGTTCGACCAAGATTTGATCGCCATTTCAGGTTTTGGACGACCGGACTTGGTCGTCATTTCAGGTTTTGGACAACTGGATTTGGTCGTCATTTCAGGTTTTGAGCGACCGAACCTGGTCGAACAGGATTTGTAATAAAGTTTATAATTTTTTTTCTTGAAAACATAATCCCACGACGTGTATCCTCCTTGAATTCTTCATATCACTCCAAGTCTGAGTTGTAATATAGGGAGAATAAATCATTATTCTTAAATGTAGAATATAAGAACAATTTTTTTTACATAAGTTACAGACAAATTTCAAAAGCCAAATATAAAATGTGTTTGGATCAACTGGTAGGTTTTTTGTTTTCAAACAAAGAATTATCTTAACTACGAATTCAAACGAAACTTAAAAATGATATATATTTGTCTAATAAAATATTTTCTATAAAAATTTGAATTAATTGAAAGTATACATACTTACATTTTTTTCAGTCCCTTAGCTGTTGTTTGGATAAAAGAATAAATGTAAAATATGACGGATAAACCCAAAAATTTATTTGTTTACAAATAATAAGTAGATATAGTTCTGAACCCTGTTCGACCAATTATGGTCGCCCAAAACCTGAAATGACGACCAATTACGGTCGCCCAGAACCTAAAATGGCGACCAAGTCCGGTCGCCCAAAACCTGAAATGACGACTAATTTCGATCGAACTGGATTGGTGGGAACAACAAAACACCGGTTTTTTTTTTGATTGGTGGGATGAGAAAAATGTTTGGTGGGATAGATAGCTAAACACGCCCAAAACACCGGTTGTTTACCCTTTATTTTAGGCTATTGGCTGTTTTAGCACATGAATACACCACCAAATTGGGGCCACATATGTATATTGTCATGCATTTTATGTATGTTATTAATTCGGATATTGTTATATGTCATATGTACATTGTTATATCAACCATTTTCTTTGTTACGCATCTCTGTTCATTTCATACATTATTATTCATCCCATGTATATTGCTACATAACCTTCATACATTGATGATATTTGAATGGCATAACTTAGATAAAATAAAACACACTAATGTGGGGATATTTTAATACGTTAAAACATTGAAGGAGCTAAATATGTAGAATGAATTTTCACCATTTTTTTTAACCCAAACTGATCCATGCCCTTGACAAGAGAACAACCAGCCAGATCCATACCCTTGACAAGAGAACAACCAGCCAGATCCATACCCTTGACAAGAGAACAACCAGCCACTGTGTGCTGGTACACACTATCATCTATGTTTTCATTCCGAAATCCAGGCACATGAAATCTTTAATGGATAATGTAACAGCACCCTTCTTTAATTAGAGCATATACTCAGACAAATTTATGATATCATGCACTCAATTAATTCAAATATTTATTTTATTTTGGTGAAAGTATGTTTTTCATTACATAAATATTTAATTTCTGAACACGTTTTTTTTCTCTACAGATGGGTGAGTGTCCAAGAAGACGAAAATGAGTTCCAGGGGCGTTGATGTGTGTCTGAACGGATGGGATTGGTGGATCATAGCCTTGCTATGATTAGGGATGGCAAACGAGTCGAGTTTTGACATGTTCAAACTTAACTCATTTATAAACGAGTTAAGTTAAGCTCACGAGCCTAAATGAGCCCACTATTCTTCTTCAATTTAAGGTTTTTAAGGATTAGAAACAAAATTTTAGTCTAATTGAGCAGAGCTCACGAGCCTAAACGAGCATAATCTTATATTGATTTAATGTTATGATTTTACAAACGAGTCAAGCGTAAAGTTTCAACCGAGTTTTTATAACACAAACAAGCAAAGCTTCAACACAATATTAAGTTCGATCTCGATTCTGAGTTTAATCAAGTTTTAAAAATTGTTCAATCGGAGTTATACCGGTTTTCGTGGCGTGGAGATATTCGGAGTTCTTGGAGTATAAAAAGAACATAAGCTCTTCAAAAATGTGAGTTGTGATTTCCTTTAAAAAAAAAGTGATGCTTGATTGCGGTAAATTCAATTGTTACAACTTTGTTGTGTTTTGATCTGGTGCTTACGTGGTTGAATCTGTGAATCATATATAGTCTTGTTTCTAAGCTCGGATATTCATGGTGCCCATGGGCTGAAACTGTTTGTGTGGTGTATTGGATGGAAAAGAAGCCTGTTAGGATTGCAAATAAGGGGGATGATTGTTAAATTATTGCCTGAAGAGGGTAGTTTTATTGGAGAGAGAATCGTTATACACCAAGTCGTTGACAGTAGTGATTAGCTTGGTTTATTATTTTTGTTTTTTCAAAGTAAATACACGACAATATAATTGTAAAGCTTTTGTATGTTCACATCTTTTCATCACCATGTTTACAAAAGGCCATGCTATGTTCCCCCAGATGTACTGTGGACACCTTAAAATAACTGGGGACTGGGAGACAGGCGGGCTACATTAGAACCTGAGTCAATTGCAATTTTGTAAAAATTAATGGTAGAATTTTTCATTATGTATTAGATTCATGCCACTGTTTCATTTTTGGGGTTTCCATCATTAGCACCATTTAGAGCTTTTAGTGTTCATCCTTGCCCTGCTACTCCACAAGGCTGCAGTCGTTACAAAATAAGAAATTCAACTTCACTGGGTTTGATTGGGACAAGGGCAAACCCAGAGTTCAACTTGAGGGTCAATCAACAACAATTATTAGTGCTGAACCATTCAATTTGAATGTTGGATAATAACAATTGAGGTTGATTCAGATGTTCAGACAAGATCAGGTTAGGATCTGGTCCCCTTGGACATCTCTAGATTAAGCATATTAGGTCCAGATTATTCAAGTACTCTGCTCATCATGTTTTTGTTTGGGCTTAGTCCAAAATCGTTATGAGTCCCGAGACCACCAATCCAGATCTTTTTGGGCTGGTCCAGTCTGACTTGAGAGGTCTTGAGCTTCACCTGAATTGCACCACTGGAAGAAATCTTGGTGGGCAGATTCATATAGTATGCAACATGTTCCCTTTCATGTGTTTCCAGTGTAACAAACCTGTACGCTATTATTAGCAAGATATGCTGGCATGTTTTTCAAGGTATTTTATCTGTGAGATAATCTCCCACCTTAGGAGCAGCACTCTACTGACCTTTGATTTTACTCCTTTGTGTAGTGGTCAAGCACAGTCTTTTTTATGCTTCAGTGCATTTACTTTTCCAGCCAATAACTGTAGCCTGTACTAGATTTGATCATTAAACGAAAACTGTTTTGTAGATTGTGATTGACATTTGACTTTTCTCATTGGTTTTCTAGTGGCAGACATTCTGATATAAATTTGGTCGAGTTGGACAAGGAATCTGTCAGGGAAGATGATAGAGCCATCTTACTTGAAAGCGGTCTACGACCACCGCCTGTAAAAGTTCACCCTTCATCTATTACATCAAACCTTGTCAGGTCTGCTGCTCAAAACTGTTTTGTTTCTCAGCAGATCTATTTTTATATTGCACAATATCTACATTCCACTTTATGTTTAACATTGAGATCCTATTTCTGGAGCTCTTTAGATTCATTATGATGGACCAGTCATTCTTAATTGAAAATCGTTTGATATTGACAGCCATGTAAGTGAGACCACCTCCTCAAAGTCTTAGCAGCCAATTCTATAACCTTGGATGTTTACTAACCTGATCAGCTCCCATCATCTCACAGATCTGAATTTGGAATTATTCTTGCCTACTTTTACATATGCGATCGAACAAATCTCTTTGGACAGTCAAAGAAGGTTCTGTCTTAATCACAATGCATACCTTTTTTTGTACTTTTCATTAAAAATGAGACTTTAAGTGCTGCATACGTGATTGCTGGGATGTAGACTGTAATCTATTTATTTAACACATCTGTTCATTCTGTAAGATTTTAATGATATAAATTGTATATTGTGTTATTGTAGCCTATAGTCTGCATCTAACATAGCTATTTTTATTAACAGAGTTACAACAGGGATCTTTTCCTATTTCTGTACTTCCTCCTCATCATTGTTTCTGCTATGTCTTCTTTCAAAATTCATCATGATAAATCAGCATTCTCGGGAAATCCATACTTTATCTAAACAGGCACCAAACAGAGGAATGGAGAGGGTGGATGCAGGTCAGTTGGTTTAGAACAAGTACTCTAATTGAGGACACTTATTTTCTGTCATATCCTGAGATTACTTACCATCAAGTGAAACACTGCAACTAGTGTTCATATCCTGAAATTTTCTTACCATCTACATCTACTCTGTTTGAAGACAGTTATTTTCTGTGATGTCCTGAATTTTTCTTACCATCAGCAAGTCAACAGTGCAACAAAATTTCATTCCATGACATATTTTGAACTTTCTCATTTACATTAAACTATTGCAATAGTTCTTTGATTTACTGCATCACATGCATGGTACATAGAGCTCACTTTCTGTTTGCAAATGACATCTCACATATTTAACTTGACTCAGAATGTTGAAATTATATGCAATTTTTTATATGCAATCATATTAATGTGTTTCTTTGTGCTAATAGAAAGCTACTTCTGCTCTCTGGATGTGAGAAATTTAATGTGGATAGGCTTTAATGAAAACAAGTCACTTGTCTCGAATTGCAGTATGTGGATTTTTAGTTTTGCAAAATCTAGCTTGGTCAGACTTTGTTTTGTTCAGGCTCTATGGTAAGGTTTATTGATGGATCTGGGATGATGAAATTAGGATGACGAGTGTTCTAGTTGTCATATCTGAAAGTAAAAGTTTGATCATTTTATATTGTTTTTTAGAGAATTTTAGAACAGGTACAGGTAATTTTCTTGTGAGGATCAATATTCATTCACATAATTCCATACAAAAGGCAAAACTAATGGATTTGGGTAATGTTTAAAAATGTCTGAATTACAATTAATATTAATAAAGAAGCAGCTTTTGGAAAGACATGGTGATTCTTTCACTCTTTTTCTATGTTATATGTGGCCTATTCACCATGACGTCGCATAGGACAAAAAGAAAAAGTAAAGTGACATTCAGTTAATCCTGAACACCCATCCTGTACGGCTGTACTTGATATGCCCCAAATTGAAATCCCCCAAGTGCTCAGGAAAGCTACTAAAAAGTGAAATTCTCTTGAAGTCATCTTGACAATTAAGTTCATTACCAAGTTACCAGTTATAAATGCAACAAACATGTAAATCTCTGAACTTACTGGAAATGGTGACCAATTGGTTGGTTATTGTTCAAGCAATAGTTGGCTATATTAGGCAACAGTGATCCTGTTGTTGCTGGCTATATATGCAAACATTTATCCTGTTGTGGGGGTCTATGTTGACAGAAAAATCCTCACCAGATTTGTTAAGGAATTTTTTTTAACCACTGTTGTGTCTTATTATGCCTACATCTTTGTTTCTGAAACCATAATCTTCTTTCAGGTCTTGTTTTTAATGTACCACTACTTCGCCGCAACAGAGATCTATAATGCGATCCATGTGTTTATTGCTGCATATGTATGGATGACTGGATTTGGAAACTTCTCTTACTACTATGTCAGAAAAGATTTCAGTCTCACGCGGTTTGCTCAGGTCATCAATTTTCTTTACTGTAGTTCATTGAGATTGTATAGGGAGATGGAATGATCAGTTTCTACAACCCGTATTTTAATTCTGTAAGGTAACAAACCTCATGTTGCACAGATGATGTGGCGGCTAAACTTCTTTGTTGCATTTTGCTGCATAGTCCTCAACAACAACTACATGCTATACTACATCTGTCCTATGCACACCCTCTTCACTCTTATGGTGTATGGTGCGCTTGGAATTTTCAACAAATACAATGAGATTGGATCAGTCATCGCACTAAAAATTGCTGCCTGCTTTCTGATGGTGATCCTTATCTGGGAAGTCCCAAACATATTCGATTTTGTGTGGAGCCCATTAACGTTCCTTCTCAGTTAGTATTCCATGTATTTGAGATTGGATCAGTCTTGCATGACTTGTTTATCTTCTGCACAAGGATGTTTAGTTGATATTTAAAAATATGCAGGGTACAATGACCCGGATCCTTCAAAACAGAAATACCCCAGCTTGCATGAGTGGCATTTTCGGTCAGGACTTGATCGCTATATATGGATTATTGGGATGATATATACCTACTATCATCCAACAGTAAGTTTTAATATATCGAACTGTGAATCTTTATTTTCCTTTTCTATTTTCTGGGGTATCATAGCCTATAACTCCAGAAGGCTTCAATAAACAGTTTTTTTTATTTATAATCAGGTCATCTATTCCTTGTGTCATATTTTTTTATACTCGTATAGGTCAAGAGGTGGATGGAAAAGCTGGAGGAATCTGTAACAAAATTCCGAATACTGATCAAAAGCAGCATTGTGTCTATTTCATTAGTGGTAACTTGCATGTGGTTTGGATATTCATCTTGTTAGCATGACTTTCTGTTTGCTGTCTGGTTTCTGTGCCTAAGATGTGCCTTCTGTTTAATTTCAGGTTGGGTGTCTATGGTTTGAGTATATTTACAAGCTGGACAAAATTACTTACAACAAATACCATCCATGCACTCCATGGATCCCAATAACGTATGTAATTTAGTTTTAGATACTTAGCACATTTGGCAAATCGATTGGCGGCGGAGTTCTCATTTTTCTCCTTTTTCACGTGTGAAACGGTGTCTACATCTGCTTGCGGAATGTCACTCAGCAGTTTAGGAACATCTCATTAACTCTATTTGCGTAAGTTGCATCTGTACATCTATTTACTCCCATTCTATATGTTACCTCTGTACCAATTTATTTACTCCCATTCGTATATCTTGTTCTACAGGCATCTTTCAGTTATTTTGTCAAGCCTGATCTAGAATAACTGTTTTAGTTTATATAGAATATTAATAGAGATGTCATTTCAAATTTAGCAATTTTTCAAAAAAAAAAAAAAACAAAAAAAGATGGAGTAAACTGATTATTTTTGCTATTCTAGGTGGCTGGGGAAGATAACCCTTGAGACATACATATCGCAGATCCACATATGGCTAAGGTTTGTTCAAGCTTCTTGGACTCCCATAATTGGAATTTGTTCTTGTTTCTGGGAAAACAGTTTTCTTTGTATTGCTCACTAAACAACTTGTTGAGCAATGACAAAGGCATATATAATATGTTCTTCATAATCATTATGTGATGACAATCCATTTCTAGGACTCCCATCTCTTCAACTGTGATTAAAATGCTAATCTTTCCTTATGAACCTTGCAGATCAGGTGTATCAGATGGACAACCTCGATGGTTGTTATCAATCATCCCCAACTACCCATTGCTTAATTTCATGCTCACCACAGCTATATATATCGCGGTGAGTAAATAATGAAAATTATAGTGTACAATATACTTGTCATCCCTCAAAACATGGCATTTATTTCTCAAGTGCATTGGGTGCAGCTTTCATACAGACTCTTTGAACTCACTAACACACTGAAGGTAGCGTTCGTCCCTAGCAAGGACAACAAGCGCTTGATGTACAACATGATTGCGGCAGCGGCTATCTCAGTCACCCTCTACTCCCTATCATTTGCGTTCCTCAGATCTCCTAGACTGCTGGTATGACTTAAACAAAACTTCCAACCAGAAATTTTCCTTTACAAATCACAACCAACCTTTAGAAGGATGTTTTGACCATGAATGGAGAGATGTGTTGGGGTTCATGTCTTGTGTTCCTGTCTCTGGATTCATAGGAAGAACTGAAATCAGAGGTCTTTTACACTTTTCCACGTCTTCCAAAATTTCCAACCATAGATTTTAACTGCATGTGTATCTCACATGTAATGGCTTCTATAAATTCTATATTGGAGGGCAACGTGGTAATGTATATGGACTGTATGTCTGTATATACTTTTTTAAAGTCAATGTTATTCATATCAAAGGTTTGAGGGAAAGAGTCAAGTTTGTAGCCCCACCACATAGAAAAATAGGGAATAATTCTCTCTTCCCTCTCCATGGACATATGCAATCTTTTGCCAAATCACGTAAAGCTCTTCTTGCATGATTGCGTGCTTTTTTTCTTTGGCAGGAATAAACACTTTGTTTTATAAAAATGTCATGGCAAATCTTTGTTCGGAGAGAGTCACACAGAGGGCAACGGCAAGTGAGGTTTGTATAACAAGAACAACAAATGTATTGAATTGGCTATCTGGAGGAGTTACCCCCGGCGGTTGATATGTACTGTGCATACTGTGCATGGAAAATGGTGGGGGCTCTGGTAACTCGGCCTCCACATGTAGTTGAGGTAACACAAGCTCCCCCTCTTTTTTTTTTTACATTCATGTATATTGTCTTATAGTTGCACAGATTATGTATTCACCATTCAATCATTCATGCAGTATCATGTAGCAGTAGTAGCAGCTATGCTCTATAAAATTTTCAATGGTTTTTATTTAGTTGTAGTAATTAATTCCAAGTATTTTACTTTCGTATTCTTAGATCCTTGACAATATATAGTTTCGATTCAAAAGTCCTTTTACTCCACCTTGATTTGTGAATAATTTATTCAGATATAAAATAATTATTTGGGGATAAAGGAGAATTAGAAAATTTCTATTTAATTGTTATTCCTTGTTTTTTTAAGCCTAAAAAAACATTGTTGATCAAAATTGCAAAGCCCACTCTTTTATTGGGACTGTTCTTTTATTTTTCAGGCTTTGAAGAGTTATTTTAAGAATATGTTACTTAATTCCACCCCACGTATGCTTCATTCAAAGAGACATGCATTTTTTTTTAATTAAAATGAAGTATATATTTTAATAAATTGTATGGATTCGTTTATTAAAAAAAAAAAAATAAATTTTTAAGATGCTGTATACTCCATTAATGTAAGTGTATGATTCTATGAAGTATATGGGACTAGAATTGAGGCTGGAAAAAAAAAAAGGACTAACAAGGCTCGTTATTTTAATATTCCAAACGTTTTCTCCATTTAACAGCAAATTAAATGGTCTTATTAAATTAATCATCTCCAGTTAAAAATGGAAATATCTACAGAGCATCCCTCTCATTTTTGAAAATCTGTGGGAAGCTACCCAAAAAAAAAAAGGTGGGCATGCAGATTTAGAGCTGATGGTATTGGAATTAGATATAACTCGAGAGATATGATAATTAAAGTGAACCTCTTACAAAACATGTCAAAATCAATATATGAAAAAATGACCTTTAAGTAGGTGGAGAATATATGTAGATTCATGATGTTGATGTTATAGCATTCATGTATTGTACATCTTTCCTTAATAAAAAAGTGCTATCTTTCAAACATACTGGATCACCCACCCAAACAAACGATTAAACACAAAAAGATACACACAACCCCAATTGCAGTATATCTCGTAATTCTTTTTAAAAAAAATTATACACTCACCTTTTGAAGTGCATACTGTTATATGAAATGAAGTATATATTGAGATACATTAATATATTTTTTTCATAATGAAAAAATGAAAAAAAAATTGAGTCATAGATTATGATAGAACTCATACACTATGATAGTGCAATATATATTATGTTATCATAGCGTATGAGATTACAAAATGGATTGTAAAAAGGTCTATGTGTATCGGTGCTCATCCAATAAGAGATGAACAAGAGAGAAAAATGAAAAATGAAATGTCCATGTGCATCTTCAGCCACAGGCCCACAGCACTACGTTTTTCTTTTTTAAAAAAACTACACACTTACCTATTAAAATAAAATATATATATTGTTATAAAAGTGAAATATACAATATTAAAATTTTCTATAAAAATATTGAAATAATATAATTTTTCTTATATTGTGATTGCATTGTCACAGCATATTAATGGCTGTGGGATCATTTTTGAGTTATAGTGAAGGCTGTAATATAGATTGAATGAGTGGTGATACTTAGGCCCCAAATCACAAGCCCCATTCATAAGTCCCATGAGGTGTCATCACCTTATTGATTGATTTTGGTTGGTTTGTTGACTTTTGAAAAAGTAAAAAATAGTAAAATACAGATATGTCCTTAATTAAAAATAGATCTCATTGACTCAAATCCCCCTTTTTTCTCATATTAATATTTCACATTAATTTGAATTTACTTATTTTAAAATTTAAATATTTTGAAAAATATATTCCACTCTAAAATTTGTCTATTTCAAAATTTGAATTTTGAAATTCTTATGAATTTTACACCAAAACTTACCTAACTTATACAAAAATTACCTAAATTATTTTTTATCAAAATTATACCAAAACTTACCTAAATTACACCAAAATTATCTAAATAACAAAAAAAAAATGTTACAGTTTTTTTTTATGATTATAACTGTTACAGAATGTAACAGAAATACATAAATGTAAGTGTAATAATCTTATAATTGTATAACTGTGTAAATGTAACAGAATGTAACAGTGTTGCATAAATGTAACAGTGATGCATAAATGAAACATAAATATGTGAATGTAACAATTTATGACATTCATGTTACAAAATGTTCTAGAAACAAAAAAAAGAGAAAGAATGTAGCAAACGCATTGTAAACCAAATAGTCATGGATAATAATATGATTGATCAGTGAAATATCCATGAATTCGTATGTTAAATAACATTATGTTGTTACAAGACTATTACATTTCAAATGTAACAAAATAACAAAAAATTGTGTATTGTCTCTTTTGCATCAAATCACATTATTCATTAACTGTTATATTTATAAAATGTAACAATATTAATCAATGCACAGATTCTACAATGTAAATACAACAAAACAATACCTAACTTGACTCACGATTACTTCACATTCTCCGTCTCCAATGGCGACCTCGCTTTTATGGTTATCTCGGAGAGTCCATGTCTGAGACCACCACCGCAACCACCCGCGTTTCAAGAGCTCGGACTTTTATGTTCTCCGATATCGTCGTCTCTCTAGAACGGCTAAGAACAGACCATCACAACAGAAACTAAAGCAATCATTATAGAGACCGTCGCCACCGCTGCTACATACATGCACAAGACTGTTACATTTCAAATGTAACAAAAATCATCATCTGAAAATCTTTCGAAAATCACAATCATCATCCGAAAATCTTCCACATCAGCACATCCTCACATATGCCTGTCCCTGCGTCTCACCTTCACCAACTTCCAATAATTATTACTTTTAATATTAATATATAAACAATCAATCGATTTATTCATCTCGTCCGGGTCAAAATACCAGTAAACCTGCCTATGGATCTAAAAATTCGATTTGAATATTCATTAAAGTCAAGCAAAACGTAATACCATTAAAAGCAACTTTAACCAGATCGACCAATTTGATCCGAAATACGATCAATGAAACAAAACCAAGTTCTTCAAATCATCCATAACTTCCTAAAGGGAAACGAAAAAACAAACCCATCATACACTCAAACAAAAAACAAAAAAAAAAAACATTTCATTTCATAAGAGAAAATTCAAACCCAGTTTTCAAAATCAACTAAAAAACCCCAAAACAAAACAAATCAAGCAAAACCCACATCCCCAAATCATCTAATCAATCAAAACAAGCACCCCAAAACAAGTCAATCATCACCCACAAAAAAAAAACATTTCAATTTAAAAAAAAACACATAAATTCAAAGCTAACCAAAAGAACCCACAAGGGAAGTATAGCTTCTTAGCCGGATCGAGCCGGAGCCGGCGCCGGCGCCGCCTCAGCAACAGAGACCTCACCATGGACGAGACCGAGCTGGAATCGCCGGAGATGGAGGGGGAGGGGGAGGAGGAGAAGGAGAGGCATGTGTGGTGAAGAAATAATGGTGAAGAAATATATGATTTTTAGAATTAATGATACTCCACAATCATAGGGACACATGTTATGGTAGTTATCAACTACAAGGACATAATAGGTAATGTCCAATTGCCACATCATGGGGTCTATTTGGGACATGTGAAATTGGGGCCTTAGGAATCATTATTGTAGATTGAATATATCAACACATAAATATGAATATATGTGTGGATGCATAAAATAGGTTTTTGAAACAATGCATTACCTTTTTAAAACTCATCTTCATAACAGGTATTCCGGTATCCTAAAATCATTTTTGAGAATGGGACGTTGACACTTATGCATTATATATATTTCATATACTCTATTATCTCAGTATATATTTTATTATAAAAAAAACATAATCAATTAATTGGAATATGTAGTTCATTCAACCAGTACATACTTAAACAAAATTCAAATCCCATGTTATCTACAAGAATGGCTAAAGTGTCAATAATTTCGTTTAAACGGGATCACCCATGATAATGGACATGATATGATTGATGATTGCTTTTGTGTTCGGTAGGTTTTTCTTCAGGTAACTAATAACAAGTCTTTAGCAGCAGAGTTCATCAAGGCTCTAGGAATCTTGCTCAAGATATAAAATATATGATTTAATTCAGTTTTACCTTTCACACTAGCCTTTGGATAGTGACTATCTATATCTATCCAAGACCTCCATATGGTCCAATGAGAAACCACCACATAGACAAAAGAACATATTTTTACGAAAATGTCAAATCATTGTTTGTGTACACTTAAAAAAAAAAATCAATGCATGCACATTGTATAGCTTGATTTGACTATCTATGTGACATAACCTACACACACAGAAATTCTATGTTTCAATCCCAGAGGATCTCGTTTCACTTCCCTCCCAGATCTGTCTTTTCTTGTTTGTCTTATTATACTGTAATAACTGAAGTACATTCATATCAGACCAACCAATTCAAACAGTACAATGCCCAAGTTCAGTGCAATATCGACCATTTTGATTGGAAACAATGGTCCTGTGAGACTTAATAAAGATCCAAATGAGCTGTTCTAAGGGGACCAAAGGCCTTCCCGATCATTCTGATGCATTGTAACACTGTATAGCTAGCTAAATTAATAGCCATTACATTGTAACACTATACTTTAATACATATACAAAAGGACCAGCACAAGTTGGGGAAGTTAAATGTTTATGGACCATATATTGTTGGCTTGATGAGATGTCTTAACATGCAATCACTTGTTGATATTTATGTGATACAACAAATGCTGATTATGTGATCAATGAAATAAGCAATTAGGCTCAATGTGGGAGATCAAAAGCTTAAATTATTAATGCTTTTACAATTAGAGAATAAAATAATGAGAATTCTTGTATTACACTTAGGGTTTAAGCCCTTTATATATACAAGTACATAGGGATCACACGTGTAATACACAACGTATGTAATAACATAACATATATAATCTAACAGCCCTCTCAAACTTACAGTGGATCATACAAAGTCAGTTTACGAATGAGGAACTGGAATCGAGGAACTGGATGTGACTTCGTAAAGAAATCAGCAAGCTGCTCTGCAGATGTAATATGTGGAAGCGATACTGTCTTTGCAAGGTAGTGTTGACGAACGAAGTGACAGTCGATCTCAATGTGTTTAGTCCTCTCATGAAAGACCGGATCGCTGACTATCTGAATAGCAGACCGGTTATCACAATAAAGAAAAGTAAGACCGGTCATAGTGACTTTCAAGTCCACCAAGAGACGTCTAAGATGAACAATCTCTTTGGTAGTAATAGCCATGACTCGATACTCAGCCTCAGTGCTGGAAAGGGAAACAACTTCCATTTCTTGCCGCGTCAAGAGATGATGGAATTTCCAAGAAATATGCAGAACCCAGTGGTAGAGCATCTCATGGTCGGGATCTCCAGGCCAATCAGCATCAGTATAAGCTCTGAGAACCAGAGGTGAAGATGATGACATATAGATCGATCTGGTGATAGTACCACGCAAATATCTGAAAATACGCATAAGAGCACCATAATGCACTGATCGAGGAGCTGAGATAAACTGACTAACAATATTGACGGCATAAGTTATGTCAGGTCTAGTGATGCAAAGATATACAAGTTGACCAACAATATGTCTGTACCAAGTTGGGTCTGGAAGGAGCTCACCATCTGTAGGACGAAGCTTCACATGAAGCTCAAGAAAGTATCTGCACTGCGAGTATCTGAGAGGGCAGTGCGCTCGAGAATGTCAGCCGTATACTTCTGTTGAGAAAGCAGAATCTCACGATCACTATGTGCAATCTTCAAACCAAGGAAGTAGTGAAGAGTGTCGAGATCTTTCATCTGAAACTGTCGACTGAGGTGATACCAGGTAATACCGGTGGAGTCATCGCCAGTGAAAATCATGTCATCAACATATAGAAGAAGGATAATCCGGCCCTGCGATGAGGATCGCACAAACATAGAGTGGTCCTGAAAGCTCTCAACAAAATCAGATGCCAGAATAACGCTGCGAAAACGCTCAAACCAGGTACGAGGAGTCTGTTTGAGACCATATATAGCCCGTCGAATACGACAAACAGCTGAAGAGGAGTGTTGAGACCTGGAGGTGGTTGCATATAAACAACCTCAGATAAATCTCCATGAAGAAAGGCATTCTTCACGTCCATCTGAAAGAGAGACCAGCGATGAACAGCAGCAACTGCAAGAAGGGTGCGGACAGTGGTCATCTGAGCAACGGGAGCGAAGGTCTCCTCATAGTCAATGCCATACTCCTGTATGAAACTTCTAGCAACAAGACGAGCCTTATGTCATTCAATGGATCCGTCGGGGCGAAGCATGATCTTGAAGATCCATTTGCAACTGATAGGTGTAACGCCATCCGGAAGGGAAACAACTTTCTAGGTCTGTCTGCTAAAAGCATGAAACTCCTCAGTCATGACCTGCTGTCACTCATGGTACTCAACTACCTCTCGATAGGATCAGGTCTCATGATGGACATGGATAGCGGTGAGGTATGCCTGGAACTGTGGAGAATAGGTACCACTGAAGCAAAATCAAATCGATCAGGTGGTCCAGAGTCAAAACTGAATCGAGCAGGTGGATGATGCTCAAGCTGAGGGTAGTGAGTCGAGGAACGAGGATCCACAGTAGAGGGGGGTACGTCATTCGTGGAAGGTGGAGTACTAGCGGAGTCATCTGCGGGAGGAGCAAGAGGAGACACAATAGGAGGAGAACTAGGAGGATCAGGGGAGTTGGCTGCAGGAGTGCTAAGATGAGACTCAGAGAGAATATAACTAGGAGTGGACTCAAGACAACGGATGGCCTGAGAATAGGTAGAGACTTAATAAGGGAGGCCAGAACAGGGGAAGGCACATGAGGAGAGGCCTGAACAGAAAAGGCACGGGAGGAGAGGCCTGAACAGGAGAAGGCACAGGAGGGAGGAGGCAGTGGGTGTAGAAGAAAAATAGTAAACATCCTCGACAAATGACACATGATGAGCGAGCCAAAAACGATCTCCAACAGGATCGTAGCAGCGATATCCCTTGTGTTCGAAACTAATCCCCAAGAATACACACTTGAGTGACCGAGCGGTTAACTTGGTGCGTTGATAAGGAGAGAAAAGCACGAAACAAATACATCTAAAAGTGTGAAGTTTGCTATAATCAGGCTTGGAGGAGTAAAAACGCTCATGAGAAGTCATACCAGATAGGACAGAAGATGGAGTAATATTGATAAGATGAACAGATAGAAGAGCAGCCTCAGCCCAGAATGTGCTGGAGACTGAAGAAGAAAGTAAGAGGGAACGAGCGGTCTCAAGAATATGGCGATGTTTTCTTTCAGCAACACCATTCTGCTCATGAGTATAAGGACATGATTGCTGAAAGAGAGTGCCATGAGCTTGAAGAAGAGAACGCATCGTGGACGAAATATATTCTCGAGCGCAATCAGATCTAAAGATTTTGATACGAGTCTGAAACTGAGTGTGAATCATAGTGGTAAATACTCCATATATCTTTGGGACCTCAGATCGATGATGCAATAAATAAATCCAGGTAAAACGAGAATAGTCATCAATAAAACTGATATAATACAGAAAATCACTCTTTGATGTGATATGAGAAGGACCCCAAATATCAGAATGAACAAACTCAAATGGACTAGATGACTGATGATTACTAGAATGGAATGGAGTAGCAACAGGTTTAGCCAATTTACAGCCCTCATAAACAGAAAGAGAGAAAAAGAAACACGACCTAAATCACCAGATTGAATAAGGTCTTTAAGACGAGACTTAGAAACATGACCTAAACTTTTATGCCACAAATCAGTATCAGAGGTGACAGTGCCAGAAAAAACTGAGAGATCGGGTACAAGAAGATGAAGATACTCTAGTCTGTCAATCCTATGACCAATACAAATCCTCTGCCCTAAACGTGGATCCTGCACAAAACATCCAGAAGAGGTAAACGTAACAGTGAATCCAGAATCACACAGTCGACTAATAGACACAAGATTCATGCAAAGGTCAGGAGCATGCAAGACAAATAACAACGAAAATCGACCAATAGGGTCAGAGGTGATGGTGATCAATCCACACTGCGTGATGACCAAAGGAGGATCATTAGCAGTATGAATCGAAGGTAGGTGGGAGGGTGCAGGTGAGCATGCAGTGAGGACAGAACTATCAGGGGTCATGTGATGTGAGGCACCCAAATCAATGATCCAATAAACATGAGTACCAGTAGTAGAAGACAATGCAAAGGGAGTAGAAGAACCAGAAATAGACTGCTGCAGAATCAGGTGGTCGAGGCATTGACTGATCTGATTAAGCTGACCCAATTGTGGCTGAACGGAACCAAGCGGAGTAGTAGTCGCAGCGGCAACAGAAGGATGACGATGTCCTCGCCTTTTCGGTCGATGATGCTTCGTAGTAGGTCTGTGTCTACGCGAGCTATGATGCTTCGTAGCAGGAGCGGCCACCAAGATGCCCTCATAGATGAACGATGAAGAAGACTGACAAATCACCAGGGGCGCGCGCGGCAAGGCGGCGTGGACAGCGGCGCGTGCAGCAGGGCGGCGCCGAAAGGTGCACGGAGGCGCGCGGAGATGAAGGATTACGAAAAAAATGTAGGGTAGCTCTGATACCATGTTACAATTAGAGAATTGAAATAATGAGAATCTTTGTATTGCACTTAGGGTTTAAGCTCTTTATATATACAAGTACATAGGGATCACATGTGTAATATACAACGTATGTAATGACATAACACATATAATCTAACAATGCTCAAAGTGTAATGTCAAACCCACATTGAACATGATCAATTTTTGGGGTGTGCTTTGGATTAGGTGTTATGCTCGTAACTCGTAAGTTCATTTGGACTCTAAAAAACACATGAATAAAAGGCGAAATAAGAGTTTTGCCAACTCTCTCTTTGACTGATTAAACATTTTATTAATTACATGGAAATGATCAATCAAATGGTCCATAGACAATCCCCTTTACTCTCATTCCCATAATCCATGTTTAGTATGTGATAGTTGAGTAGTAATAACAAATTGTCCAGAAGGCAGATAGAGGGACACCCTCCCATTAGTGACCTATAAACTCATGATGTGTGTTTAATTATGTGAGTCTCAGCTCTCACTTATTTGTAAGGGTGGTGATGGTTCAAGTCTAAATAGTAATAGCAATGGTCTGGTTTAACACAGACTCTTTTACTCCTCTCTTTTCAGAATCCATATCATAATACAAGACATGATAATTTGATTGATTGATGCACATACATCAAACCACACACACACACACACACACACAGAAAGACACATCAATGTCCCCACCACCACAACCTCACAAACAAAACACAGTACACAACCATCAGAACAACATGAAACTCTACATAGTTGTAAATTAAAAACTCACACTCACATTATCACTTTCCACTCTTCCCAGCAAGTATCATATATTTATCCTTTCTAGTCAGCGACGTACACTCAAACCCTAATGCCCTACCAATCACCCCCTGCACGTGATTCGCAACATCAATGCTACTCCCTTCACCGGAGGTGGTTTTAACCTTCTCAAGAAACTCAATTTTGTAGCTTGTGAAAGGGTTCATGAGCATGAACACAGGGTCCAACGACTTGAACCCGCCGGCGGTGGTCCCATAGAAGGTGCTGACGTGGACCTCGATCGCCACCGGTACGACCTCCTCGGTCAGCTCCGCGAAGAGCGGGCTGAACCTGTTAGAAAATATTTTCAGAAATTATAAAAAAAAATATTCGATAATCGAACTGCACAACGTATAAATCGAACTGCACAAACAATTGTTAGGTCGGATTCAATCAGCTATTGGAGAAAATATGAATTCTTAAGTATCTTCAGTATCCAATAGGAGAGTAAAATATATATCTAACAATTGATTATGCAATTCGATTTATACATTGTATAGTTTGATTAAAGGAGTGTCAGTTCAGTACTGACCGAGCTCATAAATAAGCCTATAAATAAGCCCACCAGTACCTGAGCAGGAAGGGCTCGCGACATGTGGTCCCCTCGGGGCAGACGACGAGCCCGTGACCCCTTCGGAGTCCGGACTCCATCCGTCTCCGGTCCTCCTCCCGGTCCCTCGTCAGCATCACAGTCTTAATCGGCGAGATGAGTTCCGAGAATCGGCTGACACTGAAAACGACGGCGCGGACACCTCCCCCATTAAGGGAAGCAGAAACATAGACCGGGTCGAGAAGGGTCCGGTGGTTGCAAACATAGAGTTGGCCCTGGCCCTTCAAATCATTGGGTTGGTTTTGGTTTGGTTTTTTGAGGCGCCATTTCATGCCAGTGAAGGCGAAGATGGGGATGGAGAGGTTGTGGGGGACGAAGAGGGCGACGATGATGCGGAAGAGGGAGAGGAGGAGGGAGAAGGGGAGCCAGATCAGGATGGCCAGTGTTGGGAGTGGGTCGGCTTTGAAGGCGATTCGGCCGTCGTGAAAGATCAGTGGCTTTGGGCGGCTCTCTCGGGGGAGTGGACGCCAGGTCTTCTTCTCTGACTTGCTCAACATGTGTATCTCCTGCATGTATGTGTGTGTTTCAAACATTTGTGTTAGCCTGCATAATTTAAGACAGCGTTTTGTTGCACGGTTGAACAGCTTTTGTATTTGCAGAAAACTTAAATATCTCGTGTATGTGTTTCAAACATAGTAATTTCATGTAATGACTCGTATTTAAATTCACTCATATGATCCTTGAATTTGTATACATATTTTCAGACATGCATGCATGATACCAATCATTCATGATCCGGAGAACTAGATATATAATTGACATGTTAAACAATATATAGTGCGATGTACATTAATCGTCTCATATATGCAACATTACAAGATCTTTAGGAGTGTGTTTAATTACAACTTACCTTGCATTGGGTAAACACATGATGAAGAGCAGCCTTGTTGGAGGACCCAACCCATGCAACATCACCAAGACCTACTCCACTCAAACCCAAACCCCTTCCACTTTCATGATCACCTTCCATCAACCCCACATAAAACCCACCCACCACCTTCAACTTCCTACACACAACCACCTCCACCTCCATATACTCCCTCAAAAACCCCTCCACCATCTCCTCAGGCAAACGACTCACACCCACCCTCCCCTTTGCCTCTCTCAACACCTCAAACCCTTCCAACCCAACATCATCCAAGAAATGCTTAGGCAAAACAGACCTCCCAAACCTAAAACCACTCCTCATCCCAAAGAAAGTCACCATGACCATAACCCTAACACCCACCTCTTCATTCACAAAGCATATGAGAGGGTACAACAACAAGAGGAGGAGAACCCTCAAGAGGGCTCCACCCTCCAATGCCACCAACATGAAGTAGTGGAAGGTGTTGGTGGACCTCAAGAGAGTGCCTTCGACGTCGAAAACCACCATCCGATCGGCGAAGGACTTCTCTTTAGAGGGGATCAGCTTCTGTGCAGGTTTGGAAGGGTTTGGGTGGGTTTTTTTGGGGCTAAGACTGCTCAATCTCTTGAGGAGAGAACGAGAGAAGAAGAGGAGAGGTTTATAGAAGGCCATGGTTTTGTGTGTGTGTTTGTACACTTTGGTGTTGTGTGAAAGATATATAGGTTTTATAGAGGGGGCATGCATGCATGCATATGGTCTAGATAGAGGTGTCGGCGCATTTGGTGGGTCGATCGGACGGATCATTCATTAATGAAACCCTCAATAACGCCTTTGATCTACCTGTCTGGATTGAAGAGGGACATGGTTGTTGTGTACATGTTTATAACTCTTGATTGTTCCATAAAAATATTGTTTGGGTAGAAAAATAGATATGGGATAGGATGGAATAGGGGTGAATAAACTCTATAACCATCCGTTTTGGGTGTGAAAGGGGGTAATTTGTCCCTGATAGTTATACCTTTGTAGATAACAATCCATATAAAGTAAGTAAATTTTTGTTTGATTGTCTTTTCTGTTGTTTTCATTGGGACGTAAAGTGATATTTTTGTTGTTTGGTTTACCTTGAATAAAATAAGGATAAGTAGTGAATAAGAGATGAATATTAATTTATTGCTTTTAAAATAACAAATATACACTTATATAAATTGTTTGTGTTTGAAAATCAATATTAGATGTGTGTGTAATATGATAGATGCAACCATTTTTGGAGTGTGTGTAAGAATGTTAAATGAGATAAGTTTTTTAAAAATGATAAAGAATGATATTTTTATTAATCGACATAGATAAGCCATGAGATTTGAGAAGCAATTCTGGCAACCTCCTATAAGAGTTATTATACATTATCTTAATTTATCCAAGCATAATTATCAAAGTTTATTCTTACTGAATTGTAACATCTGTACATTTTATCTTATTTATATATTTGATTTAAATATATAAATAAGAAATTTAAATTAAAATTAGTGTGTTTTGTGTGTTTTTAAGTTTTGACCCATTTGGTGTATCCTTATGGGCTCATTTCAGTTTGCAATTTTAAATATTAATTGTTATGTTAAATTTTATATATATATTTTTTAAGATTTTCAAGATCTTAAATTGTTACAATCTCATTAACATTGGAGCTCAAAAGATTAAGTTTTGAGATTTCATTGTTATTGATTTTAAGAGACCCAGTTTTGAATCGTGAATTTC
Source organism: Acorus calamus (assembly GCA_030737845.1). Classification (NCBI taxonomy): domain Eukaryota; kingdom Viridiplantae; phylum Streptophyta; class Magnoliopsida; order Acorales; family Acoraceae; genus Acorus; species Acorus calamus. The sequence goes on along the minus strand of CM060861.1, from coordinate 11,554,134 downwards.
TTGTAATATGCGTCAGGAATCTATCTGTAATTCGGATAGGGATCTATTTGTAAATCAGAAATAATCCGGGGATCGTTTTGTAATTTTTGTTAGGTTTAGATATTAGATTTATGGGTGATATATGTTGGCGTGAAAGAAATAAAAAATGGGCGGCCGTGTCCATTCCGCAGAGAGAGAGAAGGTATTTACTCTTTTACTTTTTATCATTTGATTTTCTTATTATTTATTAGATCAATGTTTAGCTGTTTTGATTTTTAAGATTTTAATAAAAATAGAGTTTTGATTTATTATTTATTTTAAGGATTAAATATATTTTTATGTTATGGGATTTTTAGTTTTGATCAAGTTTGAGTTTTAATATGTATATGTTTCTGTTGTTAGATTCTTATGATTTTATAAAAAACAAGGGTTTTGATCTATTATTATTTTATTAGATCTATATTAGATATTTAGATTTTTTAGTCTTCATAAACTTAGGGTTTTGATTTACTATTTATTTTAAAGATTAGATCTATGTTCAGATTTTAAAATATAAGCTTTTAATAATACTAGGGTTATGATTTATGCATATACTTAATAAACTTTATTTATTTTCAATTTTTACTAATTAATAGTTTGTTTTTATAGAAAAAAAGTGTTTTTATATTATTTTATGAATTTTCGTTATTTTATTATTATTTTAAATTTCTGGATTTTTTCTTTTCTATTTTGTCTTTTCTGCTTTGTCTTTTATGGTTTTTGTCATTTCTGTTTTTGTTATTTAGTGTCTGGTTATATGGTAAATAGGTTTATATTATTTTCTTAGGTTGTAGTATATGTGGAGATGGTTTAGATTATTGGATATAAAAATTTATGCCTGATAATTATGAATAGGTAATTAGGTCTTGGGTCTATGGTTGAATTATGGGGTCTTAATTAATAATTTATTTGGTTTATCTAGTTGTAATTTTTGTTGTGGGCTCATTCTCCAGACCCAGGGTTCATTCGAGGTGAGTAGGCCTATCGATTTATTTTATGTGAGTTTTTCTCTATATCGTTGAATTTCACATGCTAATCATATTTGTATGATATTATGTGTATGATTTGTATATTTTTTTATATTTGATCAAATTGCATTTTATTATTGAATAAAATTACATTATTTCATTTCTTTATGATGACAATTAATATAGCATGAATTATGATATTCGTGTTTCAAGAATTAATAAAATGCATATATTGATGCTTATAAATTTTTTTAAATAATTATTTGAATTAAGGATTTTGGTACTTTTGAGATTTTTTTGAAAATTTAGAACTAGTGGAGACAACATAGTCCTATGAGATTTTTTCAAGATGCATATCATGACATATTTTCTTGAATAAATCCCCCTAGTATTTCGCCTTTGGGGAGGAAGGTCTAGGACTCGAAGAGTCCGAAGATCGGTGAGGGGTGTGGTAAAGCATTCCTTGCAGCGGCGGATTCCTTTGTTTGGAGTCTGCAGCAACCGTGACATCCTGTGCTGGTATTCTCATAATGATGGCAGCGGCGACCCATCAGCATCTTCTAGATCCGACGTCTCCTCGAGGGAGCTTTTTAAGCGATTTAGTCGTTTGGGGCTTGGCACACCTGTTTTGAAAAACGGTTCTTCCGATTGAGAACCCTACCCGGTCATATCATTTAAACTGCATGATTTCTATGATGTGGATCAAGGATTGAGCCACGTGATTGCATTAAAATATTTTTTTTATTAAACTCATGAATTTAAATTGATTTATTAAAAAAGTTCTTATTTTTTTATATATAACTTTATATATATATATGATAGTATCATTTAACTCTCATGATTTCTCTGATGTGGGGCAAGGATTAGGTAACTTGCGCATTAAAAAAAATTTTTAAAAAAAAAGTTCATGATTTTAAATTGATTTAATAAAATAAAAGATTTATTAAATGAAATTCTGATTTTCACAAAACTTTATTTTATATATACTGTCACGTGAGATAATTTGTCAGTGAGCTTATTTGAGTTAATCACTCACCTATTCCAAATGGCTGGTTGTTTCATAATCAGTAACTTACCTTCAGATGACAAAGAAAAAGCTTGAACTTTTCATACGCTTCAAGGATCTCGTCGAGGTAGCAGTGTTGGAGAATAAATAATAGTCGCAGTCAACTATTTGGATTTACTTTAGTTTAGATGGCTCCCACATGGGTGGTTTAGTATGTCTTTCCATTCTAATATTTTGTTTCCATTAGACTCTGATATTTTATAAGACAATGGTGATTTAAAACCATTGAATATTATTTATTTTATTGTCATCGTTTTTTTATTATATTTATATTATATCAGTACAAAAAAAAAGATCTAAATTTTGGTCCTGTATTTGGATTTAGTTTATTAGCGACTCATTTACCGTCCTATAAGCGGTTAGGTAAATGTGGGGCGTTACATGAATAAACAATTTTTCTTTTCTTTATTCTCATATATTCCCCCTTTATATACGCTTCACCCCAAACGGATGATAAACACATGTTTGTTTGTGTGGAATAAGTGACTATAACTATATTAAAATAGATGAGAATAAGCCGGTATCAATATTTTTAAGTTCCCCTAGAATTGCATTATATATTCCACACATTCCATTTCAATTAGACTTGTCAACGGATCAGGTTAGGGCGGGCTGGGTGAGACCCCGTTTTCAAGGTCCCCCAACACGCCGTCCCTCTCATGAAGACGTCCCCATCCGAGCTCAAGCCTTTGCTGCATTTCTTGTTACAAGGGTGGTGATGAGTGTCCCAATGAAGGATGGGTCGCTCTCGTAGCGGAGGTAGCACTTGTCAAATAAGATGGTCGCGTGGAGGGCGTCGGGGGAGCAGAGGAGGGAGAGTTGGATTATGTCGCTGCTAATTCAATTGAAGCAATGAGGGTCCATATCAGGTCTCAGGTTGGGTCCATATCGGATCTTAGATCATTCAGATCGGATATTTGTCACGTTTTTATCAAATCGGGTTCGGGTTAACCAGCGACTCAGTTGACAAACCTAATTTCAATGGTACAAGGAAGTCTACATGTCAAATCAACTATCATCATTTCTTATAAATCAAGGGGATTCACCTGTCAAATTATTTAAATCTTTTATAAAATATTTATCCACATCTTATTTATTTTTTATCTATAATTTATTCACAGGCAATCAAACGACTTAGTTATCATGTCTCCCAAAGACCAAGTAAAAACACAATCAACCTAAAAATGATATATTATATGCTGGTATAATTACCTATACTATAATGATACGTCAAACCGTCATTGCTGCCTCAATTGCAGTCCATTCCAATTTAATTTTTTTTTAAATCATACACTCTTCAAATGAAGTGCATACTGTTATATGAAATGAAATACATACTGAGATGCATTAATGTATTTTTTAAAAAAGTTTAAAAAATTTTAAAAAAATATATCACATTATGATAGAACCCCATACACTATGATAGCATAATATATACTACGTTATCATAGCATATGAAACTGCAAAATGGACTGTGTCTATCAACGCTCTAAATAGTTACGTATCCCTGAATAACTTATGTTTAGGCTTAGAATTTTTTGGTTTCATGTTTAGGTTTACTTGTGATCCAAGGGAGAATGATCATATATTTGTCACATGTCATGGCACCGAGTGTCACAAGGTTTAAGCTCAATTTGATATGAATTATCAAACTGATTCTCCTTCTATGAAATGAAATGAGTTCAGGTAACTGATTTCATATGTTTTCTTGTATTTTAGATTGTTATTTCAGAACTTTTAATAAAGAAAAACTGATTGACAGTAACTTTTTCATTAGGAAAAACAAAATCGTTGAAATTATTTTTTATATAAATAAGGATCCGGTATATGGTACTCCAGTGGCACTTTGAGTGCTGTTGCATGGCCTTGTCTTTCACTTCAAATTTAACTTAATTAAATACAAGACTTGTTAATATCGAAAAGACATACACGCATGCGTTAGATTAAATTAAATCTTGGGAACTCTAGGCATAGTTCATTTATGCATTATTAAATATATGATCTAATGAAATGATTGAATTTAATTAATTTCCCTTTAAAATACATATCTTAAGACATTCAAATACTTAATGACCTAGGACTAGAAATGTAAAATGACACATGGGGTTCTCCAAAGTGGTCCATGTTTGCCTTAGGCATAGTTTGGTTATGTGATTAGACGCAAAAAAATTGATTATGCAACAACTAAATGATTTTATAATCACTGTTTGCTGAAGATGAATTTCAAATAAATAATATTTAAAAACTGTGATTAGAAAAAATGGGAAAAATGCAGCTTCCTGTCAAATTAGTTTTAAATCTAACGTTTGTTAGAACATCAGTTTTACAATCCTACTACCAAACGCTACTTATGTAATAATTTGTTGTGGTTGTAATTAGAGTCAGGACCTTGTGTATTAAAAAAAATATAAAAGGAGATGTGCGTTCTCCAAAAGGCAAAAGTTATCGATGAATAATTGCCACAGGCGGTGCATTTTGATTTTTGTTTAGGACATGAAATTACGAGCTGCAAATAATGATTGCATGTAATATTGTATTTATTAATTGATTTATTGTTTTGATTTATTGTTTTGGATATTATCAGGGATAGACCCACATTTGGCTCCACTCAGCTTCACGTGTCATTCTTTAATTTTCTCAAAGGTGTATAATTCATGGAAGAAAGGATGTATCTTAAGTTAGGTCAATGTGTCATTCTCTATCCACAGGGAAATGCTTTATGATTCTGGTCACACTTCATCTCCTGATAAATGATTTTTTTTCTTGGTTCAATAAAAAAAAAAGGCCAAACTGTGGGCTGTTCAATTCTGTGGTCTGTAATGCACCATCACAGAGATATTGCTCTTTTTACATGGGACAGGATTCAAAACCTCTTTTTCTTATGGGAATTACTACTAAGCTTTGCCTTATTTAATGTTAAGGTGCTAATGGAAGTATTTGTGTGTTGGGTGGGGAAAGGGGAAAGGTTGTGCTTGTTGTCTTCAGAAGAGAATGGAATAGAATATAAATAACATCTATTCCACATTTTACATTTATCTGTTCGGTTGGGTTTAACAGTGAATAAAGCATGGATAATTATTTCCATTGGACAAGAACTTGAGATTCCTCATAAACTATATTACTATGATCTAAAAAGAACTCACAATTGCACATGAACAACTAATTTCACAACGCATATTATCAGATAGTTAACATGTCCAACATTGAAGAAAAAGAAACTAGAAGGAGATACAGAAGAATAACCAGGTGACATCCCCACATGTGAAATATACATAAGACATGGGGACAAAAGACTAAGATCTACATGACGTATGGCTCACTTGTGAATGTACATGACCGAATCGACAGAAATTGAAGATGTTCCACAGCTCTCTCTACATGATGGTATCAGTGGTGCTTAGTAGCTTTTCACAAAAAATATTATATTCTCAGCCCATGAGTTTCCTATGCTCTCCATATATGCCTAGTCCAGAAACTCGTTCGACCGCGCTGCAAGTGAAATGTGACAAATTTTCATTCAAGAGATCAAACATTGTCGAAAAAGACGAATCTTGTAAAGTTGTCACAACAGGAAAACAACAACAAAGCAGATAAAATCATTAAAATGTATGAGTCATATCTATCACTTGAAATCATTAATAACAAAGCAGGGACAACATACTTAGGAGATGCAGAATCAGAAGTCCGTGTGCTGTTTGGGGGTACATTCTTGTGGTATTGAACTGATATTAGTGCTCCTCGTGATGTCACTGATGATTCAGGTGAACCTTGGAATCTCACATTTGAACTGCTTCTTGAACACAATCCTGAAAAGAAAAGCTCGTGATGCGATGACAATTGATTTAACATTTTGATAAAGAGAACATAATGGATAGCAAATAATTAAGAAAAATTGACAAGATTTGAACAATGTCAAAACATCCTGTCACCTAATCAGTCCACATCAAATTGATTGTGCATGTTTCCGTGTTCAACAATGTTGCACACCTCAATTCATATAGCATCTATGTCAGAAGATAAGTAAGAAGATAGGAGTATAATTTAATTTTTGTAAGGGTGTCATTTATTTAGAAATAGTTATAAATAATGAGAAAGGTTGCAATCATATTTCATGAATCATTGAATGTTAGATGTTTTTTTGACACCATAACAAAATCCCAAAACATAACAAAAATTGACGAGGTTGAAAGTATGCAAACCAATTTCAATTTTGTGGAATGGAAACAAATATTTGTGCATATTAACAGTTAATTTTTACACCTTACACTCTTATAGTGCACCTTAAATCACAAAGGTCCTTACTTGAATACATGACCCTGCATTCTCATATGCACCTAAAATCACAAAGGTACGTATAAAACCCATTACTTGAATGCATACCTTGGATCCTAGTATATTTGGAAGGACGTTAGTCAAGATGTATAACAACCAAATCGACATCTTGAAGAGCTAGAGACATGCCATTATATTCACTAATAAATCATTTCGTTGACAGAGTAATAATAAATCACATACTAAACAGTAAATACTGTCTCAAGATTATAACACTAGCAAATTCAAGATTTATAGCCCAACAAAAATTCGTGGAGACAATAATTTCTAGTGCATAGAGATATCAATCATGGTGGCCAAAATCTTTTGAATTAGCAAGCATCATATCTTGATAAAACAAAAGAATTAGTTCTTTAAGGACATAATATCTCAATTATCTACTATATATTTTACACTACCAATATCTGTCTGATAATATGATACCAAGCATACCCAATGAGCAACAATTCACTGTCCAATCCAAAGAAAACACAAGCTATAAACAATTGATATCATCCTCTTATAATATGTACTGCTAAATTCACAATCAATTCATGCACAGTACACGAACGCGTACAATATCAATATGCAACACGATAATATCAAACCACTGACAGTAAACATCATTTCCATGCTATTCATATTTTAAAAAAAATACAACATAAACAATTCTAGAATCAACATACCTGGCAGAATAAGCATAAGGCAAAAGAGGACAGTAACGACCATGGCAAAGACACTACTGCAAGAAGAAGACGATGATGATGTCTTCGAAGCCTTCATCTTCTTCAAAGCTTTCATTCGCTCAGTCCTAGCCCGTTTCAACATAGCAAGCTCTGATATCTCTCTGACCAACTTCTGATCGGCGGCATCCAAGAGAGGCCCTTTTGGAGGGCGAGGGGGTTTCGGTGGCTTCTTAGACCCCTTCTTCTTTGGCTTCTCAACATCCAATCTCTTCTCCAACAGACCCACACTTTCCTGCCCTCGAAACTCCCCATTGTCATCAACAGAACTAGCAGAACTATTACGTGAATTATTCACGGCATCTAAACCTCTAGCCGATCCATCAATGCCCACGGATCCATTCCAAACTCCACCGAACAATTTCCTCGATTGTTGGGACACCGAGACAATCTCTTTGGGTGGTGCATCTTCCTCACTAGTTGTGCCACCGCTCTCAAGATCAACGAGAGGATCCATTTCTCTTAGGCTTGTCAACTCCATTAAGTTATGAATCTTTTCTTTCTCCCTCTTAAAACCTAATTCAACCTTCCAAAACAGCTAAAGCTGAGACCCTTTTTTTATCCAAAGGAAATTCATAAAGCAATCTCCACTTAAAATATTAAAAAAACTCTCTCTGTTTCCCCCTCTTAACACCTAATCGAGCCTTCCCAAACAGCTAAAGATGGAACCCTTATGAGCCAAACAGATTTGGTTCATAAGGGACTAAACCAAACATCCACAAGAACCCTCTATTTCAATCCATTCTTGCAATCATTTTTTTGAGATCTGCATTACCCAAAAAAGGGTCAACAAATCAACTGAAACTCAAACAAAAACCCAAACCCAACTTTTCAAACCCCTCTCTCTCTTTTCTCTCTCAAGAAATCCAAAAAAAATCTGAAACCCACCCAAAATGCACCTTCCGAAAACCCTAAAGAACCTAATAAAAAAACAATTCGACGAACCCTAATTGTACAATCGAGCGAAAAAGAGGGATGACTCACTCACCGTGCCATCCAACGAAGGAAACCCTAGATCCGATGAGGCTGATCCTTAATTAAACCAAGATCGCTTATAGAGATCCAATAATTCAATTAAAAAAAAATCTTTAAAAAAACATAAAAGGACGTGAAAACATCGATCATTTATTGTTCAAAACATTTAAAAAAAAAACATAAAAAATAAATATTTATAGAGAGAAATATAAGGAGACGAAACGGGTTCGAAACCCGGAAATGATAATAATTAATAATAAAATGCGGAGAATATTAAGGAGGACCTCTTGTGCTTCTGCGTGGACGGAGTGTCGGAAGTTCGGATTTGCTTACGTTGACTCGCGGGTTTGGAGGAGGTCACGTTGATCTTAGCCGTTGATTACGGTTGTCTTAGAGGTGAGTTTAGACGGTATGGTTACCGCGGGTGCGGATATCGAAGGAGGCACGCGTTTCAAACTTCTGATTAGGAGGTGGGTTAGGCGGATCTCGACCGATTAGATTTGTATCGCACGTGTCCCCCACTTAAGGTGGGTTTTTTTTTTTTTTGATAAAATGTCTTTGGACCTCCTAAAATTTTCTAATACTATAGAAACACTTCTTATAGTTCAAAAATATGCGATTACACCCTTTGCAATTTGATTTTTTATTAAAATAAGATAAAAATACAATTTTACCCTTTTAATTAAATCTTTATCATGTTTTTTTTTTGGGTTATTTTCACATTTTAATTAACTATTATGTGATTTAATTTTCACAATAATGCATCCAGATGTACTTGAAGAATTAATTATTGTATAAGTTAATATTCATAAAGCATATATATAATTAATTGATTGATTTTTTCTATTGATATTTAGATAGTTAAGGGTAAAACAATAATTTTAAATTATTTTTATCACATCTTAATAAATAAATAAAAATATAATGGCAAAGGGTATAAGTGCATGTTTTTAAACTTTAGAGAGTGTTTCTGCAGGTTTCAAAAACTTGAGAAGCTCCAAATGCATTTTACCTTTTTTTTTTTCCAAAACTTCAGAGGAGAATAGATGGTCTGATTTTAAGTTTTATGTTAGTTACGTGTTTGAAATGAAATAAGAATAATTAGATTTAAATGTTCATTTGAATATGAGTTGAGGTAGATTCTGCGTTTAAAAAAACTAAAAAATTTTAAACTCAGATCCAAACACATTTTCAGCGTTTAGCTTTTCAAATCACAATTTTCATTTTTAGGCCAAAAAATTTTGCAGTTGAAAATCCAATAAAACATAGTTTTTCAAAAGCCGAGTTTAAAACATAAGATTTAAAAAATATTAGTGTTTCAATTTCACATCCAAACACACCCTTAGTTATTAAAAAATTAAGATACAAAAGTAGAATTCTTCTTTCTTCAAAATCTAGTTCATCAAACTAAGCTTTCTTGTTCCAGTAGAAAGACAATGAGAAGGATTATAATTCAATTATTGAAAAACTAAAAATTTATAATAAGAATTATCTAGGGCTTGTTTTTCCTTCAAGACCATTTCAAGACCATTTTAAATTATAGACAAACAACAATTTTCCCACACACGTAATTTCTTTTGGTTTAATTAAGCTCATGTAATAATAAGTCTAAATTGAATTTCGATTACATTGGTGGTTGTTTTCCATTTTAAATTTGCATTGGAATTGGTCATTGGTCTTCTATCCCTATTTATAGATAAAGTAGTAAGTATTATATACACCTTTTATATATTATTTTTTATAAAAGGGGGTTGGATTATGGGGGATATAATATATTTCACCTGCTATACAAATTTAATAGTATTATGAATATTGTGGATAACCACCACCACTTCAACTCCCCCCACTTTCTCCATAACCCTCTCTCTTTACTTCCATAACCCCCCCACATCTTTAACACTCCATTATGTACCCCACCTCTTATTACTTGTAACTTCCACCCATTGAGTTTCCTCCATGGACCCTATAAATTGAGGGGTTTGTAATGTATTCTACAACCACCCAACAAGTGAAGAATAAATCATCTCTCTACTTCTCTTTTCTATATGTCTTGTATGTTTTGTTTATACTCCTATGTATACTTGTGTGTATGTATTTTACTTAGTTTACAACACGTTATCAGCACGAATAAACTCTTATTCGATTCAAGCACTCAACATGTTAAAGAGATCTCCAAAGGTTTGTAATTTGGTGAGTTCATGAGATCTCCAAAGATTTGTATTGGTAAGTTCATAAAATTATATATTTTTTCTATAAAAAAAAAAAGATTCACAAAGATTTATATTTTTGGTGAATTTATGATATTCAAATCATCATGATTTATCTTATTTTATATTTTGTATATAACATGATAGACAATTTTATGATTTTCTTTTTTATAAAGAAAAATGGGTTTTCTTACTCTATGCTACATAATTAAAAATACCCATGCGTTGCATTCTTTTATATATTTGTTTTAAGAATGCATTTCTTTATGCATATGTTATGACATTATCATCCATGCATATGTTATGAATTATTAATGCAACAGTATGCACAGTATGCAATTTTTATTAAGAAAAAAGTGCACTAATAATGCAACAATATGCAATAGTACGTGAATATATATAGAGAGAGAGACATCCACGTAATTTTATTCATGTAACCCGTGAATAAATTTTTTTTTTATGCAATATTTTTATTTATTTATTTGATTATTATATTTTCTATGCAATAGTTCCTTGGTTGTTATTTGTTATTGGATCTCCCTGTTTGTTATCTATTCTTTGAAATTTCATTTTCCTTAAATATTATTATTCAAATATTATATCTATATATAGAACCAGAAGTTCTCATAAATTTTAATTTTATGTGTAGAACCAGAAGTTCTCACAAATAAATTATAATTCTAATTTTCTGTGTAGAACCGGAAGTTCTCACAAATAATTAATGGAACAAAAAGTTCTAATTAATTTTATATACAGAACCAAAAGTTCTTACAAAATTATAATAGAACCAGAAGTTCTAATCTTATATGTAGAATCATGCGTTAACGTTCTTACAAAATAATAATAGAACCAGAAGTTCTTATTTTATACATAAAACCAGAAGTTTTTATTTTATATATAAATCCAGAAGTTCTAACTTCATACGTAGAACCAAAAGTTCTTAATTTATACATAGAACAAGAAGTTCTTATTTATGTGTGGAACCTGAAGTTCTCACAAACAAATGACAGAACATACATTTTGATGATGTATATTAATGATGATTTATGTGACGTTTGCAAATAATTGTTTAGATCATGCATGTTGATGATGATTTATGTTTATATCATAAATGTTATATGATCATTATGATGTGTTGAAAAATATTTTATTTTTCTTTTATTTGTTATGATTTTGTTGGGATTTAAATCTCCTCTATAAAAAAAAATGTGTACATGGATCCCTGAAGGATCATGTAAAATTATGATTATATGGATACTTGAAGGATCATATGAAACATATAATTAGAATGTGTCTCTGAAAGACCGTATAATTTTTATCCCTGAAGGATATATATACACAAATCATGATTGTTCATGTCCCTATAGGACCAAACAAAAGTTATATGATATATTTTTGAGATCCTTGAAGGACCAAATGAAAAAAAAATTGTTTACATAGATCCCCAAAGGACCACACAAAAGTTACGAATAATGTGTCCCGGTAGGACCATACAAAATTTTATTTATTTTATTATATACCTGAAGGATTATATAAAAATTACGATTATATGGATCCCTGAAGGATCATATAAAAGTTATGAATTACATGGATCTCTGAAGGATCATGCAAAGTTATGATTAACAAGTGTCCTTGAAGGGCAATGAAAATTTTTATTGTCAAAGGACTATACAAAAATAGAGGATACATGTGTCCTAGAAGGATCATGTAACAGTTATAATGTCATATCTACTGACTCATAATTTTTGCCTGAAGCAAATGGATTTTATTTTATTTTGAGCTATGGACATGATCATGTTCAAGGGATAAATTATGGTTAATATAACCACAACAATTGTAGAGATAACAAGTTATTGGAAACCACCAGAAGTGGAATACTATTGAATGAAAACAAGGGGAAAAGTTTGCATAACAAATCCCTAAAATGCAAAGAAAAATTATTGTCATCTATATGGTATTTGAGAACATAATTTTGGTCACGTACCTGAAGTACATCCAAATATTTAAATTGGTTACGTACCTGAAGTACGCATAAACTCTTGATTGATCATGTACCTGATGTACGATTAAACCCTTGTCGATTTTATATTTATGTCTTTATTTTTCTTTATTATATGAAATGCAATTTATATTTCTGGATTTATCTTATTACCTCTCACATCTTTCATAGAAATAAAGTATGAAAATTTTAATATTATTTCTTGAATATTATAAAATTGTTTGTAAGCTCCAGAAGAGCAAACATCATATGATCATTGATTACATAATGATGTTTCAAACAATTGACAATTCTATTGCATACCCATTAAAGAACCAGAAGATTCTTTCATCCAATTATGTGTATTATTTTTTGGGTTGTCATATTAATGAAACAATATTCTCGCCGTTAGGGGGAGGAAAGAACGTACCTGAAGTACGATCTGTTCCTGAAGAACGACGAGAATTATTGGAACGATGAGAATTATCGTAGAATACTTCCACTCTGTCTCATTTAAACCTAGTACCGCTCAATGTGAAGTACGAAGGATATAGAAAATTAAATTCCTGATGCACGCCAGAAGCGTGGAAAACCTATATGTTCTAAATATTCAACTCCCTGGAAGAGGAGATCAATTGAAAAATCATGCCCTGATAATGCTCCGGAAGAAGTTATACATAATGCTCTAGAAGAGATTATAAACAATAAATTCACTTTCTCTAAAACTCTAGAAGAGTAAGACTCCATAAGAGTATAATGTCCCTGAAGAGACATGAGTCCCTGAAGTGACTACACAGACTCTTGAAGAGGAAAATGTACCTAATGATAGTGAGATCTCTATATTTTATATGCATATAAGAGAAATGTGGAATCGCAAATAAATGATCATCGATGACATATTTATCATACAAAGTAGCTACTGAAATTTCAAAGGGCGATGATTACAATAAACCACACAGCATAAATGAATGTCGACAAAGAAATAATTGGCCAAAGTGGAAAGATGCTATTCAGGCAGAATTGAGTTCTCTTGAAAAATATGGTGTATTCGAACTTATAATACATACCCCAAAAGATGTTAACCCTGAAGGTTATAAATGGGTGTTTGTAAGAAACTGAAATGAGAAAATTAAATTGCTAGATATAAGACACGTCTTGTGGCACATGGTTTCTTGCAGAAACCTGTGATTTGACTGTGAAGAAACATACTCATCAGTCATGGATACAAAAACGTTCCATTAACTAGAAAGTCTCGAAGTTTCTGAAAAACTTGATATGAGACTAATGGACGAAGTAACAGCTTATCTATATGAGAATTTATATGAATCCCTGAAGGATATAAATTGCCTAAAACAAAAATCAAAGAGTATATACTCAATAAAGCTAAGACGTTCATTGTACAGCTCAAAGCAGTAGGTACAACTGTCTTAGTGAATACTTGATGAAAGCAGGATATGAAAACAATTTCATTTGCCCGTGTGTCCTTATAAATATATCTAGTAAGGGATTTGCTATTTTGACAATTTATGTTGATAACATAAATTTAATTGAGACTCCTGAAGAGCTCAACAAAACTGCAGAATATCTTATGAATGCATTCGAAGTGAAAGACCTTGGGAAAACTAAATATTGTCTCGGCCTGCAGATCGAGCGAAGCTCAAGAGAGATACTTGTCCATCAAACAACATATATTGGAAAAGTTCTGAAACGCTTTAATATGGATAAATGTCATCCATTAAGTACTCCTATGATTTTTAGGTCACTTGACCCAAAATCTTCTGGTCCTGAAGTACCATATCTTTTTGCAGTTGATGATTTATTATATTTGATACAGTGTACTAAATTTGACGTTGCATTTTTAGTTTAATTTATGGGCCAGATATAAATTTGCACCAATTTGAAGGCACTGACATGATGTTAAACACATTTTTCAATATCTTCATGAAACAACATATGTTGGTTTATTCTACTTAAAGAATTCCACTAATGGTTTCTTGTTGGAAGAATATCATGTGCATATTCGGGATATTTTTCAGATCCTCACAAATAGGCTATGTATCTATATGTGGTGGTACAACGATCATTATGTTTCTACATCTTGGAGTTTTATTTACAGGTTGATCATTATGAAGCTTGTGAATGTGAAATCGATGTTTTACAAATTTAGTGGAAGAGCAACCATGCCAATATGTTCACTAAAGCATGCCCACATCAACATTCAAAAAGGTGGCGTACGACATCGGACGCAACGTATTTGTAACCAATCTTTTTTGCCGTACCATTATGAGGGGAAGTATATTTTAGATGACTTTTGCGTGCTGTACTCTTTTTCCTTCGCCTAGGTTTTGTCCCATTGGGTTTGGCAAGGTTTTAACGAGGCAGTGTTAAAGCGCATACACCAATCTAAGATAAAGTATATTGTACTCTTTTTTTTCCTTCGCTTTGGTTTTTTCCCATTGGGTTTTCCAAGCAAGGTTTTAATGAGGCAATTATCTTAGCATGGTGGTCATCCAAGGGGGAGTGTTGTGAATATTGTGGATAACCACCACCACTTCAACTCCCCCCACTTTCTCCATAACCCTCTCTCTTTACTTCCATAACCCCCCTCCCCCCCACATCTTTAACACTCCATTATGTACCCCACCTCTTATTACTTGTAACTTCCACCCATTGAGTTTCCTCTATGGACCCTATAAATTGAAGGGTTTGTAATGTATTCTACAACCACCCAACAAGTGAAGAATAAATCCTCTCTACTTCTCTTTTCTATATGTCTTGTATGTTTTGTTTATACTCCTATGTATACTTGTGTGTATGTATTTTACTTAGTTTACAACAAATAGTTATATTTTCAGGTGATCTGATAAGCCACCCATTCAATGAAAAGAGAATTAAAAAAAAGAGGCTAACAAACAACCCAAAATAATTAATTCCGAAGAGAGAACAACATCACACCTGGGGAAGGAAAAAGGAAGTAATGGAACCTAGTGAAATGTGACCGGATCACGAGCATTCATTGAATGCATCTTTTCGTATAAAAAAAATGCATTAAATGAATGCTAGTTTTCACTCACCAAATTTAATGGCAAAAAAAAATATTGCCAGGAAGAATTTGTTTTGTACATAATAACAGACTTTACATAGATGAGGGCCTCATTCAGAACTTATTTCCATTTAAAACATTCATAATTCACCCTTATTGACCCCTCCCATAAATTACATGAATGCATTTTCTCCACAGGCATTGAAAGAAATGGAACCTAAAATTTAAATATAGCAGCACCGCTTGATGGCTTGGAAGCAAAGATGTAGAGGCCAAGTTCATTCTTGCTGATCACACCCTTTTCAATTCTTGACTGGTAGAAGGATTCCTGGACAAAGAAATCCCTCTATATCAGTAATTATATATACTCAAAGAGAATGATCGCATGCCATATCTAATATATCGCACATGAAATTCATTGTGGGGTACTTTGTATGGTCACGTGTGCTACGGTAGGCCTCTTAAGCAGTAATAATTTAAATGAAAAAACAAAATAATACAAGTGATGTTGCGGTATCTATTGATAGAAACATAAATATTAAAAAAGAGTGGATTTGGAGTAAAGTAAAAGAAGTGACTCTAACATTCATGGGTCTGCATATCCCATCAATGTTATTTTTGCTGTAAAATAACTGTGGCAGAAAGGTCATCATGCATCAGTAGTTTACATGACGAAATAATCTATGTAATGTGACATTTGTACCAGATGGTATCTTTGGTTTACATGATTTCAAATGCTCGCACTACCAGAGCACCTCTTAGGCTAGTTAGACGGGTGATGAATATATGCTAATGATTCATTTCAGTTTCAATAATGATTTATTATATAGCCAGCATTTTTAATCACATTTTTGGTCAATAAATATCATTTGGATACTTGTCACTTATCAGTCAGTTTTTATTTTTCCAAAAATATCATAATCAATCTGATTAAAAAAAGAAAAGAAGAACCTCACCTTAACATTGAGAATGAATTGTGGGACAACGCTCTCCTTAACCAAAGCAACAGCACAACCACCCCATCCAGCCCCTGTAAGTCTTGCTCCAAGCGCTCCATTAACTCGACAAGTTTTTACCAGCTCTTCCAACTCTGGGCAGCTGTAGAGAATAGGGCACATGAGGAATTGAATTGAAACTACTTGTTAAACAATAGAATAATCGATCATCTACATATACATAAAAGAATGTGGCAACACTCTTAGAAAATTGAATTAGAATCAAAATCGATATTTTCATCATCAGATGAAACCAACAAGTTTCAGATGCATTTTCCATTCCTCGTCTTAAAGAGGCAAAGGGATGTGCTTCCCATATGCATCACTTTTTTGAGGATTAAACAAACCGATGCATAATGATTGCAAAGCGGATTTTTTAACATGAATCTGTACTTGGGTATCTTGTGGAACCTTCTCAGGAAGGGTTTATTAACAGCTTCTCAACATTTTTAGTGTGCATACAACCATGTACACAGTAGGTGTTTTATTTATAGTTTTTTATTTTATTTTTATTTTTATTTTGGGGGGAAGGGGGGGGGGGTTGTATTGTGAATCATCATCAAATTCTAACCCCTATACATGTATCATCAATAAATGCTGGCATCACGTATTGGAGAAAGCATACCTGCATTCAAACAAAACACTGCAGCTGTAATGACTTTCATTCATGAGGTCACCAAGCTTTTTAAGCTTTTCATCGTCACTGCATCAATACAATAATTATAATCAGGGATATGGGAATATATCATTCAGTCATTCTGCAATCTGCAGGCTGAGAGAATCAACATTTGTGAAGAATCATATGAAGATGATACCAAAGGAAATGAACTATGTCCATATTAGGATCAATCTGGTAAAGGTAAAGCCGCAAAACCTCATGAGGAAACTGAGAACAAAATCAATTCACATAGATGGAGAAAAAAAAGGCATTATGGTTTCTTAGTGGGGAAAGTTACAGGGTCAATGGTAGCCTGCTTCAACAATTTAGTAACAATTTACCCATTAAAAAGAGACTGTTCTACAAGTTCCATATTCTGTTAGCAAATCCGCCAATTCATATGGTGAATCTGGAATTATGATAATATCTGGTTAACTCAGTAACACATGCATAAATTCGGAGATGGTATCATGTAAAAGAACCAAACACTCCAAGGATTCCCTTTGAGAGAAACTTAATCGATTGGCAACATGATATATCCTCCCTAGAAAAGGGGCAGGGTGTGTATAAAGGCCAAGGAAGGGTTTTCCAAAGGGCAGAGGCATGAGAGTGAAATTTCAACATAGAATCATCTCTACATGCATTACCTACCATATAGAAAATTCACACATGCATCACAATTTAAACTGAGCATCTATGCACACAACTAAAAAGGATACGATTCTAGATAAATGAAATAAAATACATAGTTGGTAAGCAAGATTTGAATTTGAAATGCGTACATCCAAACATATCTAGAACCAATCACACAAACTGATTATTAGAATCTGCAAGTACATATACCTTAGATCTGATAGTACAGTGTCCCGAAATCTGTAAACGCGCTTAGCCTCCGAGTAGACATGGGAAGCCCGCTGGGAAACAGGAATCAATCTGATTTAGAGGCCCAGCTCAACAGAACCAAGATCTTGACAGTGTAACAAGACAAGATAAATGATGAACAAGAGGATCAGAAACAGTATATAATACCAGAAACTAAATTATCCTCTGATTCAATGGAGCAAGCACTAAACATCGTATGATTCATTTTGGTTAGAAATTTCATATTTGCATATTGCAGCATCATGTTTCAAATTTGATTGTTAAGAGATATTCAAACAGAGAAAGTTTCCTTGCGATCTGTGTAAGTTTGAAGAAGGGGACCAGAAACAGTATATAATTCAAGAAACTAAATTATCCTCTCAATGGAGCAAGCATTAAACATCATGTGATTCACTTTGGTTAGAAATTTCATATTTGCGTATTGTAGTAACGTGTTTCAAATCTGATTGTTAAAAGATATCCAAACAGATGTAAGTTTGAAGAAGAGGATCAGAAACAGTATATAATTCAAGAAACTAAATTATCCATTGATTCAATGGAGCAAGCACTAGACATCATATGATTCACTTGGGTTAGAAATTTCGTATTTGCATATTTTAGTATCATGTTTCAAATTAGATTGTTAAGAGAAAGTTTCCTTGCATGTGTGTGTGTGTGTGTGCGTGTTTAAAGGTCAATTGAACCTTTCTTAGCTCTAAAAAAAAAGAAAGAAAGAAAAACAAAAATTCACAGCTTTCTATATATTTAAATCTAATCTAGTGCATATATCATGCATTTTAAAGACCTACTTTTAAATCATTAAACATGTCAGTGTCACGAGTCAAGATTCCACAAGAAAACATATACCTGTGGGTCTTCTAACAGTATAGAACATGTCGTGGGAATATTAAGAATATCTGAAATTTGGTGTGTAAAAACATGGACATCAGTTTGAAGGAATGTAATTGAAGGGAAAGACCAAAGAATATATAATTGACCAAATCACGTTTAACTCAATAAATTCTCCCATAAAGCAACCAAATCCTAAATGTAATAACACTAATTACTGAGAGAATATTATTATATAAAAGTTCTGATTTTTAAGCTGACAAACCTGCCTTGTTCAAAATAGAAACTGGATAGCAGGATCGTGGAGGTCAAACTAGTGCAAGACTTCTCAAGTCACAACAACAGAACTGGATAACCTCTAGCCATTGTAGTAAAATTGTTTTCATTATTTACAAATTTTTTGAGTTCAACCATATCCACTTCATGGATACTTCAAACATCAATAAGTCCCAGAAAAAGAAAAGGATAAGTGTGTACTAAAATAAGCTATACCAAATCAACAGATCATTGTGTAAACAGAAGATATATATAATGTGACATAGTTTTCTTAACAAAGGAAGTAACCTGAAATAGCTTAAAATTCTTTGCAACTTTTAGAACGTCCAATGAGGACGCAGAATTTCCTAGCACCAATGGAAGACCTTCTTCTGTGATTTTCTCAATTTCTTCAGCTGTGTAAGGTTCCTCATTCAAGAGCTCCTGTAAAAAAGGATGAATGATAATGTATTTAAAGCTGCAAAAAAGAAAATCAAGCAGCTAAAAAAGACCGGCCAGAAATATAGGGCTGTTAGCTTATCTTTCAATTCAGAAAAAAAAAAAAAAAAGAGACCAGTCAGAAAGAGCCACAAAGATACGATCATAGAATATAAGCACTACAAAATATAATCAATAAAATTGCTAATTACATAATTTAGCAGAATAAATGAGAAAAATTACTTGCATACCTTGACAGCTACAACAGGATCTGATGAACCATGGTCATTAGCAAATGTTACACACAATCCTTCAACATCAGAAAGTGTTTTCACCTTGGAGATTGCTTCTTTTGGTTCCATTCCCAGCTTTATAGCAAGAACAGTCTGCAAATTGGTTCCATTAAAAAAAACATTGTTAACAAAGTCACTAACACATGAAGTGACAATTTGATTTGAGCATGAACAATGAGAGAACAAGGAATTGGGGTATGTGTGATGATCACAATTCTTCATTTTGTGGGGAGCCTTTATACTAAAAAGATCTTGCATCAAACAAGGCGCTTCAAGATCTTAGCTAGCTTTCCAAGTTGGTTAATATACACATATACAAAGGGCTGATATATATACACATATACAAAGGGGTGATATGGTGCGGACAACATACCTCGGCCCCTCTTAACATGTGGTCACCTTGTAATCATCATTCAATTATGGTACACTGTATCGGACAGTGAGAAAATGGCCCACAAAAAAATCACAGGAGAGAAAAGGGGAGATCATGTGGAGAAAAAGAGGGATCACAATTCAAGGGAAAATATGCTATTCATGGGGTGGTTTTCTTTAACCGTGTGATGAAAATTCATTTAATCGGATGGTGATGAGATGGTTACCGCATCGAAGTCTTGGGGGGATGGTGACCGCATAACACATATATATGTATATGTATTAGATTTTGGGAAGACCTAGATGATATTAGTAGTAGAATACTATAACCAGTATCAGTATCAGACAGGTATCCGTCCAATAAGAATGGAAGAAGGTGTAATTATCATTTAACAGATACGATACATGTGTTTGCTTAGGTAGCGTTTGGAAACATGTTTGAACATGCTTTTTTAAAAAAGTGAAAGCGCAAACGTGTTTCCAAACGTCTCCTAAAAAGCAAACTTAATTAAAAAATTTGTTACAGCTTTTAGTACAAAAAATATACTTTTTAAAAAGAGCAAAAAGTGAGTTTCCTAGGAATCGAGTTTATTTAAGCTGCTTCATTCAAAACGTCTCCTAAAAAGCAAACTTAATTAAAAGTTTGTTACAGCTTTTAGTACAAAAAATATGCTTTTTAAAAAGAGCAAAAAGTGAGTTTCCTAGGAATCGAGTTTATTTAAGCTGCTTCATTCAAAATCATATTTTTTCAACGCATTTCCAAACACAACCTTAGTTTAAAACAAGTGTAAATACTCATTTTTATGGTTCAATTTTGTGAATAGCATCTGTAAATATCAATAGTCGAAAGATATTCTGGGGCAGATGTTGCCTCAACAATAAATTCAAAACAAGCATCGTTGGAATGATACTATCTAACTTGTTATAATTATTTGGAACCTAGAATACATAGAATTTGATTCTACAGGTAATTTCTTCCATATTTCTTTTTTTATTCTATTGAGCTTTAAAGCAAATTAGAAAACATCAATTGAATCTGTGTCGCTTATCTTGTCATCCAATACAAACAAAGCATTGCCTTTTTAAAACTCCAATACTTATACCCTTTTAAATATGAAAAATTTAAAACATGTCTAATTCTCAAGAAATGAGGAGGTTTACCGTATTCAATCCTATCTATACACAATTCTAGCATCCGTATCCAAGCATCTTTGATGTATGCCAATTGGTTATTTATTGTCTTCTTTTTAACCGTTAAATAGTCAAACAAAACAAATTGATCAAATTGAAAGGCCCACAAAGGGTCATTTTGAGTATTAAAATGTATTCGTGTTGCAAGAAAGCAATTGAAAAGCAAAATTAGTCAGTTGTGGAAAAAGGAAAGTGAGATCTCACAGCTGCCAAACGACACTCCACTACGCGATTGTTGTAATTTGTTGCAGCAGTAACAGCTTTCTGAGATTCTGCAAGGGAATGGCAAATAACAAAAGTTCCACCAGAAGGTAACTGAACATCACTAGCACGAATAGGATTAAAATCAATCAGCTCAGCAAAACCCGATTTGGCCATGATTGAAATTGCCTGTCAATTAAAACAAAAAAAAAAGTTATACTACATGAGTTCTATTTATAGAGAAATAGAATGCCATTTAACTTAATATAATCTACATCAAAAAACTAATTAAATACTTGAATAGAAAAGCAAAACCAGAAATGATAATATAGATGATAATCATCTAGGTCATTATTTCAAAATATAAAATCAAAGATAGATCCATGATTTAGGTGTTTCGTTTAAAGTAGGCATCAAGAATGAACACAAAGATATCACACCTGGTCCATTCCACCGGATTGTGTTCCAATATGGCGCTCACATTCACAGGTGAGTTGAGCAAGTTCTTTCTGCAAAATAAGAAAAAGAGATCAAACAAAGAACGTTTTGTATGGTAAAATTTTTTTAATTATTGTCAAATGTAACATTTAATATAACTTGTTGATTCCCAAGTCGCAAAACATTCAATTGAGTACAGGAAGATGAAAATGTCATCAAGATAAATAAGAAAAAAAAATTAAAATGGAGGATTTGGCTTGACCTAGATTGTAATCGATGCTAACAAAAAGGAAAAACAAGTACAAATTCTGATTAGGACCAAAATATTTAGCTGTAGATCTACCAAACATCAAAGGGGGACCTTAAGAGGTCAGTAAATTGATCAACTTTTAGGGTTGAGAGAGAGCCAAATATACAATTATAGAGAACTAACAAGAACCATGTCTTGCAGGTCTAGAGATTCTGCAGCCTAATGAAATGCTTCCATTTCTATAATATTAAAATTCTCAAAGAATTACCTTATGAAAATTTGCATCAAAAGCAGCCATTATAGCTATTGTGGCTGAGCAGACAAATGCAGCAGAACTTGATAACCCAGAACCTACAATGGGAAAAGCCTGATATAAGACACTTCATTTAGTTCTGTACCACAAGCTAAAGCATGAACAACTAAATATAAAGTACTAAGGTCATTGCATTAACAAATTAGATTCCAAGCTTGGAATTAAACAAACCTGTGGGAACAGTTCCATCGACAAGTACATCAAGGCCCACAGTTTCGCCAACATCAAAACCTCTCATTTTAGCAAATTCATGAAATCCTTTGTACCTGGAGGAGTTGAATTAGTCCTTTATAGATATCATCTAGATCTTTTAAGTGTTGCCATTTTAAAACTGTTTCAGATTGCAAGTAAATACTCAAAAACAGGGCACTATTTAAATAAATGCTATCAGATCAATCTTCCAGCATACCCCTTTTGTGAATCAACTCTTACAACTATCTAATGGATGCTCAATGCTGTGCAACAACTGTTTATGATGGATCAATTTCTTTTCAGTACCTTGGCTTTCATTAGGACAACTATAGAAATGCCACATTTGATCATGGACAAATGATACAAAAATTTCTCCCAACCAAAGCTCATTATTTCAGGTTGTAAAAAACATGCTCAAAATTAAACCATACCAGACCCTATAGAAGCACTGAAAGTAATAGTAAAGTAGAAAATAACAGCGAGGTTTGTTGTCTGATGTCTCACCCACAGATAAAGTAATGCCCCCACTTGTGATTCTTTAGATCAATGTCCTGCAGATGCACAAACTCAAGTCTCTTCATTTGATCTCATTAGAACAATATCAACTTGCAAATGGGAAATAAACAAAAATAACTTGAAAACAGGAATAAAGAAAGAAACTCTATACAATGGTAAACAACCGTTGCAAGCCTGTAATTTATGCAATGGTTCATTCAAAGCTTAGCTTAGCACGTCACCGAAAGAAGTAATCTTCTTTCTACCATGAAAACTTGCAGAGAATTATACTCATTATCAATCAATTTCATAAGAATGCCATGAATCAAAGCAGGCAGTGCATCACAATCACAAAGTTCTTGTAATGCAAATATTCGACATTTGTTCCATTTGATTATTTAAGTGTGCATTCATAATGATTCAGGTAAGTATGGTATAATTGAACTTTTTCCTAGATGTATTCTGATCATTAGTATAAGAAATATATGCAAAAACTTCCATGTCAGGTCATGAAGGTGGCAACCACAAGTAATTTTAAGATTTTAAATTACAAAGAATGGCGTAAGCATCGAACTAAACAGATATCCGGATCCTGGAGATACTAAACGCACAGTTCAATGACCATAAGTTTGTTCAACCTAAAATTACTGGGAGGTATCCAATCACGGAAATTTTTTAATGTGAGTACTTTACGACTATGCACATAAGGTACTTTACGACTATGCAGTGCATCAGATGGAGCCGCTCACCTGATCGGGATTGGCAGGATAAGTGCACATTGGGTACTTCTCATTCACATTCGCGATCTGGAGCTCCTTCGACTCCGTGGCATCGCGCTTCCGGATCGCGATGATTGTGTCCTGCCGGATCGCCATGGGGAGCACCGAGTACCCCTCGTAGTCGATGTGCTCCCCAATCAAGTTCACCCGACCTGCGAATCACAAAGTTCATAACAACAATCACAACCGTCCAGAGAAGGGGGGAAAAAGCAATGTCACCGTAAAAGATCTCCAAAACAAAAGGAGACCTGGAGAACGAGCGAAGACGTCCGGTTGGTGACCGAAGAACTCCTGGAACTTGGACTTGAGGGTCTCGAAGCGGAGCTGGGCCTCGTCGAGGAGGGATCCGCCGCCGTAGACCGGCTCGAGAGCGGAGAAGACCGGGATCGGGAGGTCCTCGTGAGACGCCATTGATGGATCGGAAGAGAAGATGATGAGTTAGGGTTTTTGTGATTGCGGGATTTGAAAAAAATGAGGGCTTTTAAAGGGGGTGTTTTGGCTCCCGCTCTACATTAGGCAAGGTCGTTCTCGATGTAAATCCGATTCGTCGATACCGTCGAATTTTTTTATGGGCATGACTACCCCTCCATTTGTTCTCGTGATCACAGTGGTTTTATTTTTATGTTTTTTCCCGTTTGGATAAGAAATGGTATTGAGAATAAGTCTGAATATAGTAGAATAAGTGTTTTTTTTATGTCGAAATAAACTGGTATAAAATGATATATATGGATGCCAACTAGAATTAAAGTTATTTTAGATTATTTCACACAAAGAATATGTAGATCCACTGTCAAATCAATTGTCATCTTTTCTAATAAATCGCCTGTTAAATTAAGGATGCGTTTGAAAACACAGTTTGAAAATCATTTTTTATCTATTTTATACACGATTTTTGATAATTTAATGATGATGGCTGTTTATGAAATACAAATTTTGAGGCATGGTCATTTGACAAAGTCTAATGATAATGATACATTTAAGTTAACCTTGATAACAGCTTTTAGCTTTTCAAAAAATTAAAATCCCAAAAAATTTGTTTGTCAAATGCACCCTTAACGATTACAAAACTAATTTATGATAAAAAGTTGAGTTCAAAACTTATTTTGCAAGAAGCTGCCCTTCCATAGGTTCTTGAAAAACTCAAGTTTCAAGCATCCAATTTTTCTGTTTAGAAATGGATTTAAAAAAAAACAGCTTCTTGTAAACTCAAAAGCTGACCAAATTGATTTTCAAATATGCCCTAGATGATTAAAGAGAACCAACTCACCAACGTGTCAAATCATATATAATCAATTGTGAAAAAGTTGCTTTGAATCTGTTTTTTAATAAGGTTGAATTACTTTTAATACATAATAAATAAAAACGTAATCCACAATCTAAAGTTCAATAATATTTTTGTTTGGATTTAATTATGTAAAAAACTGATTTTGTAAAAGTAAAATTCACTAAAAATTGGATTTAAAAGGAGCCTAAACTTCTAATTATCTTATTGTCCCTAACATTTTCAATATGAAATAATGATTAAGGAAAGGGAAAATGACCAAATAAAGCTCTCAAAAGTTAGAAATATCAAAATTAGCCACTTTTTTAAATCATACCCAAAAAAGTCTAATTTTACCATTTTGGAAACTTAAAAGACTAACATAACCCTCTATGTAGTTAGATCCCTAACATGCTTCTAACTCTTGATATGTTATTTCATACCTCTTACATTTGTGAAAATATTTCACACATTCTCATGCATCATTTTTTTTTAGTCAATTGCTCAAATACCCCTGCAGCCCAACCCCAATATTTCTTGTGCCCCCCACCTTTTGAAAAAAAAAATTTGCCCTCCAGCAAACACAATTTTTTTCCTACCCTCCTCCCTTTAATTCTCCTAGCATCACAAAATCGCAGTTTTGTTATGTAAGTGCATGTATGTTTTCTGTAACTTATAAAACACAAAATATAATTTTTATAAATATTATATGTAAATGCATATTATATATGTCATGTAAAAATGATAACTTGTAAAATACTATAGAAACATACGTATAACACCTGAAAATATTTTATCACAATAAGTACATCAAAGCATGTGAATTCATCGAATGTTTGCATTCCGACATTCTTTTTCTCTGTAAGTGCATGTATGTGAATTGTAATTTATAGAACACAAAATGTAATTTCTGTAAATATTATATGTAAGTGCATTATTATACATGCCATGTAAAAATGGTAACTTGCAAAATATTAGAGAAACATACGTATAACACTTGAAAATATTTTATCACAATAAATACATTAAAGCACTTGAATTCATCAAATGTTTGCATTCCGACGTTCTTTTCCTACCCTAATGAACTGAGATGTTGTATTTCCTCGGATCATCTTCATCTCATTTTGGCTGAAATCGAATCTATTGTTGCACCTTCGAGTTAGCAAACATACATCATTAGGAAAAAAACGCAATTTAAATTATATTAGAGATGCAACAATTAGTCAAACACCCAAATAAATCAAACATCAATAAGTGTTTACTTCATAACAACATAAGAACCACATATATATCAATGTTATGCATTAATGTATGTTTCTCTAGTGTTTTACAAGTTATGATTTTTACATAACATAATAACGCATTTACAGATAATATTCATAGAAATTATAATTTGTGTTCTCCAAGTTACAGAAAACATGTATGCACTTACAGGGGGAAACCGTGATTTTGTGCGGCTGGAGGAATTAATGGGATGAGGGTAGAAAAAAATTATGTATTTGCTGCACGGGTACAAGAAAGATTGGATGTTTGCTGCAAGGGTACAAATTTTTTTTTAAAAGGTGGGGGCACAAGAAATACTGGGGTTGGGCTGCAGGGTATTTGAGCAATTGATCCTTTTTTTTTACTCTAAATTTTTAGTCATTAAATGGATTTTGTAAGATATGTATTTGAGGAGGATATTTTCTCCTCACAGTTAAATTTGTGATTTATAGGATTAGGAACTTCAAAAAGGATTTAGCTAATGGATTTTTGGTGGTAGGATTATATGGAAACATGATTTGTTGGTGGAAGGGGAGAGACTGTGGCTGGCTGTCATGAATGACTAAGTTGTCACTGCGACTATTCTTGATTACCTTCGGTGAGGAATCTAGAACTTGATCTATCGATTGATGGATCATCCGATGCCTTCAGAGTGCTGTCGCGCAACCTCTTTTATAGGCTGCCTACGTACCCATTGGGGAATCAAGTCTCACGTAGTTCAGTTGGTTACTTTGTAACCGTTTTCCCACTAACTGGTAGTGGGCTATTTCTTAGGGAAACGTTCCCTGCATTTACTCATCATATCACCTTTATCACCCACGTTCTGTGAGTAATGGGTTTTAAATGCTGTCATGGCAGTTACATGCGTTCATGGTCCCTTGACCGTTTCTGGACCTGCTCGGGGCCTCTTGACATGTTTTTCTGTACGTAACGTCAATGAATAATAAGGTACACCAACCAATCCTTACGTCTGGTCGTGCCTTAGAATATTCGTATCTGAGTAACAAGGTCGACCGACCAGACCTATCGTCTAATCGTGCCTTAGATTACTCGCACATGAGTGATAAGATCGTCCGACCAGACCTGTTGTTTAGTCGTGCCTTAGATCACTCGTTTCTGAGTAGCAAGGTTGAATGACCGGACCTGTCGTCGGATCATGCCTTGGACTACCCGTGGTGATCCCTTCTGATTTGCGGGAAGATCGACTGTACAACTAGATCCTTTAGTCTAGTCGTGTCGACCTGCTGGGTGACGTCATCGTGAGGTCATCTTTCGTGGACTGGGCATAATGGGATTTCTGCCGGATGACCCACGTTCCACTGTATTGCCCCATCTCGACACGTGTCCAAGTGCAGATTTTTACCTCCACAGTATTAATGTAATTTGAGTTTTTCATGATTATCCCTTAAACAGTTATCTAAATCTGAATAATTTTAAGAAGATGTTTTTTTTATCTAATTAAGAAAATAAAAAAGATGATATCAATCATGGGTTTGCTATTTAACCAGTACATGTTTTGTTTTGTTTTTTGTTTTTTGTTTTTTTTTGCCATGGTTTAAACCCAATAGTATTTGATAATGGGCTTTCTTTATCCCATAATTCTCCACTTTAAAAAAAATTTATTTAGTAGCCCAATAATATTTGATAATTCAACTGATCATCCCCTACTCACTATCCGGACCACCTTTCAACATATATGTGTGTGTGTAGCGATGAAACATTGACGGTGGTACGGGATTTCAAAATCATAAGAAAATCTTCCAAAATCAATATTTCAAATAAACATAGTAGGCGGGAAAAAAATTTCAAAATCAAAATCTCAAATAATAATAATAGAAATATCTAGAGAAATATTATGAATATTTTTAGGATTACCTCAATGTGATTGACCTCCATTGTCACAATTCAAAAGCTAGGGTTTTATTTATTTATTTATTTATTTAACGGGTAGGGAGAAACGAGAGATTGTTGTTTCATAAGAAAAATAGGTTCTTAGTGTGGAATAACCTAACAAGGGTTAGAGGCATGTTAGGGCTCTAATTACGTAGGGGGATAGGTTAGTCTTTTGAGTATCCAAAATGGTGAAATTAGACTTTTTTTGGTATAATTTTAAAAAGTTGCTGATTTGGGTATTTTTAATTTTTGATAGATTTATTTGGTTATTTTCCCTTAAGAAAATGCGAGAAAATATGCATTCATTTTATTTGCATTATACTTCTTTTTGTTTGTAAATGTACTTGCTTCATTACACAAACATATACTTTGGAAGAGTACAAAACTGATTGAATAAATGATTGTTCATAACAATTTCAATTTGAATTACTAATTAATTTTAAAAAAAATATTCTTTTTCATTTCTTAATTGTCGATTTATAAAAACACCATCATAATTATGCTTGAGAAATCTTATAAAACAAGGTCTCATGTTGTTTGAAAATCCGTTTAAAAAATATAATTATAAAATTGTTTAATGAAACTCAATTTTTAGAAATCTCACTTTTTAAAATATTTTTATAAGCATATTTTTAACACCAAAAGCTGAAACATTAATCTTTTGAAAACATATTTACATTTTTATATTTTTATATAAGCAAAAACACGTTTAAATAGATTTCTAAATGACCCTCTTTTTTTTAAAAAAAAAGAAGTTGGTGGACATGTCACTTCTTTGTATTAGTTAGAAAAGTAGTACACATATTGGTGATTATAACTACAAAATGGAAGGGGATGATCAAGGACCATATGACCCCCTCCCCCTCCGCCCTTCGACATAGAAAGAAAGACTATGGGGTGATCCACAACGAGCCATGATCAACACTCACCACAGAGGCACCAATGCAGAAGCATCCCCATGCCAAAATAAATCTTGTCGCGGTGTCCCAAATACTGTCCAACGAGACTGTTGAACTGTCAAAGATGCAGTCATTTCTTCCTAGCCATATAGCCCACAAAGTGGCGGGAGCCAATGTTTGTAGGACTCTTCCGCGGATGCTCCTGTCATCCCTTCGAGAAAGCTTGCGACCCAAATCCCACATGTGCTCGAGGGAAGTAGGAGTCCACTGACTACCAAGCGCGACGCCCATTCTCGCCCAAACAACATGTGCCATCCAACATTCGCAGAGAATGTGTTGGGCAGTTTCTGTCCGTGCATGACAAAGCTCACAATCTGTAGAGTCCTCTGGTCGCCATTGTGCGCGGAAGGCCCGTGTCAGTAGTCTTTCATTATATGCTAACCAAAAGAAGACCCGTACTTTAAATGGAATTTTGCATTTCCATGTGTGAGAAGCCTTGCGCGCAATACTGTCGTTGAGTGGCGAATCTCGGCTCCACCATGAGTATGCCAACTTGACAGAGAACCCATCAGGGGAGGGGATAGTCCAGACCGGCACATCTTCCACATCAGGGGAGATGTGAAAGTTTGCTAGCACACAAAAGAGTTGTGTGTATTGCAGGAACTCATCGTCTGATAATCTTTGTCCGAGTTGAATCATCCATCCCCCGCCAGTAATTGTAGGTGCCCAGAAGTCTTGAACCAGCCCCGCTTTATTACAGGCTGCCGCGAACAACTCCGGGTATAGTTTGATGAACGGGCCTGAGCCGCACCAATGGAAAGTCCAAAACCGGATGTAGTCCCCTTTGCCAAGACGCCATTTGATGACCTCAAGAGTTGGCCTTGCCACGCGCCAAATAGCCCTCAAAATCGGTGAGGAACAGGAGCCCCGTTTCGTGAGCTGCATGAAGTGTTGGCCGCAGCGCTGAAGACCCCCTAGAACCACCCTCTTCCAAACCTCCGAGCATTCTCCCACGAACTTCCAAACCCACTTGGTAAGGAGTGCACGATTGAAGACCTCCAAGTCTACTCCGAGACCCCCTTGTGTTTGCTGGTGCAGACTGTCTCCTAGTTTATAACGCGTCTGGCCCCTTGAGCAGAGCCACTCCACAAGAATCGCCGCCTTAGGACGTCCAACTAGTGCAGTATGGTGCGAGGGATCCTAAATAGGGATAGCATGAAAACTAACAAGTTTAAATGACCCCTTTTTTTAAGGTAAACGGTGAGTGGTTGCCTTAGTTTTTAATTCAATGAAAGATAATGTCCAAAGAAAGTATAATAGATCTAGATAGTCATAGAAAACTGTCCAACATCTAGGTCTCCCAAGTAGAAGAGAAATCTACTAAAATCCCAAGGGGTGGTAAGGGAACCGAGTTGCTTTAGGCTCGGCTTGGTTGGAGCTCACTCGAGTTCATTCAATTAAATAAATGAGCTGAATTTGAATCATTTTTAAAGTTTGGTTATAAACAAGCCGAACCAAGTTCATGAGCCTAAATTAACCTAGTGTTTTTCATCATTTGAGAGTTTTTAGGGTTGAACACATAATTTTAGCCTAGATGAGCCAAATTTATGAGCCTAAACGAGTATAACCTTGTATTGATCAGTGTTCTGATTTTACAAACGAGCTAATTTGAGTCGAGTTTCAATCAAGTTTTTTATAACACTAAATTTTGAACATAAAATTAAGCTCGATCCTAAGCTCGAGCTGAGCTTAATTATAAACGAGCGGAGTTTGAACATGTCAAAGCTCAACTCATTTACCACCCCTACCATTCCCCAAAAATAAAGTGGTACATGAAAAAAAAGGAAAAAAATGAAATGACCAAGTGCGATTAATTTGATGCTCTCAATAATAAAATGATAATCGCATTTTTAACTCAAATAATTAAATTGGGAAAGATTTAGATCACCTTATGATTCAAAGAAATTGTGATATTTCTCTCTAAAAAATGAAAAATGTTATGTATAGTATTTTTCTAGCTCAATTCTAATCTACACATGTTATGATTAATTAAAAATATATACATCATTTAATGACCCATATAATTTTATATAAAAAAATTAAATATACATTTCAATGAATTGTATGAATCCCTCTATAGAGAATATGAAAAATTTATAATGATGTATATACATTATCAATGTGAATATATGAAATTGAAGCTTGAAAAAAATTGCTTATAAAAAAAACATTACATTCAGTCTTTTTTCAACCCAATTCCAACACACATGTTTTGATTTTTTTAAAAAATAGTATACTCATATAATAAGGTATATGTGTTTTTATATAAAAAATTAAATATATAACCAAATGAATTACATTGATCCATTTATAAATGAATATGAAAAATTATTAATGATATATATATTTTGTCAATGTGAATTATGATGATCACGTGGTATTGAGACTGAAATGAAATTACATTGATCCATTTATAAATGAATATAAAAAGACTGTATATCCAAGAATAAGTCATATTTAGTATCAAAACGGTGGCTAAAAGAGTTAAAAAAAGGATGATATTAGGTACAATCCCAAATATAGCCCCAAATGCAGTCCTCACATGTTTTAACTTTTTTAAAATATCATCTAATGAGACATATGTTTTGATAAAAGTGTATATCACTCAATTTTGAATTAAATGTACTTATTTTTAGCAAATATAAAAAAAAGAGGAGATATGTATACCTCATTTCAAGAGGTATATACTTCATTGGATGATTATTTGATGATTCAGAGGTATATGAGATTATATTTAAGGCTATAAAAATGACTTTGTATGTGTAAACACCCCCCCTCCCAAAAAAAATCAAATAACCCCCTATAAACTGTCTAAAATCTTTCTAAAATTCATATAACCCCCTGAAAACACCCATGAAAATCCAAATAACCCCCTTAGTTAAATTTTTATTGACAAATGATGATTATTTTATAAATATTTTGTTTGATTAACTCTTATTAAAAACATAGTATACAAAAAACTCCTTATAATGTGTTAAAAATGCAAAATATCTTTTATAAATGATGATTTTATTTTTGCAAATAGAATTTTATAATCCATCCAGAAACGTAAAATCGTCATGTACATAAGATTTTTCGCATTTTAACCAAATTGTAAGGGGTTTTTTGTTATACTGTGTTTTCAGTTAGAGTTAACAAAATAGAATATTTATAAAATATTCTTTATCTAGTAATATAAGTTTAAATCAATGAGTTATTTAGATTTACATAGATGTTTTCAAGGAGTTACATGAACCTTAAAAAAAGCGAGGGAGTCATATGGGTTTCAGACAGTTTCTAGGGGGGCTATTTGAATTTTTCCCGACCAGCAGAGAGAGACGTGTGTCGTAAGTTTACGAGGACACACTAACAACATAAGTATTCGTATTGTTAGATGGATCGAGTGCGGTTAGGTGGCCGGTCTGCCTTGCCCCGTGGTTGTTGCAAGACCAACCATTATTTTTAATAATTTTACGAAAACACCATTACAATGTGCACCACGCTGGCTTCGTTTGGAAACACACATTAAAAAGTAGATTTTAGAATAAAGCTGCTTTTTAAGATGATTTATAGACCTTGACTTTTTTGGGATGTTTTTTTTTTAAATAAGGAATCAATATTTGGAAGAAGTTTAATGTTTGGTAAAAAAAGTTGCATTTTAATTCAAAAAATCGATTCCGACAAAAAATCGTTGTTTTTGAGATTTTAAAAACACGGATTTCGAGAGAGAAATTAAAAGGAATCCAACTTTTGATTCCGCCGGAATCCGACCCGTTTGACTGCACGATTTTGGGATTTTAGCTTTTCAAAAAGCGGAATCTAACCCAATCGTGCAACCAAACGGAGCCGTTGTCCAATATTAGGGTCGCGTAAAAAACGACGTAAGCTATTTCAATATATATTTAGTATTATTATAGTATAAAAAAAGAATGAGAAAATTAATTAAGGGTCGTTGTTGTCATCGGTTTATTATTTTCAGATTTATGAAAATTTACAAGTTTTTTTAGATTCTTGATGCGGAGCTGAATTTTATTTAAAAATACTGAAAATGCCCCGGTCCAATTATTTAGTACACTGTTAATATTCTCCAATACATTGTTAAGTATCTCCAGTACATTGTTAATACTCTCCAATATATTGTTAACATTCGCTGATTCGCATAAAATACCCCCACCCAATTATTTCATTACATTGTAAACATTCTCCAATACATTGTTAAGTATCTCCAGTATACTGTTAACACTCCCTAGTAAATTGTTAACTTTCGCATAATTGGATAATGATTTTTTGGCATTTTTGAACAACATGCAGCTAAAGGAACTTAATGATAATTTTTCACTGCCTTAGATATCTAAAAAAAACTTAAAAATTTTCAAGGACCTCAAAATAATAAACCGGTGACCATAGGGACCCATAATTAATTTCTCCAAAAAGAATAAATTAATTGATTTTTTATATTATTCTCATTAAGAAATGTAATAATGAAGTTTTATTGTTTGATTGATTATGGTTAAAAGAGAATTATAA
The DNA here is from genome assembly GCA_030737845.1 of Acorus calamus. Classification (NCBI taxonomy): domain Eukaryota; kingdom Viridiplantae; phylum Streptophyta; class Magnoliopsida; order Acorales; family Acoraceae; genus Acorus; species Acorus calamus. Next base: position 11,520,363 of record CM060861.1, on the reverse strand, counting down.
GTGAATAAAATTTATAAAATGTAAAAAAATGATTTGATACGTGTGATGAGATGTGGACTCTTTTTATTCCAATGTTAATATATATGGTGGAAGAATACAATTTTAGAGAGACCTAGAATACCAATAGTCCCAGAGTACTTGAAAACGCTGATTCATTCCAAGAAATCATACCTTTTTTTTTGCTTTTGACATTATTCCCTTTTTTTCTTTCAAAAGTTGTTTTAAAATAATACTTATTGCTGAAAAGTTGAGTTAACTTTTAAATTAATCATTAAAAGTTTTATATTGTTTTTTTTTTTTTGTATTTTGAGGAAGTGTAGGCCTTTTATAATTGATAGCAAGGTTACAATTGACCCGAAAGTAGTGATGGGACGAAAATGAAAGGGGGACGTTACAAAGATTTGCAACCTCCACAAAACAAAAAGACGGTAAGAGATAGAAATAAAGGAAAGGGGTAAGCTTCGCGACTTATCAAAAGCCCCCAAAAGACACACCCCACAACCACACACCCTAAAAGTTTTAGATTGTTAGAAACAATATAACAAATTATCAAAAAATTAAAAAAAAAGACCCCAAAGAATTATACATAGAACCATTTATATCAAATAACACACACACACAATGTAACATACAATAAATTACTATAGAAAGTCAACAAAAACTCATTTTTTTATAGTGTGAATAAATAAAATAGCCAATCCATAACTTATATATTGCAAATAATCAATTCATACCTCCATAAAGAATAATAATAAAAAATTTATCCCAGAATAAACAATATATGTCTACACGTGACTATCTATCGCATAACACAATCCATCCGGGATAAACTCATTGTTTCACTGTCATATTTTTCGTGTTTTAAAAATTTTGAAACAATGTTTTTCAAAGCGAAATGCATTTTCGAAAAAATGACGGTTCAACGAATGAATGGCAGTTTCGTAGATATTCCGAAGAAGGAAGGTAGTTGTACAAAAACACCAAAGCAGCCAATTCTCTCTCCACGCCTACCCGATTCACTACCAAACCCTCCCACCAATTCGATCGGACGGTCGTTAGCAAACCAACCCCTCTTCCACGTGACACTCCCCAACCTCCTCCCCTTCATATAAACCTCCCGCCCTTATCGAGCTCTCTCTGTGTGTGTCTCTCTCTATCGGTCACTCTCGATCGGTCTGAAATCAGAGTCCGATCACTCTCCGTCAATCGCAGGTTTGTTTTTTTTTCCTCCGGATCCGTGTTTTTTCTCGTCAAATCATATGAAACTCGCAAATCTGGTTATCGATTGCGTCAGATTCAACTCTAAATGCGTGATCTGGTCTGAGATCTGATCGTCCGAGGTGGGGAAATGAGAGGCTTTTGTTATAGATCTTTGGCATTTTATGCTTCGGCGTCGATTGCTGTGCGACCTCGCATGCTTGATTTGATAGAGTGATCTTTTTTTGGGTGATTTTTTTGATTGATTTTTTTGATGCGGTCGTCAATTACAGATCTGGTGATGTGTGCTTGTCAATGTTATTGATTTTTTGTTAGGCTTTTAGAGTTCTGAAGCTAGACATCTGTGGATATGGTATTTGGATGTGGTTTACTAGTGGAATTAGAATATGTAAAATGTCGAAGAAGGGCTGCAGAGTTTCTTTTTGTTGAAATTTGTGTTTCTTTGAGAAAGACGCGGAGTCTGCTAGAGACTCTTGGCTCTGATAGCTGCAGGGATGCTGTTAATTAAAACAGAGAAATTCAGTGTCTCTGTTTTCGTTGTTTGTGGTTGGACATCAAAAAGTTGTCTTTTGGCATTTTGGTTAGAACCATGAGTTTTCTCCCATAGGTATCAAGTTCAAATCCTCTCGGGCTTACCTGATGCACAGGATTTGTGGGTGATTCTGTGCATCCGGTGTTTTCCCAACATTAAGGGAAAATAATAATAAATGTAGGGGTTCCTCTTCTTTATAAAAAAAAAGAGTGTTTCTTTGTCTAGAGGTTTGTAATAAACTAATAACGCTGCATCAATACTGCTTAAGCCAGCAGTTTTCATCATTAGTATACTTCTCTGTAAATCATGATTATACTTTGCTGACCATATCCATCAATTAAGAACATCCAAGATATGACTTGTTTTTTATTTTCTTCACTCCTAAGGGTATGCTCATTCATAGAGCAAACACTTTCTGGGGTTATGGACAAAAGAGCTTTCAACCGTGGTGAATTTGAGGCTGCATACCAGCAAAAAAAAATGAGACTGTCAGAAGAGCTATCATGTAAATTACTGCCTCCAGTGGCTCCTAACTATGACTCCTCTCTTTTGTACATTTTTTAGTATCAAGATTGTGTTGGTTGTTACATTTTTTTTCCATGATATCTTTTTCTGTTCTTCAAATGATAGTTGAGCTATCAAGAATCTTCATAATGCTTTTTCTAAGAGCTATGAGTATATGTTTGCATCCTAGATGAGTCAAAATTTCTTGCATGTATAATCTGCTTTTCAAGATTTGATGTATGTATGTAACTCCAAGAAATTATTAGAAGTTAGATGTCCCCTTATCATTTAATGTTCACCAGATACCAGTCCCTGTTTAATTTGGGCGGTTCATTCTAAAGGTGCACTGGCAGCATATATTTATATGCTTAAATGTGAAATACCACAGTTTTTTTTTTTTTTGGATTTTTTTATACCAAAAAAAATACAAGTATAAACACAAGCTTCTTGGGATAATACATTCTTGGTTCTTAATTCCGCATCTCATCAAACTTGGTCTTCTTATACAGTGATCCATATTTTCACTAGATATCAATACAAAGTATTTTTAGGTAGTTGATGATTTAACTGTTTCATATGATGACCAAACGGTACCTTGTTACCCATGGGTCCCGGTTTGTATTAATTGAATAATGTATGAAGCTCATCTGATAGTTTTAGAGATCTTTAATTTTTCAAGTTCTAAATACATGACATGTGCAGGCAACTTTGAGTGGAGCACCATGGCTAGTGGGCAGCTTTTTTCTCGGAACACCCAAGCATTATTCTATAACTATAAGCAACTTCCTATTCAGAGGATGCTCGATTTTGACTTCCTTTGTGGTAAGTTTGGGTCCTCTTTCTGTCTGTGGACTAAATATGGATCCGATTGCTGATATATTTGTTTGGGGCTTATACTATCATGGCTGGATAATTAAAACCCAAATCACTGGGAAGCATTGTGTTAAGGCATAGCAGTGGGCACTGACTTTCATTTTTTATAATCTCAGGGAGAGAAACACCTTCTGTTGCTGGAATAGTAAACCCAGGTGCTGAGGGGTTTCAGAAACTATTTTTTGGTCAAGAGGAAATTGCCATTCCCGTTCACTCCAGGTGACTTTTTTTTCCCATTCTTCTTATATAAACATTTTGAAAGGATGTATGACAGAAGGTTCTAGATAACTATTTACTTCAGAGTTCAGATGCAGGACACACACACATGTTCGTTGAAACGATCCAGATTCTTCTTTTCATGGTCAACCAGTCTCTCTTTGACAAAATTCATGAAAAATATTAAATATATGCTGTAATCAAACCGGCAAAGAGCTCATTCCTTCATTTTCTGCACACTTGTAATGTCTGAATTTGTTATCGTAAAATATGATATCTTAGGACATTGCAGGTCTGAATTTTTCCACTTGACCTTGTCAAGTTTACTGAAAGGATAGCGTGGGTTATGAACTATTTTATAACACTGATAAGTAAATATCCAGTATGAAGGTTCTTAACCTTCCAATGTTGCAGGCCTGGGATAAATTACTAATTTTTTTGATTAAGCAACAGCATATATTGGCATTAATGACTTGGCATATGGGCAGAAGAAGGTGTCTCTTCTTTGAGGATCTTCTTCGCCTTTCCTTTCTGTCTTTATGCAGCATGGACAGAAGAAGGTGTTCATAAAGGAAGCCCTTGTCTCCCATTACAATAGTGAAATAACAAAGTGACTAACTCTCTCCATTCGCATTTCATCCCTGAGGCTGAAGTCCTTTTCTCGTGACTGGCTTGAGGGTATTGATATTTTGGCATCAAATTTATATCTGAACCACCCACACAATCACCCTCCCATTAGTCCCCTTTGTTATTTGCAAAGTCAATTTGATGATTGTAGATGAACAATTCCCCCACACCGATCACAATTAGATGTCTACTACATTGACATGACAAACTGATGTTTTATGATCATATTTTTACTTGATTTGTAAGTGAGAGGTGGCCATTTACTGTGTCATTACTTTTCAAATATCACCCATTTAAATTCACAAGATTGTGTGTGCGTGTGCGGCCATTGCTTGGAGCAATGGTAAATGCTCCGGTTGACATATAATGTCTTAAATTTGAGTTCTGTGAGTGGGCACTCTGTGCAAAAGAGCCAATGGTTAGTGCTGTATCAAGTCTCTTCCCTCCTAGAACCCTATTATATGAGGGAATGCTATGGGTAATAGCCTTGTATATGTGCATGTCAATACACTAAAAATATATCTGATTTAGTGGCAAGTTTGTCACACGGGCCAGTCATGATTATTCCATGGTGCTTGAAATCTCATATATGGGCATTGTCCTATATGACCATCTGCGATTCATGTTATTACCTAAGAATCTAACCATTCTCATCTTCTTTCTGATGTTTTCTGTAGCATTGAAGCAGCTTGCAGTGCCCACCCTACTGCTGATGTTTTCATCAACTTTGCGTCATTTAGGAGGTCTGCATTCACTTTATATTTTCTTTTTTATGATATGAAAAATTTTCATTATCAGATGTATCACTGCATCTTTATTTTATCTTTTATATTTGCAGTGCAGCTGCTTCCTCTATGTCTGCTTTGAAACAGCCAACAATTAAGGTTGTAGCTATCATAGCTGAAGGTGTTCCAGAATCAGACACCAAGCAATTGATAGCATATGCACGAACTAACAATAAGGTGGGTAGATATACCATGTAATATGTTGTTTCATGCACAACTCATAACTTCCAATAGTTTAAGTTTTTCTGGGTAGCATTTTGTTTTCCGAGTCGTGGGAGAATGGCTCTTATGAACAAATGCATCCAAACTGATGGTTATCACATAAAGAACCATCCTTGGTATGCAAAAGTGCAATGGATCTATTTGCCTACTGTTTCTGTAATTAGTTTTGGTGTTGAATGCAGGTTGTTATTGGACCTGCTACAGTTGGGGGGATTCAGGCTGGAGCTTTTAAGATAGGAGACACTGCTGGAACAATTGATAATATAATCCAATGCAAGCTTTACAGACCTGGGTCTGTTGGATTTGTGTCCAAATCTGTAAGTAATATTGTCAGCTTTCTATTTCTCCGATGAAAATTTTATTCGACTGAACTCTGTTAGTGAACGTGCTGAATGATATCTATAATATAATATAATATTTGTTATAAACATGCATTGGCCTTTTTCTGTGTACAAATCTGAAAGCCAGTTTATTAATAAGATTATTGAACTGGCTGACATTTGGCCCATAAAAAAATTTTAGGGAATTAATAAGTTAATAACTATATGAACGGTTGTTTGAATATATATGTAATGTTTTCTCTATCGTAATCAATTTAAATACAGATAATATTATTCTGATCCATTGTATTGATTTCTAATCTCACAGAATATGCGGGCATTTCGCTTTTTAATCATCCATATCTGTCTCAGACTATCAGTTTACAAATGGACGAGTTCACATATGAGCTTAGAAAGCCAATCAGTTTACTCTTATCCATCACAATCAATATAATATCTTGTTTAATTTAAACAAACGAATATGACTAAAACTATAATTTGAGCTATCGTTCCGTTATTATTTTATGCAGCCATCTTGTACAAATTAACACAGGATCATACACAACTAGTCCTTACAAATTAGTATGGCTGCAAAGTGAAATCATTAATGAAACTTCTTGAAACTGAAATGTCTCTGCTCCTTGTTCCAACCACAAACTCAAGTCCTCCAGTATTCAAAAATTTGTAATGTTGATTATCACAGTTATGTGTTATGATTAAGTAATCTATCCGACTCTAATACATTGTTTTCACAATTAGGGTGGCATGTCGAATGAGCTTTACAACACAATTGCACGTGTGACAGATGGAATATATGAAGGTAGGCAAATAGTCCTCTCCCCCAATACCTGGGCTTTTAATAATGTTCTGACGTGGAATTTCTTTCATCTATAATGTTCTCGGTCATTGGTTGCCTTTTTCATTTATATATGGATGCATTGGAACATCTCCAGGAATTGCGATAGGAGGGGACGTGTTTCCAGGCTCAACACTCTCTGATCATATTTTGCGATTTAACAACATCCCGCAGGTATCTCATTTTAGGGTTTCTATGTGGAAGTTTGCTTCTCTCACTCCCTCCCTCCCTCTCTCTCTCTCTCTCTCTCTCTCTCTCTCTCTCTCTCTCTCTCTTATGAAGTTTATATTCCACTGCCACAATTGAATTTTCAATGTGCATCCTATTTATGTTGTGTTTTGGAGCACGTCTCTAGGGATTCTTTGAGATACCCCTAGTTTAATTCTAAATTTAATCCACCAGCACAAATTGGCTTCAGTTTTTTTATACAAACACATGGAAGCTTGCGCCATTTGATGATCTTTTTACACCAAGCATCCTTGTTTATCTGGATTAGGTCAAAATGATGGTGGTGCTTGGGGAACTTGGTGGGCGGGATGAGTATTCCCTGGTTGAAGCCTTGAAACAGGGAAAGGTCCATAAACCAGTAGTTGCTTGGGTCAGTGGCACCTGTGCACGACTCTTCAAATCAGAAGTGCAATTTGGTCATGCTGTGAGTTATACTCTACAATCTTGCAAATTTCTTTTCTATTTTCCTTTCTTATTTTATTCCTCTTTTGTCAAGTCAGTTTTTGTATGATTCTGCTTTGCATTTGTTAATTTAGGGTGCGAAAAGTGGTGGGGAATTGGAATCCGCCCAAGCAAAAAATCAAGCACTAAGGGAAGCAGGAGCAGTTGTTCCGACTTCTTATGAAGCATTAGAGGGTGCCATCAAGGAAACGTTTGACAAACTTGTATGATTGTTGCATTCTATAATTCATTGTTTCCGCATGTGGATTGCATGGTAATCTAGCATTAATGCTAGTGTTTATATTAAAAAAACTGGTACCGTAGGTTGAAGAAGGAAAGATCACCCCTGTGACTGAAGTCACGCCTCCTCCCATCCCTGAGGATCTTAACTCTGCTATCAAGAGTGGGAAAGTTCGAGCTCCTACGCATATCATCTCCACCATCTCTGACGACAGAGGTCTTACCTTGAGGCACTCCTTCCCTTTCCAAGTTAATGTGTTGAAATTCTGATCAAATCTGATTAATGTGTTAAAATTCACAGGTGAAGAACCATGTTATGCTGGAGTCCCGATGTCTACCATTGTTGAGAAGGGTTTTGGTGTCGGAGATGTCATCTCTCTTTTATGGTTCAAGCGCAGTCTTCCTCGGTATTGCACTCAGTTCATTGAGGTGTGTGTGTCTCTGTAAACTTTTTGGTGATACTAAGCTTGGAATATTACTGAGAAAATATTTTTTTTAAAAAAATTCTCTTAACTTGGTTTTGATTTTCTGAATATGATAAACTCTTAGAACTGATCATATGTGAGAGCACATTCTTACCATATTTGAGATTGAATGATGCTCCACAAAGCCCACTGATCTGATACGTAATGCCTTTCCCAGATCTGCATTATGCTGTGTGCTGACCATGGTCCCTGTGTCTCTGGCGCCCATAATACTATAGTCACTGCAAGGGCTGGGAAGGATCTGGTTTCTAGTCTTGTCTCAGGTAAACTATAGCCAACAATGGCATCTGTCACCATGTTGCATTCCCATTGGCCTTTAAACCACAAAAATAAAAATAAAATAAAAACAATGAGCTAGGAAGTTCTCTATTTTCTGTAATACTTAGGCAACTCACTGAAACAGGTTTGCTTACAATTGGCCCACGATTTGGTGGAGCAATTGATGATGCTGCTCGGTATTTTAAAGATGCATATGACAGGGTGAGTTGGCTAATCAGAACATAATTTTCTTCACATGATTTTTTTTGTATAGGCTTTGGAATGATTTCTTTCCCATGATCCAAGTTCTCCTAAAGCAATATATCAGCCACATGTCCTATTTCTTCTCAGGGTCTTTCGCCTTACGAGTTTGTGGAAAGTATGAAAAAGAAGGGTATCCGTGTGCCAGGAATCGGGCACAGGTATTTTTACACATTGAATCATGAGCTAATAATGTCACTTTTTATTGCCATTTCCAACTTGTAGGGAAAACCTCACAATGCTCCCTGAATTTTCTCATACCCATAAGAAAGCTGTTATAAAAAAATAGTCTGGAATGTATACATGTCCTTGTTCACCCCTGCCGTCACATCTGTTCATCTGAGTTAGAGTTGATATAACAAGTTCAAGCATGCATAGCATTTGAATCCAGAACCTAGTAGTTGCAAATTTTGAGCTATGGGTCCAACCCCCAACATGCATATAAAACTGAAATTTTTGCCTGCCAAATATCAACTAGCCAAACCTTTTTTTGTCCAATGATTCTCTAATATTCAACACATTATTCTCTCTTTTTTCTCTACTCGTTCAATATCTACTGTGTAATATGAATTAAATAACAACTTATGCATGCTTGCATGAAGGATCAAGAGAGGGGACAACAGAGACAAGAGAGTGGAGCTGCTGCAGCAATACGCGCATACTCATTTTCCATCTGTGAAATACATGGAATATGCAGTACAAGTTGAGACATACACTCTGTCAAAGGCGAACAACTTGGTCCTCAACGTCGACGGAGCCATCGGATCCCTCTTCCTCGACCTTCTGGCGGGCAGTGGAATGTTCAGCAAGCAGGAGATCGATGAGATAGTTGAGATTGGATATCTCAACGGTCTCTTTGTCCTGGCTCGATCAATCGGTCTGATTGGGTGAGTTGACAAATATCAAAATTCAGCCAATGATCAAACATCATAGTTCATTACTTATGTTTTTCTTTTGATTTTCAGACACACATTTGATCAGAAGAGGTTGAAGCAGCCATTGTACCGACACCCATGGGAAGACGTTCTTTACACAAAGTGATCGATTTCATAAGGCGGGTATGAGAGAACTGGTTTCTTTTTTTTCTCAATTATTTCGCTGTTGTGGGATTGCTTTGAAATGGCGCATTTACTCGCTATATTTAGGTCTGCATATCTAAATTCTATTAGGATTTTTGAGAAGGGCATCAATCTGCAGATCATTCATTCCTTTTGTTCCAATTATTTTCCCCTTTAATTTTATACAACACCAAGATTTTGGAGTTGTAATTCTGAAGCTTTGGGACACTGTATTTCATTCTCTACACGCTGAATCCTTTATGAATTGTGGCCCATTTGATTTTGTGATTTTCATTCTCTACACGCTGAATCCTTTATGAATTGTGGCCCATTTGATTTTGTGATGGTATGACAATTGACCTATTTGAATTGTCTGATTTTAAATTTTTTATTCATATATCATCAAATGGAATAATCTTATCCACTTATTTTCAGTTTAGGATGTGATTGGATGCTACGAATTTTGGGGTCCCACTGAAACCCATAATGTCACTTCACATGTTCCCATTTTAAGTAAAATATATAAACTTTAGAAGCTAAAGATGCCAAGCAAAAAGAAGTGAGATGTCACATGGAATCTAAGGCACGTGAAACACATTATCAAAATGAAAGTGAAAAGAGGGAAGGGACCTTTCAGGAGCTTTGAAGGCAGAAAACGATCCTTAATGAGGGACCCAATGAAAGCCACCCTACATTCCATGGTCTATGATCAAGGGCTGTCATTTCTTTGAAATATTATTAATAAGGTTAAAAATCCATATAACCGCCTGTAAACTATTGGAAATTCATATAACCCCCTGTATTTTCTTGAAGTTTGTACATATGTAAATCCAAATAACTCTCGAGTTAAATTTAAGTTGATAGATGAAGAATATTTAGTGAATATTCTAGAGGGATAAAATCATCATTAACAAGATATTTTTTGCATTTTTAATACATTAGAATGAAGTTTTGGTATATTGTGTATTCAGTTAGGGTTTATCAAACAGAATATTCACATAATATTCATCTGCCAATGAAAATTTACCTCAGGGGATTATTTGGATTTACATAGATATTTTTCAGGGGGTTATATGAACTTCAAGAAAAGTCAAGGGTTATATGGATTTCAGGCAAGTTTACAGGTGTTATTTGGATTTTTCCCTACAAATAAAATAATGCCTGATAATGTTTGTTTTGGGGGGTCTCTCAGTGTCCCTTTTGTTTTATCACTTCATTGAATCCTTATCCATTCGACACAGCAAAATCTAACTTCTGTATCACATGGGAATGAAAGAGAGGGGGGTAGAGAACTATGAACACCGATTGTGTTTTAGTGATGGCAACATCACTCACTATCTGAATAAGTGATACCACTTGGATAAGTGAAAGTAATAATAATAATAATAATAATAATAATAATGATAATGATAGAACGGTTTTCATGTGTTTTGATTTTTCATTTATATTTGATAAAATGTAAAAATTTGTATAAAAAAAAAACTAATGAAACATGTATTTTCATTAATAAAATAAGACAAAACACAAGGGGGGAGGGGCGGCTTATAAGGATTATTTGTTGAAGTGGATATTGTCAATTGACAATGAATGTTATCATTCCATCTAGGTCTCCAAGGTTTTCAGATCACCTGTGGTAGGTCATGAGGAACTGGTGGCATGTCATGTAGGCAAAAACACCACCATTAAGCGGTGATTTGCATCACCAGGTAGGTTATAGTGAAATATATTCTTCCCGCCACAGGTGATCTCATCCCTATTTCGTACCACTGAGTCATCTAATTTTTTTTAGACAATGTAGGCATTTCTATTTCATAGAGAGGTATACAAAATAGAAAATGTCTGAATGGAGGATGAGAGAAGATAAAGAAGTAAAAAATCAAAACAATAATAGAAGAGAGCCAGGTAGAGGAGACTTCGATCCGGCTCTAGCCCACAACACTGACTCATCTAGTTAAAAGTTTCATCTTTTGATTTTTTTAGTTTTAGTTTGTTTTAATGCATGATTTTTTTACATTATGTGTTTGTAACAAAAATTGGAAGGTTGCAACTATTTCTACTTGGTTAGAGGGGTTATTTTCAGAATTTGATGACCAGATTGAAATTAGGATTGTGCTTCATCGTTTAGTAAAGCTATGCATAGGATTTCATTTCGTGGGGAGATTGCATAATATATTGCTATGGCTCTTCTATTAGGGTGTTTGGTTGACATGTTATTACAATGCATAGTACAATGTTTGGTTTTCATAAAAAGGGGTATATTATGATTGTACAATGCTACTTGTACAATTCATAGTACAATGCTACTTGTACTGGATTTTTGTTTCTTATCTAAAATATCTCTTATTTCAAAATGATGTGTTTGTTTTAGGGGAAATTAATTAGAGGTCCCTGGGACCACCAAAATAATAACAATAAGTCCTTTGATTTTTTCTCTTTTTCTGTAGGTCCCTAAGTTACTGGTTGTATTATGTTTAGGTCCTTCCATCCATTTTCCATCCATTCTACTCATTTGTCTTCTCCTTTTACCCTCAAGTGAACATTAATTTTCTTATCCCCCAAGCTCTCTTTCTCCCTCAACCTCTCTTCTTCTCCCCCAAGTAACTCAAAAATCTATCAAACCACCTCCACGAGCTTCCATTGCACCAATCTCGCCCCCCCCCCCCCGATCGTCTCTCCCGTCCCCCACGGCGCCCCTCTCCCACCTCCTGTGACCCCAACCACCCGATTGTGAATCCGACCTCCCCCAAGTCCCGATCTCACCCTCTTGAAGTACCAATGTATGTGAATCTTGTTGAAATATTGTATTCTTCTTTGTAGATGTTGTAATGTAAGATGTTTATATGAATGTTCCACCAATAGGGAGTTTTCAAATTTTCAAAGTGTAATAGTGTACACAGTGCACTTATCAGTGTACACATAAAATATATGGTGTAGTGTGCAGTGCTTGTCCATTTTATGTAGTCGTACATGTTCTACATTTATGAAATTATCAAAATTTTACTCTTTATATAATTGTGCATGTTCTTGAACTATGAGATTCTCAAAGTGTGAATAACAGTGTGCATAGAGAACTTAATAATGTACACTGCCAACAATGTTGTGTGTTTTCTAAGCATGCACACAGTCCAAATTCATGTCAGTTGCATTTTCATATTTGTATATTACTTTATTATTGTTCAACAATGGAACCAATCATGGCAGCTTGTACATATATGGGAGATGCAGAGCTAGTTAACATATGCAGAACAGTAACAAATGCTTATATTGTCAATGAATTGGTGGAAAGATGGGGGCTCGATGCGCCCAAAGTTAATTTGAATAATAGAGTTCCGGGGAAAGAAATTATTAAAGTTACTATTGATAACGATAAGGCAATAGAGAGGATGTATGGCATCCATAAGATGTTTGGGGCCATGGTTGTCGAGATATATGTTATTCTGAATGATGCACAATCTTGTGGTGGAGATGCAGGAATAAGGTAAAAAATTACAGCCATTTCATATAAATTTTATTAGTGTACACAGACAAAAATAATAGTGTGCACACACACACACACACACACACACACACATATATATATATATATATATATATATACTTAATGCATGCCCTCGACAAAATGAATTGCAAGATGTCTAATACAGTTCCTTTAAACATCAATAATACGACACGTACACCTAATAGCATGGTCACCTAAGGGGAAGCCATTTGTGGGAGTATGTCAAATGGGACGCTCACAAGTTTTTGGAATAACTGTATTCATTCAGTCAATCAATAGTTTGAAGATGTTGGGGATTTTCGAATGCGACTAACCAATTATGCCATAGCACATTCATTTGATTTTCTGTACGTGAAGAATGACAAGGTTAGAGTGACTGTTGAGTGTAAGATTCCTTCATGTGGATGACGAGTACATTGCTCGAGAGTAGGGTTGAGCCCTTACTTTCAAATCAAGACGACGAACAATGTTCACTCATGTGGTGGAGGAATATCAACAAATGATCATCCTAGAGTATCAAGAAGATGGGTGGGTGAGATTACAAGAAAGAAGCTTATATACTCTCCTTTATATCGACCTAGAGATATAATGAATGATGTATTTAGAGATTATGGCATCAATTTGCCTTACCATAAGACATGGCATAAGAAAGAGGTAGCTTGCAAGGATTTGTATGGAGATGAAGCACTTTCATCTGATCATCTCCATTGGTATGCCGCAGCGGTGATGAATACGAATCCTGACAGCTACATGGAGTTGGAATGCACTCCTGAAGATAATAGATTCAGAAGAGTTTTATAATTTTTGGTGTTGTAATTGCTGGCTTTGAGACTGGGTGTAGGTCCATTTTGTTCTTAGATGGAACATTCTTGAAATCTAAGTACCAAGATATTTTGCTTGCCCTTATTGCTAAGAATAGAAATGACGGTTTATTTCTTAACATTTTCAGTTGTGGATCAAGAGACAGAAGACAATTAATCGTGAACATTAACTTGCCTATGAGGGATCATATCTCCAGATTGAACCATCACATTCATTTTTTATAAGGGGTAAGGGATTGTTAGCTGTCCCTTCAGTCTTTCCAGACTTGTATCATTTTTATTGTTTGAGACACTTGAAAATGAATTTTAAAGAGACAATCACTAGAAAATTCAATATTTCTGTTAGAAGAAAATTACTTCACCTACTAGATGCTGCAGCTTATGGACTGAAGATCAAAAATTACATGAAAGCCATAGCTGAAATGCGATGTTTCTCTCAACAAGCCGCAAAATGGGTTGAAGATTCTGATCCAAACCATTGGGCAAATGCACTATTTTCATGGGAAAGATATGGAAAGTAGTACTCAAATTGTGCTGAGTCTTTCAATTCACGGATACTCAAAGCCCACAATCTTCCGATGGTACAGATGATTGATCACATAAGGGTTCACATGATGAAGATGATGTATAAAAGATGCAATGAGACTAGCGAGTGGGAGACCTACTTGTGCCCATCAATAATGAAAAAATTGGAGAAGCATCAAGCATGGTGTTGTGGTTTGTAAGTGTTGTGTTCTGATGGTAATATTTTTGAGATATGTGGGAGACGAGGTGAAACAGTCAACCTCAATGATCACATGTGCACATGTAGAGATTGGCAGGTGAATGATTTGTCATGTGTGCATGCTTGTGCTACAGTGTGGAAAATAAACCGCTCAATCAATGATTATTGTTCACTGTATTTCCTATCGGATACATTCCGTCAAACATATGCAGGTGCGATTCTACCTGTGGTGGGTGCTCAGAGACCAGCTAAGAAGATAGATGAAAGGGTATTAATTATGATAAATGTCTCTTTGTGATTTCATATGATTCTTCTGTTATTTCCACAGTTGCCTCCTTTGTGACCTTCAAGGATTTCGGTAACTTCCTCTTTATGTTGTTCTTGTAAGGTGATCGCAACATGTAAGATTCAATTCTTCTCCTTCTCTTCATTCTCTCAATATAGAGGGTATTTTTTTAACCTCTCCAAGGATGCCTTCCTCCTGATCTTGACTAAAGTGGACAATGGATAATTCATTGTAATCTATAGACCTCTCTTCCTCTGGATCCTGACTGTAGGGTTCAATGGATTCTTCGAGTACATCTTTGAACATCTCGTCGGCATGAGCCTACCTGAAAACAACTATTGACAATTGCGAGCTATCATCAACAATGTTGTAGGGCTCTTTTCCGTCCTCTCCACCATCAAATTCTCCATCCTTCTCCTACAAACTCTTTTATTTTACCTTCTCCTCCAAAACAATTTCTTCTTCCTCCTCTTCCAAACCATTTTCTTCATTCTCCTTCCTTTGAGCCTTGAACAACTCATTTTCTCTCTTTAACACATCTATCTCTGCTTTCAAGACCGCTATGTTTTCTTTCATCTTTTTAATTTTTTTATCAGTCTCGTCTCATGAGACTGATAGAATTTTCCCAATTTTCTCTTGAAAATGAGAGATCACCTCACACGACCACCCACTCTCGTTGGCCGATGTTGTTGTTCTTCCTTTTCCTTCCAAAAATTCAAAGGAGTGTTCCTCCTTCTGATTTCAACCATACTGCCTCTCTACAATAGCCATGTCTCTCCATCATCAACTTGGAGGTCTACCACAAAAAATAGTGCAGAGAAACTAGATTAACAGTGTACAGAAGTTATTTAACAGAATACAGATTACTGCTAAACAATGTGTGGAAGTCACTTAATAGTGTGCACAAATGACTTAACAGTGTACAACAATTTACTTAACATTAAACACAAACAATGTACACATATTATCTCATTTGACTTTACCCTGAAGGGGTCAGCATCTTTCTCCTCCCTTCTCCTTGTCAGCTTCATCACCGACTTAAACAAACGTGGGAAGACACGATGGCCTGCTGGCTTTCATCTATTGGTTCGTGTGTGCTCGTAAAACCAAGCCTAAGAAAATTTTTTCATTATTTGTCATAATAAAGTAAACATGAAAAGAACATTACATTTACTGAAAATCATGAGATACTTACACAGAGGACCGCTATGCATCCGAAAACATATCCCATTGATGATTTTGAGTATTGACCCTCATTCCTTTCTACTATGCACGCCCAATGTTACCGAACACCCTCCATGGGTTGGTTGCAGATGGCCACAGATCATGCATAGTTTCACATGGAATTCAAATCATCCAATATTGTCAAGAGGGGCATTGGACAATTGTAGTGCCCAATGAAAAATAGGAAGCCTGCAAAGATGAAAACTATCTACTGCCTAACGAAATCTTTGATGTCTCTTAGGTTATTTGAGTCCACTAAGGAAGACATCATGTCTTTCAAAGCTCCCCTCATGATCATGGAACTGTTGCTGAAGAATCGACTTTTGATTTTTGACTCTGTAGCCGACGAGTCAAGCTTTAGGGTCTCATTAAACACTGGCAACTCTATGATCAGGGCAATGTCTTCAGCAGTGAAATATATCGGCTGCCTTTTGAGCTCAAAGAAATCACCTTCCTCGTTGTAGCTTCTAACAATGACGTTCAACAACTCTAACTCGAACTGCATCTTGGGAATGTTGATCAATATATTGAATAGAGTCTTCTTCATCAACCTTCTATGGCATGGTCTGACTGACATCCCATCCATGGTAGTTCTGTAGAAGATTGGGAAGCAACGATGTTGCATCAACATCGATTTAGGTAGGAAGTCTTTGTTAATTATAAGAGTGTACACTATCGGTATAAGGGTGTACATAGGCAGTATGTGCACTAAGTCAGTATAAGGGTGTAAACAGTTAGTAAAAGGGTATACATAGTCAGTATAAGGGTGTACATACGTAGTATAAGGATGTAAACAGTCGGTATGAGGGTGTACTAAGTTAGTATAAGGGTGTACTAATGGTGTAAAGAGTCAATCTAATAGTATAAATAGTTAATATCAGTTTATAAATTTTGCGGGGGAATTTTACCTTGGATAGCTTTCTTTTTCTTCCTCATGGTGGATGACTTTCTTCCAATGCCTTGATTTGGTAGGAGACTTTGATTTGGTAGACAGCTTTGATTTTGTGGGAGGCTTTGATTTTGTGAGAGGCTTGGGTTTTAGTGGATGTGTTGATGAGGAGGACCGTGTTTTCCTGGTGGTTGAAGGACCCTCCACAATGGAGAGTTTCCAGTTTTGAGGACTTCTTCGAGGTGTCAATTTGTCCGGACGAGCCATTATATGCCTTGATGCTGGTAATGGTTAACAAGAACAGTGTAATCATAAAAAATCGATATTAAATAAATTATGATATCAGTGTATAATAAGGGTGCACATAGGAGGCATATCAGTGTACACAGAACAGTGTAATTATAATGAACCAACATTTGATACCCTAACAATCAGACCTCCATAAAAACATTTCAAATAGGTATACAAATAAAAAAGGCATGAACACTTGGGCCTAGAGCTACACAATTAGAAGAGTAAATTAGATGTAAATAAGGGTGCAGATAGGAAGAATAAGGGTGCACATAAGAGGCATATCAGTGTACACAGAACAATGTAATCATAATAAACCAGCATTTAATACATCTAACAATCAAACTTCATAAAAACATTTCAAATAGGTATAGACATAAAAAAAAGCATGAACACCTGGGCCTAGGGCTACACAATTAGAAGAGTAAATTAGGGTGTAAATAAGGGTGCATATAGGAAGAATAAGGGTGCACATAAGAGGCATATCAGTGTACACAGAACAATGTAATCATAATGAACCAACATTTAATATCTCTAGCAATCAAACCTCCATAAAAACACAAATAGGTATAGACATAAAAAATACATGAACACCTGGAGCTAGGGCTACACAATTAGAAGGGTAGATTATGGTGTAAATAAGGGTGCATATAGGAAGAGTAAGGGTGTACATATGAAAACGAACAGTGCACAATGGATAAGATATCTCATAAATCTCACATTAACAGTTGCCGATCAACATTTGCTTGGCCAAATTTTTGGCCGCCAATCAAACTTCCATAAACAAAATCAACATGTAATCTAGGTTTAGATCATTACATAGTAACCTAGAGTTGGGGATACACAATGAAAAGAATACAATGGATGAAATATCTCATAAATATCACATTTAACATTATCAATCAAACATCTATACGGCATAAACAAATAACAAACAATGACAATCAAAATGTCACTTGGGGCTAGGGCTACAGATTCAAAAGAAGGTGTATATAGGAGACAAAACAATACAATAAAAAATTGGATAAAACATAGATTTCATTCTCTTCAAGTCCAAGCGAAGAAACACAATGCACATATAAACATATAAATATCTCCCATACATACCTTCCAAGCCGTCGATGTTCTTTGGAGCAGGGTCTGTCGCCGTCGATGCTCTTCGGAGCCGGATTTCACGGCGTGGACGATGAAAATGGGAGGATTGGAAGGTATTAGGGTTTCGCAAGGGATCTTGGAAGGGCTTGGGGGATTAGGGTTTCGCATGGGAGAAGGAGATGGTAGAGAAGAAAACAAATGAGTTTCACATAGGTTTAATGAGGGGCATAACGGGGAGATCATATGTAACGCCCCACATTTACCTAACCGCTTATCGGACGGTAAATGGGTCGCTACTAAACTTAATCCAAACACAAGACCAAAATTTGTACTTTTTTTTTAACAATACTAATATAATAAAAACTGAAAGTGATAAAATATGAAAACAATATCCAATCAATATTGGTCATTAAGCTAAATATTTGAATTTCAATAAACTGCACAGAAATCTTTCAAAAACCATAACTTTCTATCCATAACTCCGAATTGGACGATTAATGATTCGTTGGAAAACTCTTTTCAAAACCTATTTCTGTTTGTCAAATACATTTTTTCCAGAAATGACTCTATCATAGTCAAAAACACGATTTACGTCCAAGCATAAAATCAACCCGAAAATGGCCATTAAATCCCCAAAAATAATAAATCTAATTTGATCTTAAGAATTCCTTTGAGATCCATAAAAATCAAATCAAATAATCATTAAATTAAATCAATCAAACCCTAACCCTAATCCATCAAACTTCTTCCCCAAACAATTACTTGACGTAATCATATCCTAACAAAAATAAATTAAAACTAACAATAGGGAATGATATCTCACCTTAGATCCGGTTACACCACCCACCATCTCCATCTAGAGTTAGGTCATCATAACCCTTCATAACTTCTGAGATTTGGATGAAAAACCCTAACCCAAACATGTTATTTAAAGGGGTTTACCAAAATTACAAAACGACCCCTGAAGTGTTTCCAGTTTATAATGACGTCCCTATCCGATTTACAGAAAAGTCCCAGAAGGCTATAAAAATGTATTCTGGATTCGCAACTAGATCCCTAGGCCCAATAACTTGACACTAAGCCTAAAAATCAAAATTTTCGAACTCCGAATCTCACTAAATTTCAACCAAAGTATCTTAACACTATAAAGATCTACAGAAAAATATAAAATAATTATTTCAACATCAATTTATAATTATCATAATTATAAATCAAATTGGACCCATTTGGGCCCACCGCTAAATCTGAAAAATGAAATATAAAAAATCAAATTTTAAAATTTCCATTATATATTTAAAATAAATATATAAGGCCAAAAAATACCGAAACGTTACATCATACCAAATATGGGATGACAGATAGTGCTAGGGACCCAAACATAATACATTTAGTAACTGAGGGACCTAAAGAAAAGAATAAAAAGTCAAGGGACCTATAGTTTGGTACAGTTTTTATTTTTATTTTTAATCTACACATGTTTTATATTTTTTTTAAATGATTTTTTTAAGTTCTAATTACACAAATGCGTTTATAAAAAATTTAAAATTTTTTATCGAAACATATACCTCGTTAACGTAAGTATATGTTCTGGTGATTTTTAATCGATGCATATAAAATTGTAATTGGGGTTGAAAAAAATTTGTATAATAACACTCTTTAAAGTATAGTCTATAGTCTAAAATTGTTTTGATTTTTTATTTATAAAAAAACTATCAAATGAGATATATATTTTTTAAAAATAAAATTTAATGGACCATCTATTTTTTAGAATTTTAAATTAAAAAAAGAAAGAGACCGATGGTTTGAAATACATGCTTGAGGTTATGTTTTATCAATGTCAGCTTTGTAAATATATAAAATATATAAGAACGTTTCACACAATCCCACTTTTATAATCCAATAAGGTATTTGAAAAATATATGGTCACATAAAGAAAACTTCCAAATGAAAGTTATATAACACTGACTGGTCCATAAAAAGAGGAGCATTAACTACTGTTTTCCCAACTCATCTGATGGTCCTCTCCCTGTTTGTCCTAATCCAAACACAGTTGCACCAAGAATCCAATAATTCATAATTGGGTTTGGCATAAACATGTAACAGTCACTCCAATATCTCTGGTTACATAATTAATGCGTCCTATAAGTTTTCAAACAAGGCAATGGTGACTCCACTGTCAAAAAGTTAAATATATTTTCAAAATGTTGGTGTCAGTGTCTGTTTTTCCAAAGATTTCAAAGATTTCAACCGCACCGACCGCACACCGCACGTAATCGCGACCATATATGGGAGCCGATTAGGTGCGGTTTACGGTCGGTGCGGTGCGCGATCACGGGCCGTCGATCACGGGTCCATCGCATCGGACGGTCGGGTGCGATTCACGTCGACCGTTGGATGCGATGGACCCGCGATCGAACGGCCCACGTCGTAAACCGCACCGACCGCACACCGCACGTAATCGCGACCATATATATATATATATATATATATATATATATATAGGGAGCCGATTACATGAGGTTTACGGTCGGTGCGGTGCGCGATCACGGGCCGTCGATCACGGGTCCATCGCATCGGACGGTCGGGTGCGATTCACGTCGACCGTTGGATGCGATGGACCCGCGATCGAACGGCCCACGTCGTAAACCGCACCGACCGCACACCGCAAGTAATCGCGACTATATATATATATATATATATATATATATATATACACACGGGGGCGATTAGATGCGGCGTGCGGCAGGTGCAGCGGCGACGTGGGCCGTTCGATCACGGGTCCATCGCATCCAACGGTCGACGTGAATCGCACCCGACCGTCCGATGCGATGGACCCGTGATCGACGGCCCACGATCGACGCCGCACCCGCCGTTCGCCGCACCTAATCGGCCCCCTATATATATATATATATATATATATATATATGAAAATGATTGCGTGCGGCGAACGGCAGGTGCGGCCGCGACGTGGGCCGTTCGATCGCGGGTCCATCGCATCCAACGGTCGAGATGAATCGCCCCCGACCGTCCGATGCGATGGACCCGTGATCGACGGCCCGTGATAGCTGCCGCACCCGCCGTTCGCCGCACACAATCACGTCCCTATATATATATATATATATATATATATATATATATATATATATATATATAGGGATCCGATTACGTGCGGTGTGCGGTCGGTGCGGTGCGCGATCACGGGCCGTCGATCACGGGTTCATCGCATCGGACGGTCGGGTGCGATTCACGTCGACCGTTGGATGCGATGGACCCGCGATCGAACGGCCCACGTCGTAAACCGCACCGACCGCACACCGCACGTAATCACGACCATATATATATATATATATATATATATATGAAAATGATTGCGTGCGGCGAACGGCAGGTGCGATTGCGACGTAGGCTGTTCGATCGTGGGTCCATCGCATCCAACGGTCGACGTGAATCGCACCCGACCGTCCGATGCGATGGACCCGTGATCGACGGCTCGTGATCGCTGCCGCATCTGTCGTTCGCCGCACGCAATCACGTCCCTATATATATATATATATATATATATATACGGGGGCGATTAGGTGCAGCGTGCGGCAGGTGCGGCGGCGACGTGGGCCGTTCGATCGCGGGTCCATCGCATCCAACGGTCGACGTGAATCGCACCCGACCGTCCGATGCGATGGACCCGTGATCGACGGCCCACGATCGACGCCGCACCTGCCGTTCACCGCACCTAATCGGCCCCATATATATATATATATATACACGGGGGCGATTAGATGCGGCGAACGGCAGGTGCGGCCGCGACGTGGGCCGTTCGATCGCGGGTCCATCGAATCCAACGGTCGACGTGAATCGCACCCGACCGTCCGATGCGATGGACCCGTGATCGACGGCCCACGATCGACGCCGCACCTGCCGTTCGCCGCACTTAATCGGCCCTCATATATATATATATATATATATATATATATATATATATATATATATATATATATATATATACAGGGGCGGCGCCACCCTTTCAACAGTGGGGTCAAATTACCCCATGAAGTTAAAAAAAATAAAAAATAAAAAATAAAAAACTAGTCCACTTATCTTGTTTTAAAGAAACAATGATACATCTATTTTTTAAAAGGAAAACAAACCAGCCCATTAATTTAAAAACAAATTGGCTCAGACTCCATAGTATTATCCATTAAAAACCTTGTACTCATTGCTCTATTAGAAGAAATAAAAATATAAGACCTTAAAATACTATATTTAATAAAATGCCAGCCTCTGAAACCCCTTATAAGCGGATTCGTTGATCACCCACACACGGGCTGATGAGCCGATCACTGACGGATGGACGGATGCGCCCACTATTGTTGGTCATGTTCCCCATCTCCTCATTCTACTGTGTTTTCAGATATTTAATCATAGATTTTTAAAATTAAAATGAATTTGTGATCTTGCTAGAAAGTTGGTGGAGACAAATAAACACCTCACATATATATTAATCTATTTGTTTTTTCTGGAATGAAAATCATCAATAGCTGAATGATTGTTTGGTCACATACATTGAAAAAGATATATTCGATAATGCTGATAATGAAATTATCATACAACGATTTCAAAATATAAAATTTTGTCGAAGACAATTATAAAAGTTTATATATTGTAAATCCTTGATGGCTTATTTTTTATTAATATAAGTTGTTACATTTTCAAAAGAAAAGTTTAGATTTTCTATAACTATATGATAACAGTTGATCTTTTTAAAAAATTTATAAAATTCATTCTTTTGAATGACCCCATTGATAAAAATTCCTGGAGCCGCCACTGTGTATATATATATATATATAGGGCCGATATCGTGCGGTCGATCGCACCGTGCGGCATCGACTACGGGCCGTCGATCACGGGTCCATCGCATCGGACGGTTGGGTGTGATTCACATTGACCGTTGGATGCGATGAACCCATGATCGGACGAACGACGTCGCGTCCGCACCGTGCGGTCAGCCGCACGCTATCACTTCACTATATTATATATATATATGTAGGTCGATTATAATATGCAGTCGGTGCGGTCGTGTGGATCCGACGTGCGTCGTCCGATCACGGGTCTATCGCATCCAACGGTCGATGTGAATCGCCCCCGACCGTCTGATGCGATGGACCCGCGATGGACCCGTGATCGACGGCCCGTGGTTGACGCCGCACGACCGCATAATATCATTTCTCTATATATATATGTGTGTGTGTGTGTATGTGTGTGTATGTTTTTTTTGCGTAGAAAACTGCAATACTCAGTCCAATTATTTAAATTTGATTGATTGATGATGATTTCTCTTGTCTAACAACAATTCAGATAAAATAATGATATCTCCAATCCAGTGTGCAGTCTCACACACACACATATATATATATAGTGCTCACTGATTTTTTATATATTTTTAATATAGATAAGTACATCATGAAGTATGTATTGAGATATAATTTTTTCAAAAGAATTTTTTTTTAATTTTCATACATTGCGTTAGTGTAGTATACATTGCATTATCACAATGTATACTACACACTAGTGATTTTATAGTATATATGTACTATCACAGTGTATCGATAGTTGAAAAATCATTTTAAAACTACTGTAAAACGGACCGTGCATCAGCACTGATTCAGTTACATAAATAAATGTTCATTCTCTTATTTAAAAGGACCAAGAACCATCAAAAAAATTTCATCCATCAAAATCCATCCCCACCTGAGACACCCCAAAACCCTTTAAAAACCCCACCAAAACCCATTCCCACCAATACAATGGGAGAGAACCATCTATTCCCATTTTTACATTAAAACCCCATCCCATAACTTTTCTTTCACACAGAACCCCTTCTATTCTCATATTCCTCCCACCACCAACTTCTTATTCTCTCCACTTTGGGTACTCTTTATATCCACCCCCATCTTCCCATTGGAGGAGAACAAACAAATCCAGGTTTCCAACACTCCCCCAAATGGGGATACACTTGATAGCAAACCAAACCCAAACCCCAAATCAATTACTTCTCTCCATTTGAATACTCTATCCAAAAAACCCACCTTTTGTTATTCATAAAGAACCAATTTTTCCTCCCAAAAACCCCACCTTTTCCATCCATTCATGGCCTCCGGCACCAGCAGAGGCGGCGCCCCCCACCGGAGCGCCTCCTCCTCCGGCGGAAGCAACGTCCGAGTCGCCGCCAACCCTTCCGAGTCGACGAGCAAGGCCATCGCCCAGTACACCGTCGACGCCCGTCTCCACGCCTTCTTCGAACAGTCTGGCGTCTCCGGTCGCTCCTTCGACTACACCCGCTCCTTCCGCACCTCCCCCTCCTCCCCCACAGCCACAGCCACGGCCACGGCCACGGCCACAGCCACCGCCACCGCCACCGCCGTCCACTCCGAGCAACAGATCACCGCCTACCTCTCCAAGATCCAACGCGGCGGCCACATCCAGCCCTTCGGTTGCATGGTCGCCGTCAGCGAGCCCTCCTTCCGTGTCATCGCCTTCTCCGAAAACGCCCCCGACATGCTCGACCTCTCCTCCCAGTCGGTCGTCCCCATCGCCGCCTCTGACAACCCCTCCGCCTCCTCCACCTCTGGCTCCGCCCCCTCCGCCCTCTCCATCGGCACCGACGTCCGCTCCCTCTTCTCCCCCTCAAGTTCCATCCTCCTCGAAAAGGCGGCCGGCGCGCGCGAGATCACTCTCTTGAACCCGCTTTGGATCCACAGCCGCTCCTCCGCCCGCCCCTTCTACGCGATCCTCCACCGCATCGACGTTGGCATCGTCATCGACCTCGAGCCCGCCCGCACCGAGGACCCCGCTCTCTCCATCGCAGGTGCCGTCCAGTCGCAGAAGCTCGCCGTGCGCGCCATTTCCAGGCTTCAGTCCCTCCCGGGGGGCGACATCCGCCTCCTCTGCGACACCGTCGTCGGGCACGTGAGGGAACTCACCGGGTATGACCGCGTCATGGTTTACAAGTTTCACGAGGACGAGCACGGGGAGGTCGTTGCCGAGAGCCGGAGACCGGACCTTGAGCCTTATATTGGGCTTCACTACCCGGCCACGGACATCCCGCAGGCATCGCGGTTTCTCTTTCGACAGAACCGGGTCCGCATGATTGCTGATTGCCACGCGCCCCCCGTGCGCGTTGTCCAGGATGAGGCGCTCATGCAGCCGCTCTGCCTCGTCGGGTCCACCCTCCGCGCCCCGCATGGGTATGCCTTTAAGCCTGTCAACGGATTAGATATGGAGTCGTATCTGTGTTCTTTCTTAAATCATTTAGATACAGATATCAATATTTGATGTACACTAGTTTGGGTGATCATGTGAGAGAGAGAATTGAAATTGAGACTTCAGGATTTCTTGTCCCCCTACAAAGATTATAGAGTACAATGCAAATTTGAAAATTTAAAATTATGATTAATCATGCACGATAATTGAATTTGAATATTAAAATACAAACATATGCTTGTTGGATTCGAGTAGTTCTTGATATTGGAATATTTTTCTGGAGCGGATAAAGATATTTTTTTGGATAATTGACAAGCTTACGCACAGGTGCCACGCGCAGTACATGGCGAACATGGGGTCCATTGCCTCCCTCGCCATGGCCGTTATCATCAATAGCTCCGACGATGAGTCCGCCAACAGTTCAGGTGGGCGGGGCTCGTCGATGAAGCTGTGGGGGCTTGTCGTGTGCCACCACACCTCGCCTAGGTGCATACCCTTCCCGCTCCGCTATGCGTGTGAGTTCTTGATGCAGGCGTTCGGGCTTCAACTCAACATGGAGCTTCAGCTCGCGCTTCAGCTGAACGAGAAGCACATACTGCGGACCCAGACGTTGCTCTGCGATATGTTGTTGCGAGACTCGCCGACGGGGATCGTGACACAGAGCCCGAGCATCATGGACCTTGTGAAGTGCAATGGGGCTGCGCTCTACTACCAGGGGAAGTATTGGCCCATTGGGGTCACGCCCTCCGAGGCACAAATCAAGGACATCGTGGAGTGGTTGCTCGCCTACCATGGGGACTCCACAGGGCTCAGCACGGACTCACTCGCTGATGCCGGTTACCCAAACGCAGACTCATTGGGGGATGCAGTGTGCGGGATGGCGGTAGCATACATCACCAAAAGGGACTTCTTGTTCTGGTTCCGGTCGCACACCGCAAAGGAGATCACGTGGGGAGGTGCAAAGCACCACCCGGAGGACAAGGACGATGGGCAGCGGATGCACCCACGATCATCTTTCAAGGCATTCTTGGAGGTTGTGAAGAACCGGAGCTTGCATTGGGAGAATGCGGAGATGGACGCGATACATTCGTTGCAGTTAATTTTGCGAGACTCGTTTAGGGGGGCGGCGGGTCAGGGAGGAGGAAATTCAAAGGCTTTGATTGATGGGAGGACTCAGCAGCATGGGCAGCTGGAGTTGCAGGGGATTGATGAGCTGAGTTCGGTGGCAAGGGAAATGGTGAGGCTGATTGAGACAGCCACCGCTCCCATATTTGCGGTTGATGCGGACGGGCAGATCAATGGGTGGAATGCGAAGATAGCGGAGTTGACTGGGTTGTCAGTGGAGGCGGCCATGGGGAAGTCGCTTGTCAGGGACCTCGTGCATAAGGAGTCCGCCGATACTGTTGATAAGCTTCTTTACAATGCTTTGAGGGGTGAGTTTGTTATGCTAGTTTTATGAATTGTTTTTTACATATCTTAATAAAAAAATGTTGTTGAAAAAAAAACATGTTGTTTGAACTTCGAATCATCGCTTAAACCCGCTTAGGTCTTACTTTGAAACCAGTTATCCTGATATACCAGTTATCCTGGGGACACCTATTTTCAGAAGAGGCGAATGCTTTGATGAGCTCATTCAAGTAGTTAGTCTTGACTTCTCACTCCATTTTCAGTGTGGAGGAGTATGTGAGAATTACTATGTTAATGTCCTAATCAGATATCTTTTACACAATTATTTGTCAAGATTTATCAAGATTGCCCATTGTACTTTGGCAATGAAAACTATGTTGGCATTTTCTTTTCCTATGTCTTATGTGATAATAGACTGTTTGAAAGGTGATCGATTATTCATTGAATCAGATTTGTGCAGGGCAAGAGGACAAGAATGTGGAGATCAAGCTGAGGACCTTTGGGTTGCAACAACAGACAAAGGCAGTCTTTGTCGTGGTCAATGCGTGTTCAAGCAAGGACTACATGGACAATATTGTAGGGGTGTGTTTTGTCGGCCAAGATGTTACAGAGCAGAAGGTGGTCATGGACAAGTTCATTCACATACAAGGGGACTACAAAGCCATAGTTCATAGTCCAAATCCTCTGATTCCTCCGATATTTGCATCGGATGAGAACACTTGTTGTTCCGAGTGGAACACAGCGATGGAGAAGCTCACCGGTTGGTCTAAAGAGGAGATGATGGGAAAATTATTGGTTGGTGAGATATTTGGGAGTAGCTGCCGACTCAAGGGAGCGGACTCACTGACCAAGTTAATGATTGTTCTTCACAATGCGATTGGAGGGCAGGAAACCGACAAGTTCCCATTTGCGTTCTTCGACAGGAATGGAAAATATGTGCAGGCACTCTTGACTGCAAATACGAGAACCAACATTGATGGGAAGGTTATTGGGGCATTTTGTTTCTTGCAGATTGCTAGTCCTGAGCTACAACAGGCTCTTGAGATCCAGAGACAGCGAGAGAAGAAATGCTTCGCGAGGATGAAAGAGTTAGCATACATTTGTCAGGAAATTAAAAATCCGCTAAGTGGGATACGGTTCACCAACTCCCTCTTGGAGAAGACTGAATTAACTGAAAATCAGAAGCAATTCCTGGAGACAAGTGCTTCTTGTGAGAGGCAGATGTTGAAGATTATAAAGGATGTTGATTTGGAGCGTATTGAAGACGGGTGAGTATCATTATCCAGTTTATAATTTATTTTGCTGCTTTGCACTGTAATTCTACTAGTAAGAAATGACCATCATTCTTGCCTTCTTTAGTTTGCCATCTATAGCTCTGAATCAGAAATAACTAGTAGTGTATGAGGTCTAGAAGTACTAAATCATGATATGATCAAATAATCCTTGGTGTGTGAGATTGATTTTGGTGGCACTGAGTTTTTTGCGGCCAATGTTTAATCGTCTTACAATCAAATTAAGAGGATCCATTAGCTTATGAGTTGTGAGGCCACCTTACTTCACTGATGTCCTTCATTCTACAGAGTAGTTTTTTGACAGAATTTCATGTTATTAATTGGGACAGTATGCATAATTTTCTTGTGTTTCATCTTCAATGTCCACATGGCTTATCCCAACCATTTGTGCCAGATATGATAATTATTATGTTATAAATGCTCTCAGACCCGTGTAGGTATTTTCTTTTCCTATTTATATTTGATTGTCTACATGTTAAATGTCCTATTATATGACTCTAAAAGCTTAATGATCAACCTGCATCATTAACTAGGTCATGGCCTGGACACAAGGAGACACAAAACATGCCTTCTGTATTTCCCAAAACATGCATGGACAAAGATTGGCAAAACAAACCTCTTTTGGCCCAATCCTCGAAAAGCCCAACTATGAGCATATTATGTCAAAGAAGAGGATGAACAAAGACTCAAAGATTCAGAGTTTGATGTTTATAAATCCCCAATCCAGCTTTTCTGTGGCTGCAAGGTCTCTAAACTGCCGCCTCTTGGTGTCCAAAATATATAGGTTGCCTTAGTTGCTCCAAAATTAAATTCGTATATGCTGCTCTATGACAAGTTGTTATGAGAAGCATGTCAGTGTAAAAGATATCTGGGATGCAGAAACTAATAGTAACTTTTGAACTAAAAAAACATGGCACATAAATGAATAAAGGATAAACATTGCATAGCTAAGAGGTCAAGTTGGATGCTATACCCTTGGCCTTGATGTACACAAAAAATTTAGGCCGATGTTTTTCTTGTCAATGATTTTTAAGGTATTACAGAAAAAAAAACACCAAAGACATCCTGGGCATCTAGGCCTTGAATTTTGACAGTGCTGTTCTACAAATCTCATGATCATCCACCTCTTCATATTAGTCGGTGTCAGTAGCATTGCCATGTCATTTGTAGGTGTGGTAAATTGATTAGTCAGGTCACATATAAGCTTGTCATGTGTTATCAGGCGTTGGTCTCCTTTGTCGGTTTCTAGTGCAATTGATTGCCACTATTCATATCATGCACTGATAAAAAAAATTCTTTGCTATCAGATCCTTGGTACTCGACAAGAGTGAATTTCTACTCGAAAGCGTAATAAATGCTGTTGTTAGCCAAGTAATGATTATTCTAAGAGAGAGAGGTTTACAATTGATTCGTGATATTCCCGAGGATATCAAGGGCTTGTCAGTTTATGGTGATCAGTTCAGAATTCAGCAAATCTTGGCAGATTTCATGTTGAATATGGTGCGGTATGCACCATCTCCAGATGGTTGGATAGAAATACAAGTTAGGCCAAATTTGAAACAGAACTCTGATGGAAATCAGCTGTTGAATCTGCAATTCAGGTACATCTGCTTAGTGTTTTTTTTTCTAATTTAGATGTATACAAGTCATAGCAGCAACTTTTCTTTCTTTGTAAATTGAATACATCATCTTCTATACAATTATATCTGCTTGAACTCTTTCCTAAACTCATCCTCTGGAAATTAAATGTAAATGAGTTAAATCATGGAAGCTGAGTCAAACCAATATGGTGCATCAAGTCATAAATCACCTATGCTTAGATATCATGTTGAAAATGGTTATAATATGAATCCGAACTCTCCTTCAATCTAGATGTATCAGTTCGATCAATATATAGATGGTACAATTAACATTAACTTAGTTTATGGACCTCGGTACATATGATATTCTTTTCCTTTCACTCATTGAGGTGTTGATAGGCGTCATCATGTTTTGTTCACAGCTGTAGAATTATTCTGGGCCAGATTTCCATCTTCAACTAGTGAGTGTTCTCTCTGAAGTAAAAATCTTTGAAGAAAAAATGATCCAGTTCCCAGAAAATAGATCAATCCGAACTTTTGAGCATGTTTTCACACTGAAGTTAGCCTTTTTGTTTGTTTTGAAATTTTAAGGCTAATTTTCATAGATTTGTTAATGATAAAGTAATTAGAAAAATGGAAGCAAAGGCCTATGGGCATAGAAAAGAGGAGTAAATCACTTATTGGCATATCTCTTGGTGTGGCTTGTATATAATCATGAATTACACATATATCAGAAACATCCTGCAGATTCCTTGGTCTCCATCTTTCTGTTTTTGATGGGTAAGATGGAATTTGAAAGACTGACCTCAATGCTTCTTATACATGAGGCCATCGCCACTAGCAAATGGTCCACATCCACAAATCATGTTAATCAAGCTCACAATACTCTTGAAGCTCCCTTTGAAATTGATATTTCTTAGGGCTTCTGTATTGATGTTCAGGATCAATTTTCAATATTGAATAAATTCCATCAGTGTAGGCTATTTTAATATTGGAGGATGTGCCCTTTATTGGGAGATGACATATGTGGACAGAGCTTACAATTTTGGGGTGCATGGCTATATTTTGGAGGAATTTAGCAAGAGAACACCTGAATGTGGGAAATAGATAACAATAATCTGAAATTTTTGTTGGCTCATAGGAATAACTAATAGAAAATTCAAGCTAACTAATGGAATGATTGTGCAAAATAAAGTTTTTAAAAAGTATTCATGAACTCAAATAAAGTTTTCATACATTTATATTGCACTTTGCTTGGGCTTTCAGAAGTGCAGTGTTAATGATAACCATCTTATACTACCTTACAACTGCAAATACTTTATCCAGACAATGTGCAGTGCGTTAGTGTCACTTTTTAAGTTTGTTTTGAGCTATCCCTTGTCAATAGTGCCCCTTAGCCGATCCCAATCTCAGATGGAGGAAAGGTTGTGTGGAGTAATCGACAGATAGCATAAAGCTTTGTCAGATCTTTACTGATCAATTCTACACTACCTTATGAAGTGAAAAGAAATGAAAGTTGAATAGGGGCTAATGTGGCGGAGTGATGACATGAGGAATGCATCATGTGTAAACTTGTTTGGTTGATCACCGTGTCATCTTTTTGCCCAAGAGTTTAATATCCATGATATTTAATTTGTAGACATATTTCTACATTTTACAGTTGCAGTAAGACAAATGCCACTGTCATTGCGTGATGGATAATAGCTAATTTGTTGAAGTGTTCCTCTCAACATTTATGTTTGATAAAAACAATTATTGATGGGCCTATTTTGATGACACAGGAAATGGAGTATTCAAGAGAATCTTACACTTAGAAATATTAGAGTATAATGTTCCACATGCACCACTTGGATGGAACATGACTTCCTGTTGTGGAATTCACCCCTGGTATTAGGTGGTAATCTCCACATTTTTCTATACTGGAATATTTTTATCCTATTTTGATACTTTGGACCGATATCTTTATTTCACTGGTTTTATATCACAATTCACTAACTGATTAACATCAAGAAAAACTGTAGTTATGTTATGAAGTCATCCAAGTGGGTTGTGATGGAGGATGGATGAGAGCGGAGACAACACAATGATGAAGGATACACTGGCAATGATCCAGTCATTGCATTCATTTTGACATACCATTTTGGGGTCGATCTATTAGACATTGATAGATGTAAACACTTCAGTATGAGAAGACCAAAGTAGTGTTTTACAGTATCTATAGATGATGATATATAGACATCATCTCGATGGCTAGGGATCCAGATTTCTTCCTTTTGCTCCTGTCTGATGTTTGTCTAATGATTGAGGTGGTACCACCCAAGGTTTCTCAAAAGAGGGAAAATATGGCTCTCTCTAATGATTTATCTTAATATTATCCATTCTTATATATATCCCTGTCATTTATAAGCAGTTAGTATTGCATCTTTGCAGTTCCATGATTCTCTCTCTCACGCAACTAATCATTTTTGTTCTTTATTTAGGATCACTTGTCCGGGGGAAGGACTCACACCCGAACTAGTTCAGGATATGTTCCACAGCAGTCGGTGGGCGACTCAGGAAGGCCTTGGACTTAGCATGTGCAGGAAGATTCTAAAGCTGATGAAAGGAGAAGTTCAGTACATCCGAGAGTCCGAGAGGTGCTACTTTCTGATCATGATTGAACTCCCCACTTCTCCAGGAGCCTCAAATAGTGCTGCAGATTAGAGATTCTCATCTGTACTAACAAAGGTTTCATTTCTGTCGCCTCTCAAATCCAAGACTGTCTTACTTAGACTCATCTGCGAGTGAGTTCTCTGTCTCCGCTGCGGCTCAACGACTGTATTATTAGTTGAGTTTTTCTTCTCCTTTTGACTTTTTCGATGGCTCTTGGTGATGATGTCATCACTACCTTGGCTGGAAGAATTAGGTGGTGAATGTTTTTTTTTAATGGAGATTGTAATGTATGTCAACAAATTGGGGAGCCTAAGTTCAAATAAATTGTTGTTAATTGTTGTCAGATGTATGTAACAAGTTGTAGATGATGCTTAAGTGGCTATATATATGTTTTTGTTTGTATTGTATAAGTTTAACCATTCTGATTGATTTTGATGTATGTAAATAACAGTGTCATACACACAGGATATCTTAGAAGTAATGACCTTTATTTTTAATGTTAAGATTGGTTTGAAGTGATTTGTTGAATCAGTCATGATGTCTAGTATTTTTTTAAAGGTAGTTGACTCTCACTTCATGGTCAGGGCTGTGCATACTTAAGAATATACACACAGCCCCAGCCCCATCTGCGGTCCAAATCTTCTTCCTTTTTTTTTTTTTAGTATACATTGTCTTTTCGAAATGCATTGTACATAGGTTAAAAAACCGAGTTAAAAATTCAACTTACAATCACGGTTGCGTGAAAGGGCATGTGACAGGTTAAAATACGGAATTTGAAATGTTAGAAATTCAACTTATAATCACGGTTACGTGAAAGGGTAGGTGACATTATTAATGCATTGGGCTCACCATAGTAATGATCTGTCTCATCTAATCTCATCAGATGGTGACTCATCAACTTAGAACCCATTCCCAATTTAATTCAACCCATCCTTCTATAAGGTCCTGATAAGACTTTCAAGCTTAGAGATTTATCGGGATCTTGTATGAGGGATGAATTGAATTAAAGGAGGGATGGGTTCTGAGTTGAGTCATCATCTGACAAGAACTGACCACATGCATCTTTTGCGGATCAAATGAAATCATTAATCAGACAAGATCAAATTAGACGGATCATTACTCTGATAGGCCCACCGTATTAATACACTCACATATTGGAATGTATTGTACTTAAAATTTTCTTGAATTTTTAGCTAAATTAAAATTCTTACTCGTATGTTTTTTTTAAAAAATTGGGTTAGAAATTCAACTTACAACCACCGTATCGACATTCCCTTTCTTATGATTAAGACTGAATGCCTTCCATTTCCTTTAAAAAAAAAAACTTACAATCACAGTTGCATAAAAAGGCGTGTGATATTACTAATACAGTGGATCCGCTAGAATAATGATCTGTCTGATTTGAAAAAGATGCATGTGATCTGACAAGATCATACTATATGCATCTTTTTTAGATCAAACAAAATCATTACTCTAATGAGATTAGATTAGATGGCTCATTACTCTAGCGGGCCACCGTATTACTAATATCACTCGCCTATTCACACAATTGTGATTGTAAGTTGAATTTCTAACTCCGTTTTTTTTTTAAATCTACGTGTAAGATTTTTAATTTAACAAAAAATTTCCAAGAAAATTTTACATATAGTCCAGGTGGAGATACCATGATGGAGAAGCATTATTTCAAAAACTTTTCAAATGCAAAAAAAATTAACCTAATGAAGCGTGAGAGCCTGAGAGGTGCCACCACACAAGTGACAAAACCATTTGGATCAATGGTGTGATTTTTTTTTGAAGGATTTCTCACCATGGAATCCGCTTCACCATGGATTCAAACGATGCCTAACTCTCAACACCATTTATGTCCTAGCTCTGTTTTAGTTATGGCACCACAAAATTTGGTGCTCAAATCTGGCCTTTTTTCCCCTCAAACTAATCATGATTAATAACCAAATTATCAAATTTATCAAGCTTTTAAAACTTTTACCGCGCATTTGATCTGTTGAGGCCTTCATGTCAAACTACAATGGCATTATAAGTAGAATTTTTTTTAAAAAAAAATTTCTACTCATTGTGTCCAAAACAAAAATTATATGAAGTATTATAATATTTTATAATCTCAGAAAGTACTAATTCCATCCTTAATAGAATGTTCATAACTTTTTGTTCATAGCTTAAGAAGTAATAGTTCTATCATTGAGTACAACTTCACAACCATCCTTGAATACAACCGTCAACATTTTGATTTTTTTCTTTTTTGAAGCACTGATTTATCTAATGAAATTCATTCTTTTATAAACACAAAGTAAATATTAATATGAATTGAATGTATGTATTTTTACATTTTTTATAATAAAATATAAAAGTATATGCTTTGTATGTGATTTCATACCGTGACATGACTACTACAAACATGGCTGTAATAAAAAGAACAAAAACCCAATTTAGATATATGTTCGACATTTGAAAAGCTGAAAATTCTCACACACGATCTGTTTGAAAAGCTGTAGATTAAGAATAACACATGGATCAATCAAATAAATGCAGAGCATAAATAATAACTCATAATAATAATAAAAATCCCAATTCTGAGCATTCTATTCTGTCAATTTCCAGGTCAGTTTTTCCATTGACAAAAGGAAGGCTTTGTATGAGTATAACTAAACATACATATCAGTACATTTAAGGGATATGGACTAATTGAACAAATCATCTTCTTCCTCATATTATAGGTATGAAAAATAAAATGACAATAAAGCAAATCCTAGTTCTGAATCACAAAATTATATCTATTTCTCTCAGTCAATTCAATGAAAGGAAAATATATATTTTAAAAAAATAAGGCATCAAATATTGAGCGTCGCCTTATCCGGTATTTGATTTTGGTATCCATGTGGTTCCACTTGGTTCATCTAATAGGGAAAGACCCACTGCTTCAACCTCCTCCCTAATCCTATCGGATGTCGCATAGTCCTTGTTTTTGCGTGCGATGGTTCTCTCTTCGATTCTCTGCATCACTTGTTCGCCTGTCAACCCAGACCTAGTCAGCGCCTTATCCTTCAACTGCTGCAAAACCTGTTGGAGAAAAGCTGACTGAATGTGACTTAAAAGTGGTAAGGTAACATTACCCTCTTATAAAGACAATTTAAAATTATAATACCTCAGATAGAGTTGATGATGACAACAGTCCCATAATACTCATAAAATCCTTGACTTCTTTCTCTAGGAGAGTGAGAGCACGGATCATAGGTTTCTGTTGCTGCTTCTGCAGAATTTTATCAGTCAAAAACAATAATCAAACCATAATGAGCCGTATACTAGAGATTATCTATCTATGGCACTGCTTGGCACCAATTTTCAAAACCATCTAACAATCTATTAAATGATTGATTCTGAAAAAAACTACTCTCATCCAACTTTTTCATAAAAAATTGTTTTGTTGACTTTTAAAACATAGAAAATCCAAAATCTCAATTCAAAAGTTGTAAGTTCAAAAATACCCGTTTGGAATTGATTATCTAAAAAATGATTTTGCAAAGCAAACTCAGTTTCATAATTTATTAATTTATTTTTTTTAAATGTATTTGACAATTGGTAAGCGGGTCATGTGGTAACTTAAAAAAGGTGGAGTTTTGGTGGTCAAAGACCATATGACATATGGCCAGTTGGAACTGCATCTAAACCCTAAATCCTATAACTCAGTCAAGCCATAGAAAAGAATCCACTAATTCTCTGAAACACTCAAGCGTGACTGCAATAAATCTCAGAAAAGGAGTGATCAATGTATCCGAGTCCACAGTTTTAGCAATAGCCAGAATTTAAAAATCCTTCCCACAAGCCAAGGCAAAGATTCTAAGGACAATGAAGAATACAGAATATTAAAGGAAAAACACACCTTAAACTTGGATAAATTGCTATTAATTGACTTCAACAGCTCCAGAAAATCATCCACGACTGTGTTCGTATGCAGATCATCGGACATTGAAGTTTCAAATTTACTATGGAACTTCTTGATGAGCTCTTGGACACCAGCAGGGATTTTCACCTCGAGAGAGGCTTCTCGAAATGGAGATAGAGCTACTTCACAATCATGCAGTGTCTGTAAATATTATATAGGCATCTAGTATATCAATTATCAAACAATGCATACGGATGAAGGCACATAAATAACACAGACAAATTACCTGATACATATAGAATAGGCGTTGTGATGCTACTTCGAGGTCTTTGGTTGAGTAGTTGACTGGAGATCGATAATGTGTACGCATCAAGAAGATCCTTAAAGCCAATGGATGGTACAGACTAGTAATCTATGATGCAAGGATTGAGCATGTGGTCACTCTAGATCCTATGCTATAAGGAAAACAGCAACATAACATCTCTCCTCAAAAGTACAAGAAATGTCAAAACAAGAATCCACCACTAAATTCTTCTCTCACCTGCCGAATTGTAAAAAAATTTCCTAGAGACTTTGACATTTTCTCATTGTTCGCATTAACAAAGCCATTGTGCATCCAATAGCTCACATTGCTTTCTTCACATGCAGCACAGCTCTGAGCAATTTCATTCTCGTGATGGGGAAATATCAGATCCATCCCTCCCCCATGAATGTCAAAGGAGTGGCCTAGATAATGAGCACTCATCGCACTGCATTCAATGTGCCATCCTGGCCTTCCATCACCCCAAGGGCTTTTCCAAAATGGCTCACCGGGTTTTGCAGACTGCAAAAGTCATATAATGATTTCAGTTTACTAAAAAAAAGTAAATAATCTGATCAATATGTTTACTATAAAAAGAATGTCAACACAAATGACCATTGAAAAGACAAGTTTGCTCACTTTCCATAATGCGAAATCTGCAGGGTTTCGTTTTCTTGGATCAATGTCAACTCTTTCACCAGCTCTATTATCACTTAATTGTCGTCCAGATAAGCAGCCATAATTGGGGCTCTTTTCTACAGAAAAGAACACATCTCCATTGACATCATAGGCGCATCCATTATCTATGATCTATCAGAAAAGAAAAAAAAAACAGATATTACATTTAGACAATTGTTGATGTCACAGTAAGATGGAAGAAATTTTCTATTTTTTTCCCAACAGGCAACAATGGACGTTTGATGCACATAAATCCCTTCCACATATCAAAAGATCATGATGTCTAGATTACTCAAATGGACATGACATTGCCACATGCATTCTAGAAGCCAGGAACTGGACATGCGTCAGCATCAGCAATTTGAAAGCAAGTGATTGACAGTATAAGACAGCTTTTTCATTGAATGGGACGACGACAACAAAAACTAAAATTAGAGAATGACAAAAAGGAACAGACTTCCTATTGATTTTTTAAAAATATGTTTACATAATGAATCCATCTATACAGTGGGGCCCAGTGATGGCATAATCTAAGCAAAACAATGTTCTAGTAAGAGTCGTATAGAGAATGCAAATAAAAATGTTTAGATGCAGAATCTTCTGAACAAGCATTTGTTAAGATGAGCCTTTAATTACTGTCCAACTGCTCTCCTTGTAATTATACCCAATGTGATTAAGAGGCATGCCTTGATGTGCCTTAGGTGCAAGGCGCACCCCTAGGGCCTGCCTCAATTGTGCATCACCTTACTCAAACAGTCATTGCATTTTCGGATCTTTTGTGCATTCTGCGCGTCTTCTTGAGTTTATGCCTTTTGTGCCTTGATGGAAATTGGAAAAAAAAAACACTGTTTGTTTTTTTTTCATATATATTGACAAACTAGTTAACTATAAGATCTGCTTTTCTTTTTTTATTCTACTGTTTCTCTCTCTCTCTCTCTCTCTTTTTTTTTTTTTTGCTAAATGTCCTTAGGACACCTCCATTGCTTCCTTGGGGGCAGGCTCCTTCTCGAAGAGTTGCCAATAATACCGCCCTACTGCTCTAAATATATGATCTTCTCCCTTAGAAGATGTATTCAGATCGAGTAATTCATATAATCCAACATACCAATTAAGGAATGAAATATTGGAACTTTGCTATTTGTTCCAAACAACTTTTTTCCCTTCTTTTCTGGAAGCATTCCCACATCTCCATTATGTTTTAGAAATCACATTTAGAATCAAGAGATGACCCTACCTTTGTCCAAATATGAGTGCTAAACCAATAAGTGAAGAATGGGTGGTCTCTTGTTTCATCGTCCTCTCCACATAGGCCACACGCTATGTTTCCATCATTATCATTTGCCCAGTTTGCATAGTGTACTGGCACAGTCACTTTTGTTCATATGCTATGTTGCTCTCCTTTTTTCTTTTTTTTTTAAGATTTGGTGTCCCTAGGTTTGATCCCCCGACCTCCTTTTCTGAGAGGGGGGTGCTAGCCACCTTAACCAAAAGTTGTTCATATGCTATGTGGATCTTAATGTTGGTTATGGATGCAACATCAAAGAGACGGTGATAACCAGGCTATAATTGCTCCTAAATGATCTAATGTACCTTGTCATTAGACCATGGCATGATTTCCACAATAAAAGGGATGCATGTCACATAATTAAAAAAAATAATGGGGCAGACAGGCACCTTAGATATCATGTCTATGATCTGGTTCATGTGGTCAGAAACACGTGGTTCATGCGTTGGAGGAGCACTGCAGATCTGTCATATCTTTCAAAAATTCTTTGCAATACCGACTGCTCAAGCTTATTGGGTCCTCTTTCAATTCATTTGCTCTCCGGATAATCTGTAGGGAAAATAAAACAAAATAAAAAAGATAATTATGATCAACAAAATTATATTTGCATGTTCCATGGAATAAAAAAATTACATAAGCCCATCACAATCAATAAAAAAAATCAACTTTCTAGAGAACCCATAAACAAAGGGTGCATCTATTCCCTCCAACCACATCCCCACCAACCAAAAAAATTTGGTTAGTGGGGAGGGGGGGGGGGGAGAGAGAGAGGAAGGCGGCATGCGAAGTGAAAGAAAAAAGGAAGGAAAGAAAGCGAGAGAGCCAAGGAGGGTGGGGATAGGTGGCGGCAGGCTGATGTTGGCAGCGGGTGGAGTTCTCCCCCCCCCCCCACTCATTTTTTTGGGTTGGTGGGGATGGGAAGTTGGTTGGGGGAACAGATGCATCCATAAACAAAAGCACAAAAAATTGAACAAACGCCCAGAATAATTTAACTCAAAATTAGAAATTAGCAAAAACAAGCGTGTGATTTAAACAATGCAGTTTCCATTTTCAGTATAATATTCTAGAACAAACTTCACAAGTTCATCAAATAAATAAAATTTGTACAAAAAATTACAACTTACATACAAAAATATCAACAAAACCAAATATTTTTAAAAAATCCCCCAAAATAATTTACTCTAGATTAAAAATTAGCAAAAAATATGCGCGTAATATAAATAATGCACTATCCATTTTCAGTATACAGAGTAGAAACAACTTCATGGGTCCATCAAAATATGAATTTATATATAAAATTTATACCAAAAACATATTTTTACAAATTAAACCAAAGATTCTTAGCAAAATTACTCACCTTATCATCAACATCGGTGAAGTTACGAGCGTAGGTGACTTCATAACCCAAGTAATTCAAATATCTGCACAAAATATCGAATCGCGGATCGGAGAAGTCATAGAAGAAGCAAAGATAGAGTTTTTTTTTGTTTGTTTCACCTGTAGAGGACGTCGAAGGCCACATAAGCTCGGCATGGCCGATGTGGCTCAGATCGTACGCGGTGACGCCGCAAACGTACATTCTGACCTTCCCGGGGACTTTCGGGACGAAGACCTCCTTCTGCTTCGTCATCGTGTTGTAGATCTGAAGCTGCGGCTTCTCCATCGCCGGCTCCTTCTCCATCGCCCGTTCTTCTCAGATCGTATGCAGTGAGGAGGAGAGGTAGATCGGACGGTTTAAAACTCGTTTCAGAAGGTCCTCTACATGGCCGTTTGAAAACTATGGACAGTTTTGGGTCTGCGAAAAACTGTTTTCCTCGAACTTGTTTATAAACATAAAATCTGGGTCAACAGATTTATATAAAATAAATTGCTCAAAATTTGAATTTTCTTAAAGAGTGAAGAAACAGCTTTTTTACAAAAAAAAAAAAAAAAAAAAAAAATCAGTTTTAAAACTCAGTTTATATTTAAATTTAATTTTGCAATCGTACAACTAAACACAATCGGACTTATTATCTATATAAGAAATAACATGTCATTTTTTTTTGGTCGGTAACATGTGTTATTATTGCAATTCAATAGTATACAATATTTTTGATAAGCAATAAATATGTTTGTTGTGACGGTAGAAAACATAAAATAAATTGTAATGATATTTGTTGAAATAAATTGTATAATAAATTTTTTTATTGTATAATTATCAAAATACTTTTATTAATAAAAAGATAATAAATATTTGTAAATGTATCATTTAAAAAATGGATATTATGTAAAACATTAAATAAACTATAATCTCAAAAACATTATTTACTTATAGCTTTTAAATTTTGGGCTAGTTTGGCAAGAGGATAAATGTTGAGATAAAGTGTAATTATGGGGATAAGTGAATGGGAGGATAGAGGATAAGTGAGTGGTATAAAAAATAATTATGATAAACTGTTGATAATTGTCCCAGTTTTGAAATGAAAATTGGGATATTTTGTTCCACCTAAAGGCTGGGATAATATTTATCCATACTTTTTATTTCAATTTTGATAAATGTAAATATGAACAAAATTGATGGATTTTTTATCTCCTAAAATTTAAGACAACATATCCTCAAATTTTAACCCATTGCCAAACTAGCCTAAAATTTTAAATTATTTTTAACTTACATAATCTCCTGTATTATTTTTAACAAACAATAAATAAACAACCAGTTTAGTTTTGGGTTAATAAATGAATTGAAATGGTCGATGTATTGATGTTCTTTAAGAAATTGAGCAACTGTTATGGTCAGTTTTCACTAAAAAAAGATCAAGTTTTGGATTAAAATTCTTAAGCAAGACTCCAATTGTATTCCCTAATGAAAATGTGATATCTTGGAAGAGAGAGACCATTATTTATAGATATATATACATTTGTGTAGACATGATAATCAGGAATTTGAATTTGTCTTGGGTTGGTGAACAAAAATGTATTAAATAGAATAAAAAAAAGGAATTGCAAGATAATATTTATTATGTATTGGGATGCATATTATATTGTGATTGACATATAGAACTTGATATATAAAACTTATTAGAGATTTAGAGATGTGTTCGAAGAAAATACATTAGAAATAAAATCTAGAATAAATCAATTATCCATTAAAAATTAAATGTTTTAATTTTATTGTTTTATGATTAATGAATAAAATATCATGAACATACCAAACAGAGTGATGGAAAAGAATTCAATGATGTAAAAAGATTTGTCTAAATACACATTGAACTAAAAAAAGACAATGGATGTTGATACATGCAGTTAATCATACTCTTTACCATTCTCAAATCTATATCCTAGTTAATGTATTCATTCCATTGGATACGAATACTCATACTTTTTTTTTTCTCTCCCCACTAAAAAAACAACAGTGTCTTTTTTTAGAGTGGGGACAATAGGGGGAAAAAAAACGAGAGAAAGAGAGCAGGAGAAGGGTGGCGGGTGGTAGGGGGAATGGGGGAGAGAGAGAGAGGAGGTAGATGAGGAAGGGGACGGGAAAAGAGAGAGAGAGGCCAAGTAGGGGGAGAATAACTGATGGAGGGCAAAAGAGGTCAGAGTTGGGGAGAGAGAGAAAATAGAAACCCTCACCTAGGCCTGTCAACTGGTCGGGTCTAGACCCGGACCCGACCTGATCCGGATCCGATTACACGTGTAATATACCCGACCCGAGTTGGACCCGACCCGGCGGACCCGAACAAACAAACGAGTCGGGTCCAGGTCCACCCCTCCCCGACCCGTTGGACCCGAGACCCAATTGTTTTATTAATATATGCTCATATATTATAAGACTATTAGTATTAGTTGATACATAATTCTATTTCTTACTTAACTTATGTTTGTATCCATAAGTTCATAAATCATAATCATAACATTTTTTCGTTGTGTTGATGTTGCAACTTGCAAGAACTTGATTGTTTAATATGTAATAAACTTAGTAATGTATTATCGTCGTTTGTTTTGAACAATTAACTTATTAGCTTTTGAATTTGTATAATTAATTAGTTTGTTGCATGATTTATGTTTATTATTTTAGTTAATATGTTAGTGTTTATTGTTTTGAATGTTGTTTAGGTTAATATTGTTTTCAATGTTTGTATAATTAGTTATCTTTATTGTTTAGGTTAATATGTTTTTATGTTAGTGGTGATTGTTTTGGATATTGTTTAATAATTCATTTACTTCTTTTAAATTATATAAGATTATATTTAAACATAGTCTCATTAATAATAATGTTTTATTATAAAAAGTTTCAAATAGAATGATAAAGCAAACAAATACATGAGTTCTTCCGGGTCCGGATCCACATTTCCCCGGACCCGCCGGGTCCTAGATTGGACCCGGACCCGTCGGGTCTTGCCACGGGTTGGGTCCGGGTCCATCCCGACCCGACCCGGACCTGACCCGTTGACAGGGCTACCCTCACCCTCCTCTGTTTGTTGCCTCTTTTTTTGTATGTCGCA
Organism: Acorus calamus; assembly: GCA_030737845.1. NCBI lineage: Eukaryota > Viridiplantae > Streptophyta > Magnoliopsida > Acorales > Acoraceae > Acorus > Acorus calamus. The sequence goes on along the minus strand of CM060861.1, from coordinate 11,477,579 downwards.
GTCCTCCCCCATCTCAGTCTTTTTTTCTGTAGCCCTCCTCCATTGGTCTGGAAGAGAGAGGGCAGCGGGTGGAAGAGAGTAGAGGAAATCGAAGAGCAGGGAGGGGGAGAAAGAGAGACCCTCGCCCCTTGTGCCTATTGCTGTCCTCCCTCTCCTTTGCTTCCGTTGTCTGCTCTCTTATCTTTTTTCCCCTCTCTTCTCCTGCTTTCTACCGTCCCCACCCTTAAATTCTTTTCTGGGGTGGGGATGGAAAATGGGGTGGGAAGTATCCCTTCCCTTACCTCATGTTCTGAGAAAATAAAGGCTAAACATTAGCATAAGTAATACCATGGCTCCCCTGAGTTTACACATGTAATGCATTTCCTCTGATGATCCATCACTTCAACGGTGATAAAAAGGCCCAGATTTTCGACTGCCTTGGCCGAGAAGAAAAACAGCACCCTCAACCAAAGACAAGGCGAAAGCTCCTCCTTCTCCTCTCTCTCTCTCTATAGACGACAATGGGTTCCAGGTGGTCTCCGTACGACAACAATGGAGGGTAAGAACCATCGTTTCCTTCTCTCTTTCTCGAACCCTAACCCTGGCGACCTCCTAATCCACCGACGTCTTGTGTCTGTGAAGGACGTGCGTCGCCATCGCGGGCTCGGACTACTGCGTCATCGCGGCGGACACTCGGATGTCGACCGGATACAGCATCCTCACCCGCGATTACTCCAAGATCTGTAAATTGTGAGATCTCCTTCTCTTCCCTTTGTTGGTTCCTTTTCAAAGTTGTTTGTTCTGCACAAATCGATCGTTTTGAGTTGCTGTTGAAGATGGGATGTTGTCTCTGTTGTTTGGATTGAATCGATTGGATGACTAGTCTGTAATTATAGGTCAATTTGCATTGCGGCCACTCTTTATTGAATAGGGTTTGATATTGGTGGTTTATGTTTGAGTTGAAGACGGGGTTTTGAATCCTTCAGTTTGTGCTATGGATGTCTCCCTGTAACTTGTAAGAGCCTTCATCTATTTTTAGAGTAAATAGTTACTGATGGCGAGATTCAATCTTTCTCTAAGACCTTTAACACTATTATGCAACCTGTAATGGGTAATATAGGAGTGAATTGGTTCATATGTGGCTGAAATTTTAATCTAGAGATAGTTGTGCCTCGCTACTTGCTACAAGTGTATTTCTTTGGGAACAACCCATCTCTTTGGTTGAAAGTTTGGCATAATTTTATGATTAATCTTTTGGATATTTCTGCAGGGCGGATAAGGCCGTGATGGCATCATCTGGATTTCAGGCCGATGTGAGAGCTCTACAGAAGAACCTGGCAGCCAAACATTTGGTGGGTTGTGATAAGATAATGGTTTTGTATTATATTCTTTTAACACACCCATTTTACGGGACATTATTACACACTAGAGTTGCAATTTAATGTGCATGTCTATCGTATGAAGACTTTTTCCCTAACCAAGTCAGACATCTGAATGCTTGTTTCCTAGGGATTCATGTGTATATTATGCCCATACTGTCTATTATATTGTGCCTGACGTACATGACATATCTGAACCATCTCTTTTATCTTTTGGGGGGGGGGGGGGGGGGGGGGGGGCTTTCAAGGTATTTTGTTTATGGGGGTCATATACAACAAAATTGTACCCTTCTTTAATCAAGACATATCAGAGCTATCTCTCTTATATTTGGGGGCTTTTCAAGGTTTATTTTGTTTACGGGTCATACACAACAAAATTGAAACCATATACCTTACCTCTTTAAAAAAGACATATCAGAGCTATCTCTCTTATATTTGGGGGCTTTTCAAGGATTATTTTGTTTATGGGTCATACACAACAGAATTGAAACCATACACCTTACCTCTTTTATTCTGTTTCCTCATTCACGTTATATTGTCTTAAGATTTTTACCCTCAAAAGGAAAACTAATTTGAAATAGAAACTCTAAGGAAAAAATGTAAGAGTTGAATTCATCTTTTTCTCTATTCAATTAGGCTTGTCAATTTCTAAGAACTTGTTGTATTAGGCACGTGGACACCCCTAGACACCTTTGAGGAACCTGAATGTTTAGACATACAATGGACTAGTTACCATAATCTATAAGCTGGTTATTTGTATTTGAAAAGCCTGCATGTAGTTATCTCACCCTCCGGTACTTTCAATTTATTATAGTTGGCATTTATAATGATACACGAAATGCATCAACTTTTCATTTTTCTGCTCATGTTTTCCCATCACACACACACACCCACGATAGAAATGGTTCTTGCATCTATATTTTCTGAGGCTACCTCATCAGACACTCTGACACACTTTGACATTCTTTTTGGTTGGTGACACTATTTGATTTGTTTCCTGAACTTTATCAACATTACAATTACTATCTATATCAGCAATATCCAATGGCAAGTGATAGAACATTCTTCTTGACAATGATGTGGTGTCAAGTTTTTTTTTTGTTTTTTTTATAGCGGATATCAGTTCATGAATTCCATTGCATACACAACTTAATTTTGTAAACAATGCATAAGAAAAGTTCTAAACAGATTTTGCTGAGAATCTTACATCATCTAAGATGCCATGTTTAGTAATTTGTTTCCCTTGCTTTCATCACTTTCCTAGCATAGTGACCCTTATATGTGTATTCATTGATTCTTCACATTTTTATCATCCGAAATATAGAAGGACGAGTCTGCCCACAGTGCCTAGCTTGTTTTATTAAACCCAAGGTTCTAGTCTCAGAAATGGGACATGACTATTGAGGCACAGGACACATTTTGCACAGTGAATGCATGCCTTTGCAATATCATAGTGTTTGATTTATAATTGAAGAATGCATGACCATCTAATCTCCTGGATAAATTTCATAATTATTTGATACATTTCATTTTCTTTTATTGCATATCCTCTATTATATAGATATGGTACTGGTAGGATTTCTATTTCCATGTTCATGCCCTCAATTTTGGATAATATAGAATTGTATCTATGCATCATGTATCACCGTCTTGTATAGTTACCATAGGCCTTTTGATCTATTATAATATCAAATCAACTTTTTTAAGTCAAGGTAACTAAAAACATGGCCTTCGTGGTTCCCATATATGCTTAACAGAGTCTCATTCATGAGACGGACCTTCAATCCAAAATGGATACAATGACATCTTGGATGTCAGTGAAAGAAGTCTCAGTTGTCTTATGATATTTGTACACCATAGTTAATATTTGGTCTGATGATTTCTATACACCAACTTGATAGTTGTAAATTTGGTCATAATTCTGGAAAGGAAGAAATGGTGGTCAGCAAAAATTGAGAGCTATGGTAACTATACAAAATGTATGAGATGCACAGCGTAGAATTTAACTCTTGAATTTTGGCTAATCCGTCATTGTGCTATGCTTCAGACCTATCAGCATCAACATAACAAGCAAATGAGCTGCCCGGCAATGGCTCACCTTCTTTCCAACACACTTTACTATAAACGCTTCTTCCCATACTATTCTTTTAATGTCTTAGGTGGACTTGACAATGAAGGTGAGATCATTGGCTCAACCTCGCAATTTCAATTTCCAATCCTTTCTCTCTCACGCATTTCCAAGTGGTTGGTTTTCAGGGAAAGGTTGTGTGTTCACATATGATGCGGTTGGCTCATATGAGAGAGTTGGGTACAGCACACAGGGCTCTGGTTCAAGCCTCATCATGCCCGTCCTCGACAACCAACTGAAATCCCCTAGCCCCTTGTTGTTGCCTGCAAAGGTCTGTCATGCTACACGAATACTAAAATTGCATAAATATGTAATATAGTAGCTCTAAAGCCAGTGATTTTGTTCAGGATGCGGTCACTCCACTGTCCGAATCTGATGCAGTTGATCTAGTGAAAGATGTTTTTGCCTCTGCCACTGAAAGGGACATCTACACGGTATGTCGGAGTCCTAAACCATCTTTTATCTTCTAAACGGAAAATTTTAAGTCAGTCCTTTTCGCTGCCCCATTTGTAGTTCACACACATTTTGAATTTTTTTATTTGAAGTATATACTTGACTAATGAAGTTCATTCTTCTATAAAAATTAAAATAAATACTCGTATTCGTAATAGATTACATATTGACGTAGTAGAATATATATTACATTAGGCGATTTGATATACTGTGTGTTAGTGACGTAGCAATTGCAAAACGGATCGAGTGTGTCAGCGCCCTTCTGAAAAAAGTTAACCAAAATCACCACTAATTGTTGTCAGTTTTCTTCTGCTTTTAAATGCTTTGCGTTATGCTATGCAGGGTGATGCGGTGGAAATAGTGGTTATAAATGCCAAAGGCATCCGACGCGAGTCAATTGATCTCCGAAAAGATTGATGCCCTGCTTTGTTGTTACTGCTTACATGGAGACTGAGACCACACCTATGGTTCTGATTCTGGTGAGTTCCTGCACTTTGTTGGACGACTGTTTGATTGGGTGATGTGTTATCCTTGGTGGATGTAAGTAACTATATAACCAGATATATTTTGTTTCAGTAGGGGGATTTGGCATGTCTAGTGATTTTATGGATATGCCGACATGATTTATGTTGTAGCTTAGCTACTGAAAAGAATTATTTGATAAAGGAACTTCTGTGTTGCACTCCTCACAGGTGGTGAGTAATAAGAAACCAGACATGCCAAGAGCGTTATCATTATGATCTGAACCCCGACCAGGGGTTTTGAGAGTTTGTGTTGGTCTCCAATTAGGGTTGACGTGTCCCCTCAAATCAAGGGTTGATATTTTATAGATGTTGAGGGTACGTGTCAGACTTTGATTGCGGACTTACAAAACTGATGGGATACTGTAATGCTGGTCCTCATCTCTGTTTAATTGTTTAATTATTTGTGAAGTATACTTAATTAATAAAATATATTCTTCTAAAAATAATGAAGTAGATATGATATCATAGATATGATATTTGTGATATGAAATCTTAGCTAATAAAAGATACACATAGATGACACAAGTTTTTGAAGTGCCCATGTAGGTTTTTTTTTTGGTTATTCGACATCAAAGGTGCATTTTCTTAAAGTTGATTATTGATGCACACAGATGTTCTGATTATTTTAAGTGTAAATGCCATTGATTTTTGATAGTTGAAATGACTCCATGTAACGTGTGTGTGTATATAAAGGCAAGAAACAAAGAAACAGAGATATTATCATACCAACAAAACCACTAATAAAACACACACAAGTACACCAAAACAGTAACATCACTGGAAGCATCAATACTAGATACTTCAAATCTCCCAGACCAGACAACATAACAAAACCTGGATAACAATACCACTCTCCCACACTATTTACTACTCCATAAAACACAACCCCACACCTTCATGACAGATTACAACAAACTGATCCCATCAACAAAAAACCACAATCACTAACAACACTGATAACATAATAAAACATAAAACATAACATAATCCCCACATAGTGACCCAATGTAACCCCCTCTCTGATCACTGTGGCCCGTCCTCTTTGGGGACATAAATCCTCGCCCAAAGCTGTCGACCATAAACGAAGAACTTCTTCAAACAGACCCCATTGAGTATGATAGGGATGAACGTCGCCTGTGTCAATATAATCCTTCCATACATTGGAGGCTCCCCAAAATTAGTTTTTCAAGCATAACTCTCTCAACACATCGTCCATATCGCCTACAAAAAATACGTATGTATATAAGAAGAAACGTGTATATCGTATATGAAAATTGATCTTATGACATTCTCATGTAATTAACATGCGGGTTAAGAATATCATGATCTTGTCCAATGAAAACACGTCACATAAACATGAAAAATGTAATTTCATGAAAATACTACCATTTAAAGTATTCAAATAAAAGAATTTCAGTTATATGAGACTAAGTTAAACAATCATTTTATAAAAAAACTTTCGACTTGTGACTAAAATCTTACAATTTTTGTCACAAGTCAAAAGTCTTCCAGACCTGATCAGATCTCACCCTCACATACGTACTGATTAAAGAAGTGCGCGATCTCCTCTCTGGTCAAAGGATTGATGGACCCTTTAGAAAACGTAATAAAGATCGACCTCCTCCCCTCATGCGACATCTCCTCCTGCGGCACCCAGGGCACCGCCATGGGATTCAACCCCCTCCCTCCCGCCGCCCCCGATCCCCCCTCCCCACCACCACCTGCCGCCGCCATAGCCCTTCGTGCCGCAAGGTTCCCCTCATCAAAGATAAGGTTACAAACATTGGTGAGTTGCAACGTCACCCCTTCTCGAGATATATCACGATGAAAGACAAAGAACCGGAGACCGAAGGGCTCGCCGTCAGCGAGTCGGGAGGCCATGTTGGGTACGTCATCTCCGCCGGCGCCGGAGGGGGGAGTGACGTCATTGAAGATGACTTCGAGACAACGTTGGGCCTCGGCGAAGAAGGCGTCGAGGGTGGAGTCGTTTTGGCGGGAGAGGTGTTCGACGAGGTCGTTGAATTGGATGTACTTCATCCAGAGCCAGAGAGCGATCACGTGTTTGGCTGACTCTGGGTGTTTCCCGAGTCGCCTCGTGAGGCGCTCGTAGAGTGAGATGTCCATTGCATGGAAGTGCATGTAATCGTTTACGGTCACCATTTTTGGTTGGGTTTGGTTTGTTTCGATGATTGTTTGGAGGGGATGAGGTTTTATAGGTTTGATGGGGTGCTTTGGGTGTCTGTTGGGATTGGGGGGAGGAAAGGACCCTCCATTGTTGACAGAGGCGTCGTTTTGGTAGGGGTGGGTTTGTGAAGGTTTTACGTATCTTGTTCGTTGGGTTTTTATGGTTTTGTGTTTGTTTTGGGTTTTTTACATAAGACCCAAAAAATAATCTTATTTAGGACAAATTATCCTGGTGAAAATGGCTGAACTTGTGCATAAAAATCCCTTTTTTTATAAGGGTTATTATTAGAAGACATAAAATATTTATTTATTTTTTAGAAAAGGTATATGTGTGCCGCCATTACATTGATTAATAAGAGTGAAATTATAGGTCTGACTTGGGGTGAGTGGATACAGAGTGAAATAAAAAACACAAATTTTAAAAAAACAAGGTGAAAAGAAAAGATGTATGGGAATTAGGACTCAGATGGGATATCTATCATGGACCTCTCCCGGACATCACCACACTATGTTATGCCCCCACGATGAAACATCCTTACTCCCCGAATAAGATTCGGGAGATGGTTAAAATATATATATTGTGTATAAATACCCTTTAAAAGGGTATGGTTGTAAAATTTAATCCTTAGCCCCCCGTTTGCTAAACGGATTAAGTGAGTATAAGGATAGTATAAGAATGGATAGGAAAAATGGTTGTTTGTTTGCAGGGTATAACTTGGTATTACTAAGCCAGTTTAAACGAGTATAAGAGAGTATAACAATTCTAAGTAACCCCTAGGATAAGCTATACTCAGTTTATCTATTCCATGGACCCACGTATCAAATCAACTTTTTACATCTTATCACATCAAATCACCTATAAACACCTCTTATATACCAAAGGGCTCACATATCAAATCAACTTTTTTACACTTTATTTATATTTTACTCTTTATCAACCAAATAACTCAACTTTTATTCTTATGTTTTCTAATAAGAATAAAAAAAGTAGCAGAACCAAACAAAAAATCTCTTATTCTTGTAGATTTGTTATCTATACTGACATAGTTATCTATTCAAAATAACTCAACTTCGCTATCCAAATGGGGACTAGGAATATTGAGTTTAAAGGAGGATATTCTAACAATATTGGATATTTTGACGGGAAAAAAAAAACGTGGGTACATGAGAGGGGACGTTTGTTTTTGCATGCATCATCGACCTACGTGAAAGTCGTTGAGGACTTGAGGGTGGTTATTTTGTGTGTTATTTTTCGCGCTTTACATGATGATCGCTATCCTCCGCCTTCTGTGGTTTACGGATGTTTTCTGTTTTGGAGGTGGATGAGTGTATCGATTTAAACGTGTTCTTGTATTCTCACCGGAAGTGTTCATATCTAGAATTATAGAGTAAAGTAGGAAAATCAATATAATGTATTGATTTTCGATCAACTGTAATTTCAGGCTTTGAGAGAAGTTGATATTTAACATGTCTCTCTTTAAAATTGAAATATTACATTTACAACCGTTCCCTGACATTCTATAGGAAGTAAGCTTTGACCCATAATGATGTTTATATGTGACACGCATGGCTCAATGAAACATAATATACATAACTCAAGAAATGTATGAATCTTTTAAGGAACCTCATCATATGTTTGGAAAATGGAAAGCAATATCTTACATGAAGCAGTCTTGGAAAAACTTCCTAAAATTTTATGGTTTTCTTCCAAGGATTGGTGATAAAACATGTCTAGTGTGACAACCAATGTGGAAAATACACACAGCTCACTCATTTGTCTGCCATAAATCTTCCTCTTCAGTGAATTCACTTCCACTGATCGACGTGCCTGTCGATTTCATAACAAATAGGAAGGCAAATCGTAACACTTTACAGGTCTTACCAGAGTTAGGGCCTCTTTAAGTGCCTTCAAAAGATACTCTGGGTGGTCTTCAATGTGTGCAATGCCATGCTCAGATTGCATCTCACTTAGAACCCTTCCAACAATCTGGAAAATCAATCAGTGAATTTGGTCAAGAACATTATGAACGATCGATATATTACTTGAAACATGACATATAAACTGTGATATCACATTCCATGATTTGGTTCTGATTATGGTTAATTTGAATGGAATCAGGCTTCCCCAAGATAAATAAATAACTATGGTGTATACAAGAGAGGACAAAAAGAGGGGCGGATTTTCATTAGTAGAAGTTATAACCTTTCGTGCATATCCTCCATAAGCAATACCACCAATCAGAGCTTGCAGAGAATGAGGAGAATTGCCAGAATAAAATCTCCAGAGGGATCTATGAGAAATGTTCAACCAACTTAGTCAGTTCAAATGCCCAACTTATATGCAAGCACATGCATAAGATGCAGTTAGTCTGATTTACAAGTGATTTGCTAAAACTTGGAAATGATTTAAAAAAAAAATTGAACCAGTCTGTTCAGACAAATTGATTTTCATTTGGGATTTCAATACATCCAATCACCATAAATCTTAACTACATGACAACTGAAATGCTGAATAAGTTTGGAACCTGAGTACGGCTACTGATAATAAGATGATTACCAGGATATTTCATTGTCTTGAAAAGGCCTGCTTTCTTCAAACAGTCGATTGTGTGGGCATTAGTCCCACCAGCCAATTGGAGAAACCCTTCATCATGAAAAGTTTAGAGGAATTTAATAGCAATAAGAGAAGGAATTTATATTGTGCACCCCATTAATGTTTGGCATACCTTTACATGAACCTACCATGGGGCCTATTTTGAACAGCAGCCATTTCAGTGGCAAAGGCAATTGCCTCTCTAGTAGCACCTCGACCAATATCCCCACTCATGGGCCGGCCATCTAACTACGGCAGAAAATCACATTGATTTATATCCAAAATGTATTTTTAAAAGTTTAAATATAATAAGACAAAAAGGCAATGTTCATAAGAGAAAGGGCCTGATTATCAAGCTTTTAGGTTAAGAGAATCCAATAGGCAACAAATATTATAATGATAAAATATGTTAGCATGCACCTGCCACAAATTGTCCCACTGGAAATGTGGATCCATGATGGAGTAGATCTCGTTCATCGCAGATAACGTTAAATCACACAAATTAGGTAAGCTAACCTAAAATAGAATGAGAGGCAATAAGCAATAAAGAAATTTAAATTTTCACATAAATTAGTATTTTCATGTACTGATTGCAGAAAAGATGACATTGCTTACAGCTACTATCTTCACATGCCCAGTCGAATCTCCCAAATCGTGCCAAAGCTTTTGGAATAAATCAGTGCGCCTACAAAATTCTTGAATATCAACATACAGCATATAAACTTAGGCAAGCATGGAGAAGATAGCCCTACCTATACTTTAATATACCAGGAAATTCCAACCTCAACTGAAAAAAAATCGTATTAGGGGGGGGGGGGAAGAAACAAAAGGCCATGCTATGAACATAATTTGAACAAGACATGCACAAGTATGCAACCTATACTTTAATATACCAGGAAATCCAACCTCAACTGAAAAAAAATCGTATCAGGGGAGGAAAGGAAATGGAACAAAGATACGAAAAGAAAAAAAGGCCATGCTATGACCATAATTGGAACAAGACATGCACAAGTATGCTACCTTCCACTGGTATGTATCTCTATAGCATCCACATTAGGCCTCCTGAGAAGCTGGGATGTAGCAGTGGCATCTCTAACATATGCCGAAGCCCCTGAATTAATTCAACAATACATTTCAAGTTCAAAACATGGGCAACATTTGCTACCGATAAATGGACAACCATCGGGATTAAGTACGTCCATACCAGAGCATCATTAAAAAAAGGCTATACTTACAATCCACTGTAATTATGAATTCCCTTCATTACACTTACAATCCACTGTAATTATGAATATCCTTCATTACACTTATAATCCACTGTAATTATGAATTCCCTTCATTACACTTATAATTCGTAATGAACGTGTATCTATCAAGTCTAGCAATCCATTCCCCATTCTACGTCTATAGACTCATTTTCATGACTGAGGTGGGAACAGGAGGATGGCTCTTACAAAACAGAAAGTTCTGTAATTGGAAAAGCCTTACTGCTTATACAAGAGGATGATTTCCATTATACATCCTGATCAATAAAATCTTCCAAAATATGGGAAAAACACTTAAATTTCAGGGATCACCCAAGACATCTCAAAAAGCAATGTAACAACAAAACAAAAGGCGTAAACAAGCTATCCCTTAACAAAAAACAGAGGCAATATGTAAGTGAATTTTAAGCGAATTTAATTTAAAAAAAATAGAAATGTAAAGGTACCTACTTATTTTATCATATGGGCAGACTGGTAAGCACCGACCACAACCATAGCATCGTTCTGTGATCACTCCACCCTAAACACAAACAAGAAGTTTTGAATGCATCAAATTGTTCAAAACGACCAAAATTCAATATAAACCATGAAAGGCGAATTGCAAGATAATCTTTTTGAAATGATAAACCTAGAAAACAAGAAATCATTATTAGAAAGAGTGAAATTCACCAAAAATGGTACCTTCTCCAGAGCAATTGCATTTGCAGGGCAAACCCTCTCGCAAGGCCTCGAACAGTCTTTCGGGCACTCCTCCGGATCAAATTCTGATCACACAAAAACACGATTTCAACCTTATAACCAAAGAATACCTCAATCGATGAAAAGAAACTCGTCTCATACGTCACCTGCTTTGCGGAAGTGGAGGTCGGTCTCATCATCATTGACGCTGATCATCAACCACGGCTTCCGCGCCAACCCGTCCGACACCTCCACCGCCGCTTCAATCCCCTCCGCCGCCGCCGTCACCACCGAAGAGTCCGCCGCGCAGTCGATGCAGTCCACTGCGCGAGATCCGGAGGCGTCAAAAGAGGCAAAAACAATAGGGGGAGAAAATGAAATCGATTTCTAGGGTTTCTGTTTGCTTTGCCTCCGGAGAGGGCGTAGACGAGCGAGAGGTTGCGGACGTCGGCGGAGTCCTCGAAACTGGCGCCGCAGATGAGCTTCACCCAGTCGCCCCGGCGGAGCGACTCAACCGGGGGACCGGAGGTCGACGGGGAGGCCCTGATGGACTCGACGAGAGTTCGGACGGTCCGATGGCTCTGATCGTCCCTGCGTGGAATGGACGGTGGTGATGATGGGAGGGGGACTGCGGAGGCGGAGCTCACAAGCATGGCTTCACCGCGTTATGGAGACAGTGATGTGGTTTGAAATGTTTGGATAAGATGAGGGGTGCCCCTAATTGCACCCTTTTGAGTGCACACCCCTATTTTTGCACACCTATGAATAATCACTCATATCCTTTAAACAGCCCTATATATAAGTGGGGCATTAAAAATCAAATGTACACCAACCATCTTCATATGAAAGTTGAAATGGAAAAACCCTCTTCCACTCGCAAAAACCCTAAAGCCTCTACAACCCCTCTCGTCGTCCGCTCTTTTGCTCGCCATTGTTAGCCTCTCCGTGCAGTCCCTCACCGCCGTGGATGATCCAATTAGCCGTCCGTGCTCATTGTAAGTTGTGTGTTTAACGTTTCATAACTTTTTTAAAGTGGTTTTAGGGTTTCATAATTGTTTAGGGTTTGCTTCATGTTAAGGAGTTGATGGTTTGATTCATGTTTAGGTTTGGATTCCATTGATCTAAGTGATCTCATTTTTTTGTTTTTTAATACAAGCATGTAGGGATTGATACTTGTTTTATTTGCATTTGAAGTCATATGATGTGACTTATGTGTTCAGGTTTCATTGTTTTTTGTTTGGTTTTAGGGTTTCATTGTTAATGAGAGTTTAATTCATGTTTAAGAATTTTGTTAAAGGTTTGATTCACATTTGAAGATCAAATTTGATCGGATCAACCACTCCAACAAAAAGCAAATGAAATAATGAAGCTTATTTCATCCCAAAAGGCTAAAATACATGGATGCCTGGAGAGAAAAAAAAGAATTTTGCTACATGTTTCTTCTAGCAAAAGATTAGTGAATCTACCATTGAGTTGCATCAATTATTTCAAACACAAAAAAATTCAAAAGGACTTGGAATTATGGATGAGCGGATTTGGTTTTGTTTAAATTTTGTGATTAAAAATTATTTACAATTAAATTCAAGAAAAAAATATAAAGAGTTACCTAGAGTAAGTATTCTAGGATATCCAATGTTATAAATATCGATATAATCGATATATCGATCAGGGCTCAAATCGATATATCGATCGATATATCGATTGGCCGATTTTTTTTTTTTTTTTTTGGGAAAAAATGGAAAAAATTTAAAAAAACAGCAAAAAAAAAGATAGAAAATTGTAGAAAATAATAAAATGAATAAGAATAATTTGATATGAAGATATTAATAATTTTACAATGGTTTTGATTTGAAATAAAAATGCATAACTAATTAACTACAACATAAAACTATAAAACTAAGGAAATTTTATTTAAATAAATAATCCATTGCATTGGTTACAAAATCTCCTTCTTGGGTTCCACCTAATGGTATGTCATTTGTAAAATATGTAAATATATATATATATATATATATATATTTTATTTTTTTATTAAAACAAATACTCAAATAAATGGACCCATTCATATTTATGAATTTATCTCATAAGTTATGTGTTTTTTTCAAAACACACACACATATATATTCTAATGGAAAAAAATGGAAAATAACTAAAAAACAACAAAAAAAAGTAGGAAATCGAGAAAAATAATGAAAATGAATAAGAATAATATGATATGAAGATATTAATATTTTTACAATGGTTTTGGTTTGAAATAAAATTGCATAACTAATTAAGTATAACATAAAAATATAAAAGTGAGAATTTTATTTAAATAGATCATCCATTGCATTGGTTACAAAATCCTCTTCCAGGGTTTCATTTAATGATATGTGTAAAAGATGTAAATATATACTCAATGTGTTATTTTATTTTTTTATTAAAAATTTAAATTGATTCATTCATATTTTTGAATTTATTTAATAAGTTATGTGTTTTTTTAAAAATATATATAAATTCTAATGAAAAAATGTGTTTTTTTTTTTAAAAATATATAAATTATAATGAAAAAATAAAAAGTGGAGATGAAGGGTTTCGATCCCCCAACCTCACCCATGCTCAACAAGTACACTACCATCTATGCTACATCCTCATGTTGTTTCATTTTGTAGTTTATATTTAATATATCGTTTCTCACCCCGACTGACTAAAAAAAAAAGGACGATATATCGTCGATATATAGGCGGTTTTCGATATATCGACGATATATCGTCTATATATCGCTGACGTCAGCATGACGTCAGCGGGATTTCGATATTCACTCGCGAAATCATCGATTAATTGCGATTTGGTCGCCGCGATCGATATATCGACCGATATATCGATATATCGATCGCGATTTTAAACTATGAGGATATCTTCATAGGTATTGGTGTGTTGCAACTTCAAAAGGGCATAGAGTATCACTAACATAGTAACATTCAACAATACTTAATGCCACTTTTAGCTGCATGGAAGGAGAACTAGAAAATGGAAATGGAAACAGAAACAGAAATGGTTGAATTCACAAGATAGTATTCACATTTAGCCTTAGATCCAATTTATTTAAGTGATATCATATGTTCTTTTGTAGGATTTGAATCATGTTTAGGAATTATGGTTAGGGTTTGAATCATTTGAGAATAATTCAACCAATTAAGAGTTACTCATATAATACGAATATAGATTTTTTTTCTTCTTCGTGTGTGTTTTAATCCTTAGTTTAATGGGAATTGTGCAGTTTGACTCCTAAAGAATGTGTGTTATAAGAAGGTTATATATTTTAAGTATTGCTTCTGTTTGACTCATTGTGTTGGTTGTAATGTTGTGGGAAGATAAATGCGGGAATGTATGTGTTATTAAAATAATTGAATTTCTTAAAGTGTTTAAAATGAGGGTTGATGGTGGATAGTTCAGTTTGTATTAGGTTATTATTTTAATTTGAGTCTACATTGTGTTTTTGTTGGGGCACTTATGATGAGAAGAGTGATTGTTATTTAGGATTTGATTCATGTTTAAATTTTTGTTTAAGGCACGATTAATGTTTAACTTTCACATTTAAGCTTAGATTCTATTTATTTAAATGATCTCATTGTGTTAGTTGTAATTTTGTAGGGTTTGATTTATGTGTTGCATTCATGGTTGATGGTTAAATCATTTGAGAATGTCTTCGACCTCAATCTCCCGTCTACTTACGCGTCATCATCATCCACATTCACTATCATCCTTCATCGACATTCACGCCACCCGTCTCTTTTTATTTGTTGCTTGGTGTCGCCCTTCCACTCACGCCGGCCGTCTCTTTCTTCACCGACATGCACGCTGGCTGTCTTTCTTCATTTTTTGAACAAGATCGTTTGACATTTTGTTGTTGCTAGGTTTATAAGTTGTTTCAATAATGTATGTTTGGGTTAATATTTAATGTTTGAATGTTTGAGTTAATGCTTGAAAGTGACTTTGTAAAATTTCAATATTCAGCTCTTTGGATATATGTTCGACTGTTTTAATGCTTGAATCGTTCAAAAAATGAAGAATAGGATTAGACTGCTAGTATCGACACTGATATTGTCTCCATATAGCTAACCCGTCGACACACAGAATGTCGACACATAGATTAGTTTGCTACGGATTCAGGTTTCTGAAGCCCACGACACAAGAATTGTCGGCATAAACGTCAAATATCGACACTGACAATGTCATGGTTAATGGAGATGCTACGGGTTCAGGTTTCTGAACCCCGCGACACTAGGATTGTCGACTTAAATGTCAAATACTGAAGCTAAGGATTCAGATGTTATGAGTTCAGGTTTCTGAACCCGCGACACCCCCGTTGTCAATCCAAACGCCTATGATCGACACTACGGGTGTCGCGAATGATCCGAATATATGGGTGTGCACATATCCAATTATAAACGGATCTTTTGTGCATTACTCGTTTATGAGGGGTGTGCACCTTAATTTGAGGGGTGCAAATAGAGACACCCAAAGATGAGAAGAGACGAGCGAATCGGATTCGGTTTCGGATTTGGGTCCGATATGGGCATTGAAATGTGGGTACGAATGGGCTGAACTTGGGCCGGGCCTAAGCATCTGAATATCGGGCCTCAACACGAGCATGGCCGGCCCTGTCTTGTTAAACCCTCATGTTGCCATTTAGTTGCACGATTGCAAAAATGATTTTAAGCAAAAAATAAAGAAGAAAAAAAATTGAATTTGCAGGAAGATACATTTCCACAGTCTTTGAAAACTTAGGTTTTAGACATTTTTTTTATAGAAATTTGTTCGTAGCTTTTCGCCTCAGTTTTTTTTATTTGGAAATGGTTTTGAAAAAAATAGCTTCTTATAAATTGAAAAGCTGCTCAAACTCATTCTTAAATTGAATCTCATTCCATTTTATAATTCCACTCGTTGGCACCCCTCACTAATGCCAATGAAAAATGTTAGGTTCGTCGGCGCCCTTTCCTAACCTCCTCCACCCACTCCACCTCCCTCTCCTCAACCCAATGACCCCCCCTCCCTCTCTTTCCTTTTTTTCATTGCCCTCTCTCTCTCTCTCTCTCTCTCTCTCCCCTTTTCATCTCCTCCTACAATAAAAAAAATATATTGTGAAAGATATAGTGAAAGATACTCGATTACGAATCCGAACACATTTTCTTTTTTTAATTTTAATTTTAGATCATCCTCTTACTTTTTTAGACAAAAAAAATTGAATGATTAAAATTTTAATAAATAATATTTTTTAAAAACTGAGTTTGAATTTTGAAATGTAGAACAATTTCTTTTCATGTTTGTGCACAAACATACCCTTATTAGAGCATCTCCAATCATATACCCAAACTTTTACCCAAATTTAAATTTGAGTAAAAATTACCCAAAACCCTCTCCAACAATTTACTCATACTAATACTAAATCAAGTTTTTACTTAAATCTTTACCCAAATCAAGGAACACTCAAATCTTTACTCAAATTTTCAACTTCTCTCTTTTTTATCTCCACATTTTATTCCAATATGACATTTTTTTCAACTTCACATTTAGTTGAATTATATTAAATGTCTTCCCATGAATTATATTAAATGTCTTCCCATCTCCCAAATTTTCACTCTCTTGAAATCTAAAAAAAAAAGTATTCTTCTTTCTTAACTCTTCATCTTTGTTTTTTAACTTTTTATTTTTACTCCAATAAAAAAATATTATTTTTACCTTTTTCAAAAAATTGAATGATTATAATTTTTAAATTTAAATATCATGAAGGGAAGAAAAATTGAGTAGTAAAAATATTTGGAGAAAGACTTCAAAAATATTTATAGAAAATAATTAGAAGAAGATATTAAAATATTTGAGTAAAACATAAAATGATGATTGATGACACATCATATCAAATCAAGATTTTACTCAAATTTTAAGTAAAATTTAGGTACAAGTTTGAATAAGGGTTAGAGATGGCCTTAGTTGGTATTGCATTCATAGTCATGCATGATAAATTGTGTGTGTTCATGTATTATTTATTTATGTGTGTGCGCGTTCATGCATGACAACAAGCATGATAACTAGTGTACATGGGTGTGTTCATAGTCATACATGATAACTTATGTATTATTTACCATTCTAGTATTCATGGAATTTGATATGATCAAGCAAGAAATAAAGCTGTTATGTGGTTTGTCATGAATTGGTACGTAGACATGATCATGTGATTGTAAGATTTTCTTCATTCAATTAATAGTCCAGCTAAAAATAAAGCTGTTATTATAAGAGCAGTTTTTACTCATGCACGCGCGCGTGCACAAAAAGAAAAAAGAAAACCAAAGCTGAAACCGAAAAATAAAATATGAAGTCCTTCTACGGCTGCTGCGGACGCCACTTCTTGGCATCGTTGAAGTCCGTCGCGTAGTACTTCTCTTGATCCTCGCTCATATATTTTTCCCACGCCACTCGCGACACATTCCCGTACTCGTTCGACCCCGGCCCGAAACACCCCAACTCCGCAAACGTCATGTCATTCCTGCAACATAGGATAATGTCCGTATAACTTCTTTTTTCAGTTTCAAATCCAAGTGTTTTAAAATTTTTAAAATAATATATCATATGTGATTTTATGAAAAAATGAAATATATACTCCAATGAATTATATGATGGATTTACAGAGAATGTGAAAAAATTATCGAAGCATATATTTGATAATATGAGTATATGTTTTGGTGATTTTTTATTGACGCATATAAAAAAAAAAGATTTTTAGTTTTAAGTCCCGGAAACTATCGAATTTAACGATCGATCCCTCACTTCTTCATATTTTGGTTAGTCCCTGCATTTAAATGATAATTTAGGAATAGTCCCTCCCAGGGACTAAAAAACAAACTTAATAATTTAGGAATAAGTCCCTCCCAGGGACCTATTCCTAAATTATCATTTAAATGCAGGGACGAAAACCAAAATATGAAGAAGTGAGGGATCGATCGCTAAATTCGATAGTTTCCTGGACTTAAAACAAAAATCCAAAAAAAAAAATGATTTAGAATTGATCTAATCCAATCAGTTGGACACAGAGAACAACACCTCAATATTAGATGATTCCATGGCCGAACCTAGACATAGTCAATATTAAATTTATACTACTTTTAATATTTTATTTAGTTTTATTATTTCTTTTATATTTTTAAATTTGTGTTATTTTTATGTTTATATTTTGTTTGTTCTTTCTCCTTACTTTATTGGGATATATTATAATTAAAATGAGTTGTGTAAAAGAATTTAAATTTACAAAATTATTCAAAAAATTTATGATAAGAACCATCACAAAAAAAATATACGAAGAGGGATCTATTTTTTAATTTAGCCTATGGCCTCAAGGTCAGCCCTAATTAAAACAGCATTTGAAAGAGCGATTATAACATTAAGATTATTAAAATCTTGTGTTTCACAAATTTTAAAAAATCATTTCTTCGTTAAACTTTCAATTTGAGTTTTTTTTACTTGAAAAAAATAAGTGTGTTTGGGTCCACACTTAGAATATTTTATTTTCCAAATACCAAATATGTCTATAAATGCAAATCAACTTAAGACTAATAATATTATGAAGTGATAAAGAGAAATGGAGGTGGAGAGGGAGGGTATACTCGTGGCCAGCAAAGGAGCCAATATCCCAACCAGCCGGAACGATCACGTTTTCCATGTGTGTGTGGAAAAGCACGCTCCTCGCATAGGGACCCCAAGCCCTTCCCAGATAAGCAGAGCCACTGTTTAACTGGGTGAATTCGCAGTACTTGAACACGAAACCCGTCGTGTCATTCGCGTTTGACCTCCCATTCGCCGTGATCCACCCGCCGTCGCCATTCAGGTTTATATAACATGTCTGTCAAACAAATAAGAGTCATGATCATCAATTTGGTGATCCAGGCTGATCACAAGACTTGATTGGCCCTAGTTATTGGATTATTTTGTATAAGTGAGGAGGCTCTTGATTACATCAAAACCGACGTTGCGTAGCCGAAGATGAAGTCAAGAGTCCCTTGGATGCCGCATTTGGTGTACATGTGCCGGCCGGTGAGGTCGCATAGGGTGTCTTGGCGGCCGATGAAGTTGCAGAAGTAAAAGGCGACCATGTCTCCGGCCACTACCGCCGCCACCGCTTGTATGTTGGGGTCTGGCTTCCCTTCAAAGTTGTACATGTTCTGAAACCATGGGAGTTTGTTCATGTATTATTCACAATATATATAGTAAAATATGAGTCTATGAGAACATGCATGTTTTCATAGATTGGCCACACATTTTGTGAATGACAAATATTTGAGGTATCATTTCATTGCTTGGTATAAGCATATTAAAAATATAGGGATAATTATAGCATGAGAAGTACATACAACAACAATTAGGATGAGTCTATTAAACTATAAAAATGTGACAGATCATTCGAGCTAAATCAATATCCATAATTCTAAATATACTAAATATTAATTAAGATTAGTCTATTGGCCGATATATCCAATTGCAGTATGTCTCTTAATATTAGAAAAGATTCAGAATACTTTACTACTATAATTATAGATTTTCAAGCATACCCTGAAAGTCATCCGCTTTGCGACAAAGTTGTCAGCGAAGACTGAAAAGGTGGCGCTCTTGAATGTCGTTTCGTCGATGGCGACGGCCGTGCTATTCCGGCGATCGGCTCCGTACGGAAGGTTGTCGGAGCCGTCGATGATCATGGCATTGCTCCTGGCATTGTCATCTCCTTTCATGTATATGAATGGCTTGTTTTTGGGTATCACCACCTTTTCCCTAACAAAAATAATAATAAATAAATAAAATATGTTTATATATGATGTGGCATTTTGCTGGATTTTCCATCAGGAAATCCACTCCACTGCAGACCCAAATGGAATTTAAAGAGTTCTATTTTATTTGCAAATGGTACACATCCATTGTATATCTAGTCTCAAAACTCTGGATTGGTTTTTGGATTGTTTTTCACATCATTCTTAGTGTACATAGTACAGAAGGGACATGATTCCTCGTTAAAAAAAAAAACAGCAAGAGGCATTGGATATTTATGAAAATAAAAATGGAAGATTCAAACACAAATTTTTACAAGGATCTACCTATATACACCAGCCATGACGATGATCTGAAACCACTTATCATTGTTTTCTGGGACAGAGTTAACGGCATCTTGGATGCTAGTGAATTGTCCACGACCTTTTAAATCTACGAGAACTTGCCTCGCGATCTGTGCATCATCGACATCTATGTAACCGGCCACGGGCCAGCCATTGATAGGAAGAGTGGGAAGAGTTGGAGGAGGAGGAGCAACATCTTTTTTGAATGAATAAAAAAATGATGAGATATGCTACAAGTACAATTTGCATGCAATATATAGAGAAGATTGAATTAATATAAAAGATGCAAATATCTGACATTATTACATGATATTTATAGGAGGATCTCCACATATTTGATTCCCTGTTTTAATTGTGGATATTATTTTTTGAATGATTGATGAAATTATTGGTATGTCTAAAAATGGCATGAATTGATTAGGCAAGATTGTTATTTTTTTTAACGTATGGAGATATATTAGCCATAAACGGCTATCCACCTTCAGTTTTGTAAAATATTTTGTGGGGTTTATTTTCTATTTCTGATCTGTTCAAGTTTTGAAATCTACATGGATTTAAAATTTAATGAAAACCATTGGATGGAAACTACTAAAATTAAAAATAATAATAAGGGTAAAATAAAATGTGGTCATGTTTTGATTTTT
This sequence comes from Acorus calamus, assembly GCA_030737845.1. Lineage (NCBI taxonomy): Eukaryota > Viridiplantae > Streptophyta > Magnoliopsida > Acorales > Acoraceae > Acorus > Acorus calamus. Next base: position 11,456,618 of record CM060861.1, on the reverse strand, counting down.
TTTTAAATTATGTATTCATTCAGAACATGAATAATTTTCCTAAATCTTGTTTAAGAACTTTTTGTCTTAATATAGGGATTTACATCGATCCAACAAACGTGGCTGATTGGTGTGAATAATTTTGTAATTATCAAGAATAATGTTAAATATAGTCTCAAATACAATCATACGTAAAGTTCACACATGCTTTAAATGGTAAACAACGTGTGACAAGGTATATGTTTTGATAAAAAATGTACATCGATTCATTTATAATTAAATGGATCCATTTTGAGCCAATATAAAAAATTAATGGGGTAAATACTTCAACTAAGAATATATATGTCTCGCTGGATGGCTAACTAGATATATAAAATTGCGTTTGAGATTATAAGAAGGATTGTATATAAATGTAACTAGAACATTAGAGGGGTAAGATGACTCTTCTCGGTGTGTGCCTTCTTTATCTCTTTGTTTTTTTTCTTGTTTTTCCCATCCTACCTCCTCTCCATCTTTCAGAGTATGTAATTTGATTTTAATAATAAAAATCAGGTAACAAATGTCTATTTATCATTTAAATAAAAAAAACATTGGGGATGACGTGGCTCATTGATATGAACATATATGAAAACATTAGCATGAAATATCTTTGAAAAAAAATCTTTTGAGACGGCTTTTAAAAATGAGTTTGAAAAAAAAAATGTTCCAAACCAACTTTCACATGGTTTCTTTATTTGGATCACAGATCCAAAGAAAAATTATATGACTAGTTTTGTGTACAAACCCGTCTACAACTTTTATCTTTAAAAAAAAAATGCACTCGTTTATTGAATTATATAATGTTATAAAAAATAAAATACATATTAAGATATAATTAAAATATTTATTTTTAAATAATTTTAAATTTTTATACACTACTACTGTAGTTTCACACTTTCACTATTATAATGTGCCTTGAAATTTTTTTTTCCTTACGTACGTTGACTGTGACGGTAAAAGTTGATTAAATATATATGTTCTTTCAATGAAATAGATTGAATATATATGTTCTTCGTATGATAAACAATAACCAATTCCTGATTATCTGGGCCGGTCGCCTATATATCATATAATTTTTAGGAACCCAATTACAGCCTGTTTTGCGGTCTATGATTTTTTCAAAATCATACACTCATCTTTTAAAGTGCATGTTATTATATAAAATGAAATATATACTAAGATACATTAGTATATTTTTTTTATAATAAAAAAAATAAAAAAATGAGTTATATACTATGTTAGAACTCATATGCTATGATAATGTAGTATATATTACGTTTATTTTAAGGTATGAAGCGGTAAAACGGAGTGCAAAAAGCACTGCGTGTATCAACGCCCAAATTTTTATGAATCGGAAATGGTCTGTGGTGAATTTTCAATGCAATACGTCAACAAAGAAGATTTTAATTGTATAACTCCCCAGAATTTTCAAAATCAATCCCACTTGACTTACTATTTAACGCATCATAAAATAATATTTTATTTTATCAAAATATGTACTTATTGGATGAGCTTTATTTCAACCCCACTGGTTCTCTTACCCACCCCTCAAAAAAAAAATTAGGGTGGGTTAGAAAATCAGTAAAAAAATAGAGGGAGAGATAGAGGTCCCGGACGAAGGAGGCGTTGGGCGGCACGCCGGCATGGGGGAGGAAGGAGAGGGGCTGGAGGAGGCCAAGACTGTGGTGGTGGTGACGAGGATGATTCATCCTCGTGGATTCACTGATCTTGCGTCGTACATCGATCTCGTCGGCATCTCCTCCGACTAGGTACATCGATGGTCTGATGATGACAATGATTGTCTACAAGTCCGCTCCTGCCATAGGAGTCAACCTCCACTTTAGCTTCGACGTCGAGTCCCATGCTGTCGACACCAACATCATCTTCGTCTCTGTCAACACCCCCACCAAGACCCACGACCTTGGTGCCGGCAAGACCACCGACCTCACCTATGCATGATCGCAGCCCGCATGATTGCCGACGTATCCACCCCCGACAAGATCGTTGTCAAGTAGTCCATCCGTCCCCGTCAAGATCGCCGAGGCCGTTGAGAAGATATGTATGACTAAAATTGGGACAAATATATATATATATATAACGACACTCATAATTAGATGATAAAAACATGTAATTTTTGTTGGATACTGTATACTAACCTAACATTATTAGGGACAGTTAAAAAAACAACTAGATTGTAATTCCACCCCAATTAATTTTTTTTGAGGGGGTGGAATTGAATGATAGATGGTTAAAGATGAAGAGAGAAGGAGAAAGAGAGAGAAGGAAAAAGTGAGGGGCCTGTGGAGGCAGCCGAGGGTGGTTGGCAGAGAAGGGTGACGGGTGGAGGAAGCAGCGCCAGCGATGCCGCGGCGGGAGGAGGGTAAAAAAAAAAGAGAGTGTAGAGGGTGATGGTGGGTCCCTATGGTGAACAGGGTGATTCTCCTGAGCCAGTCCTCAATTCTCGCCCACTCCCGCTTTCCCCCCATCACATCCCCAAAACGTGTTGTGAACGGGAACATGTTTGTGTTGAGATTCTCTTCCAGTAATACCACCACGTTGGGCTCAACTTTCCCTCACCCTCTATAGAAGCTCGTCGCGTGGGTTCTCCATCGACACACTTTCGAGTGGGTTGCGTAATCAATTTATTATATTATTCTATAGAAAAAATCAATATAACGCATTAAAAAATTAGCTAAATTGATTTTAGTCTTTATAAAATTAAAAATTCACCATGGTTCTTCAGAAAATATGTATGATTAACATATTTAATCTCTATAGTTGAGATTAACCATATACCCCATTAATTAAGAAATGGTTAAGACTGAAATGATTTTTTTTTAATATTATAAAATTCACAGTTGATTTTTTATTTTTACAAATATTAAAATCGATTTAATTAAATTTTTTATAGTTATATCTATTTTTTCCTAGCTATATCTAGAATATTTTGCTGTCTTATTCGTCATCATATTTTGTCTTGTAGTCACATGTGCACAAAGAAAGAAAATATAAAAGTCGCAATCACAATCTCTCTCAGAAGAAACCTTTGTTTAACTCTCCAAGTTCGCGTCCCGTGCTTATCCGCCACGCAGTCCAATGCGGCGCCCGCGCCCAAATTAAAAAAAAAAAAAAAAACCCAAAAATCAAATACAGTTTAAAAAACCAAACCCTAACAACCTCTACCGTCACAACCACCCCACCATGGAATCATCACCGGAGCATCTCATCCTCGTCGAGAAGGGACCGATCGCCGTCGTCACGATCAACCGTCCTCGATCGCTCAACTCCCTCACCCGTCCGATGATGATCGACCTCGCCGCGGCCTTCAGGGACCTCGACTCCGACGACTCGGTCGGGGTGATCGTCCTCACCGGACGGGGGAGGTCCTTCTGCTCCGGCGTCGACCTCACGGCGGCGGAGGAGGTCTTCAAGGGGGACGTGAGGAGCGACGAAGCCAACCCCGTCGCGCTGATGGAGCTCTGCCGGAAGCCCATCGTCGGCGCCGTTTGCGGGTTTGCGGTCACGGGGGGGTTCGAGATCGTGCTCGCCTGCGACGTCCTCGTCGCGTCGAAGGACGCCCGGTTCGTCGACACGCATTCGAGGTTAGGCTATCTTCAATCCCGTCCGTTGATCTTTGTTTCGCAGCTTTTCATCTCGTCCGTCCGATTTTGGGTTCGCGTTGAGTCTGGTAGCCCAGGCATTCGTGTGTGCATAGTTTGACAATATTGCCCCTGCATAAAAAAAATATTTTTAGCTTTAGATTTAGTCTACACATATTTTGAATTTTTTGTTTAAAAAACGTATCCATTATCTGATGAGTATATGTTTTTATAAAAAAAAAGGTATATATTATGATGAATTGCATGAATTTATAAAATTTTCTAATGAAGTATGTATATCTTTAATGTGAGTGTATGATACTAACGAGGTCTATAGAACTGTAATTGGAAATCGGGAAAAAAAAACCGTGTAACAATGTCAATTTTTTTTTCATAATCTTTGCATATTTGGATAGTCGATCAAAATATATGATTTTGAATAAATTTAGCCTGAAATTTTGTCTTGAGCTTGGTTAATTTTCTGATCAAATAATTAATTTTTTATTCGGCTTTATAAATAAATGAGTGGGCCCGAATGAACATTTTATGCTCTAGTTTTTGGTATGTGGTTCAGTTTAATCACCAGGATGTGTGTTTTTATTACAAAGGTTGGTCTAGTTGTAGTGTTGTACTAGGTAGTATAAGTTCGCATCAGTTCTCAGTGAATTTTTTTTTTTTGAAATTGGATGGTAGGCCTTTATCTTCTATTCAGGATAGGGACAAAAGCCCAAATTTGAGAAATAACAGAGATTATAATAAACTACTACAGAGAGAGTTAGTAGACGAGAAACTACAAACTCCCATCGCTACCATAAGCCCTACACTTGGACCGATAAAAGTCCCCCCCTGGAAGACTATGGACGAGGCCCCCGCGCAATGCCTCCCCCAGTCTTGAATACATCTAATCGCCAGTTCCCATATGTTCTCCGCGTACGGGGTCTGCCCTCTGAATATAACTTGGTTACGTGTGCACCACACAGCCCAAACTGTAGCGGGAACATAGATCTGAGTGACCTTAGCTTTCACATTCCTATCTCCCGCATTCCGAAGCTCCTTGCCGGCCCTCCACAGCTCCTCGAGGGATGAGAATTGACATGACATCCCAGTAGCCAAGTGCAGCAAGTACCATACCTTTTGCACCACCGAACAAGTCACAAACAGATGCACACCATTCTCTTCTCTTCGCCACATAGCGCACATCTTGTGTCGATCATCGGGGACCAACGCGCTATACGAACTCTGGTAAGAGCTTTGTCTAGGAACATAATCCACATAAACGCTTTCACCTTGAGAGGGATATGGCAGCCCCAGATTTCCTTCTGTTTGATCGCAGTGACCTCTGTGATCGCCCACTCCCTACGCAACCAATTATAGCAACTTTTAACCGAGAAACCCTCCACTGGTTTGGGGCTCCATATGATCTCATTTGTACTTGCGTTCACTATCGAGACTCCCTGTAACAGCTCCAACAGCTGAAGGTAACATTCAATCTCATCATCTTTCAGGTTCCGCCGGACTCGCACCTCCCAAAAACTAGTCTCCCCCCGAGAAGCCCAAAACTGTTGGGCTGTGCCATCCCGGCACGTTGAAATCCTGAAGATCCGTGGGAACCTGGACGAAAGAGAACACTCCCCTATCCAGATATCGTTCCAAAACCTGATGCGAGTGCCTGACCCCAAGCGCCACCGAACAGCAGCCCGGAATAACTGTACCCCGGTCAGAATGGCCTTCCAGATCCCCGATGAGTCCCTGGAAGCCCGGGGAACACTCTCCAAGGCAAACACGTCACCCCCGTATCTTTCTCAGACTAAACGACACCATAGTAGATTCGGATATACTAACCCACGCCATAGCCACTTCATGAGCAGTGCTGTATTCATCACCTGGAGGTTTAGAATCCCCACTCCTCCAGCCCTCTTGCTACTACATACGGTCTCCCATTTGACCAGGTGAACTCTCCTTCGATCTTGCAGACCCCCGTTCCAGAGGAATCTGCGACGAATTCCATCAATCCGCTGCAAGATACCGATTGGAGCTCTAAACAGTGAAAGATAGAAAATGGGCAGGTTAGAGAGAACAGCTTGTAACAGAGTAAGACGTCCTCCTAGACTAAGGAGTTTGCTCGACCAGCCTTCCAGACGTTTTTCGAATCTACACACTAGGGGGTCCCATTCCGACTTTGGCAGTCTACCCACCTGTAGAGGCAGTCCCAGCAGTCTCGTGGGAAAGTGTTGCACCCCACATGAGAAAACCCTCGCAAAGCTGAGAACCAAGGAGTTATCAACATTTATCCCAAGGATGGAACTCTTCTGGTAGTTGATTTTGAGCCCAGATAGTAATTCAAATATTCTGCACACGAATTTGACCCCCCTGATGGAAAACTCAAACGCCTCACTTAGTACCACTGTGTCGTCTGCGTACTGAACATGCGAGATGCTCGTCCCCCCTGCCACACATTGTAGACCAGAGACCCACCCTGCCTCGGAGGCCTTTTTCATCATCCGGCTAAAGACATTGGCAACAATCACAAACAACAAAGGAGAAAGCGGGTCACCTTGACGTAACCCGTGGTTAATGTGGAAGAATCCACACGGTATTCCGTTCACCAGCACAGATGCTTTTGCTGTTGATATGCATGCTTCAATCATGCGAATCCAGTTCGGTTCAAATCCGTGGCATCTGAGGAGGTGAAACAGCAACCCCCAATCAATGTTATCATACGCTTTAGCGAAGTCGAGCTTTATCAGTACTCCTTGCCTTCTGTCCTTGTGTACTGCTGATAAACATTCCTGTATTGTCATGAAACCGTCTTGAAGCACTCTGCCGGGGATGAATGCGGACTGGGATTCATCAACTAAGAAGCCGATTACTTTCTTTAAACGGTTGGCAAGAACTCTCGACAGCATTTTATAGCACCCGTTGACCAGTGATATGGGCCTGAAGTCATTGATTTAAACCGCACCCTGTTTCTTGGGGATCAATACCAGGAACGTGGCATTCAACCTCCCAATCCCCTTAGAAGAACGGAAAAACTCCCTAAACATCTCCATAATATCTGCTTTGAGTAAGAGCCAGAATTCTTCAAAAAATCTTAGGCCAAAACCATCTGGTCCGGGGGCCTTGTCATGCTCGGCACCAAAAATGGCAGCTTTGATCTCCTCCTCCTCAAAGTCAGCCTCTAAGGCTTGGAAGAGGTGATCAGGGATCCGACCAAGCTCCTCATCAAACCAAACAGGTCTCCAATTCCTCCGCCGCTGGAAATTGCCTTCGAAGTGGGACAGTAGCTCATTTTGGATCTCCCCAGGGGAAACTAAAAGGTTGTCCTCCACTTTCAACTTTTCGATCCTGTTTAACCTGTGTCTCTGGTTGGCAAATTTGTGAAAGAACTTCGTGTTGTTATCGCCCTCCTTCAGCCACACGGCCCGAGACCTTTGTCGCCACTCTGCTTCCTCCATTCTGCTGAAGGACCACCATTCCCCTTTGAGAGCACAACGTACCTCCCTATCCTCCTCCGTCAGAAGACCAGCCTCCTCGCAGCTGTCCATAATCCCTAAATGCTCTTCCACCTCTCTCTTTCGTGCCTTCCTTGAACGTGAATCCCTAGCCCACCTCTTCTAGCATATCTTTAGGCGCTTGAGTTTAAAAGCCATCTTCGAGGCACCAGATAGCGCTCCAGCCCCTGCATTCCACGAACTAGCCACTAATTCCCTGAACCCTGGCACCAGCAGCCACCAGTTTTCGAAGCGGAACCAAGCGGGAGTCCTCTCTTGGTCTTCCCCGCAGAGGAGAAGTGGAGAATGGTCCGAGCAAATGCGTGGCAGTCCCGAGAGCCGTGATAGTGGAAAGGCCGCTTCCCATTCCGGGTCAACTAACACCCTGTCAAGCTTCGCGAGAGCCGGTTCTCCACGCATGTTACTCCACGTGAACTCCTGATTGGAAATTGGGAGATCAGTGAGCCCCTCCGCAGCAATCCAATCCGAGAATTGCTCCATTTGCGAAGACATCGTACCCGTGCGATTCCGGTCCTCCACGAATCGTGTAACATTGAAGTCCCCCATGACACACCAAGGTAGTCCGCATGACTCTTTGGCCCGACTGAGCTCCTCCCATAAAACTCCTCTTCGCGTATCATCGCAGGGCCCATAGACTGATGAACATAACCACTGCCATTGAGAGACTCTGTTTTCTAACACCACCGAGAGAGAATACTCCCCAAGCGAGTAAGAGATCCTCCTCCACAAACTGGCATTCTAGCAAATGAGTATACCTCCTGAAGCTCCAACCGATTCTTTGAACACGAACTCTGTGAGTGCCTCCCCACAAATGGCCCTAATGTCCCCTTGAGAAAAACATTCTTTCTTAGTCTCTTGCAGACAACAAACGGAGATCCTATTAGTCAAAATATGCTCCTTAATCGCTGCCTGCTTACAAGGGTCATTAAGACCCCTAACATTCCAATTTAGTATGTTAAACATAAAACACTGTTACACTCTCCCATCCCCCCAAAACATGGGCACTTTACTGTGAGTTTGTCTCCTCCGCCTCAACCGCTGAAACGATAACCGGCCTGTCCACTTCAACGAAATCCTTAAGATGCCTTCGAGTGCCCTCAGTCTCCTCCTGCACCCCAAGATCACTAGCTTTATCACAAGCCGGTGACCCTATGAACTCTTCCGGAAGGGTGTTACAGCCTGCTACCGCCAAAATTGCCCCACCCCTTGTGGAACCCTCTGAGACCGCCTGAAAAGCCCTGTCCTTGTCTTGCAGTTCTGTCAAGTCTATTGTCTCCTCCACTGCCGCCTCCCGTGTGATAGAAAAGGGTCTCCCATTACCCAAAGAATCCACCTCCACTGCCGACCCACTCCCACTGTTCCGTAAACCCACCACTTGCCTAGATTTTGTGTCGCGCTGTGACCTGTGCCCGACTGTCATCCCCTTCACCTCTTCACTTGCAGGTGTCCCTCCCAATAGATCCCTCAAGATCTTGGATAACTGGGCCGGGCTGAAGACACTGTGTTCATCAAGCCCCTGAGAGTGTGTCCATTTCCAAAAGAGTCGCCCATCTACGTTGCACCAATGCCCACCACTAACTTGATCCGAAGCCTCTCCGGAACCCGGAAGTCCTCCAGACTCCACGTCACTAGGTGACCGATCATAGTCCACTCTCCCAGGGCTGAGAGCATCCAGATATAACCCGTGGGTTGGATGGGCTGTCCCAGACTTGCATACCGGATCCAGCCCACCCGCCTCGATAAGAAAATGGGCCGGATCCCCACCACCGCTTCCCCGATAATGTTTAAACGAACCTCCCATCTTTCCATGTGTATCGGGATCATACCCCTCGAAAAGGAGAATGCATTTTGTTTCTCTCCCTCGACCACCACGTTGTCAAGCTCGCCGTAAAATCCCTTGTCCCTCCTGACAACCGATACCCTACCAGCTGTAGTTGAACTATCCGAACCGTCGATTCCTTCATCAGTCGCCCTCTCTTTGCCACGTGGGTGACCCTCCACTGACTTGACAGCTGTTTTAGGCGATCGGGACACCTTTGCAGGTACTATTCTTAATTGACGCCTCCCCCCATATCTGCCTTTGATCTTCCCTCCTGTCATGTACACCTTCTTCCTTGTGGTCGTATCAGCCGCCGTACTCCTTGGCAGAAACCCAGAATCTCCCGCCGAAGTCGACGAGATTTTGAAAACCTCCTTCGAAACCTGACACAAGCGTTTCCGAGTCGACTTACTCGTTTCTCCCTCCTCGAACACCGATTCCGGTATGACCAGATTTGGGGAAAGATGAAGCACCTTCGATACCTGAATCAACGGGACCGGTGCTGGCTCGGCCTCCTTGGTCGCCAGTACTGTCTCACTCGTCGAAGGAGAGACCACCGCCTCCTTCCTGAAAACCCTCCTCTTGCTACCCATAGCCACCGCCTCCGCGAACGACCGTGGACGTACTTCTGAGAAGACTTCCACCACCACCGACCAACCATCCAGATTCACTGTAACTTCCGATGGGATCTCCACCTCCGTCCCACACCAAACTGATGCCTTTATAGCAAGGAAGCATTCCTCTGCTTGGAGATCTTCCCGGAAACCTAACAGGTGCCCGAAAGATCCCACGATCCTTCTCACTGCCCCCTCTGTCCTCTAAAGCAGTGGAATATCTCTGAGAACCACTTCCATTTTTTGGCCCTCCCCTTTCGTCCTCCCCGTGCCAGCCTCACAAGGCCTGAAGAAGACTTTCCCTTTACTAGACGACAAGCATACTTCCTGCAGTAAAATCTCCTTTGCCGAAATACTGGGGAGCCGCTCCATGAGGCACTTTTGGCCAAGGACCCACCAATTGAAAGGAGGCAGTTGTCTCCATCTCTTACTCACCATAGACAACACCTCTGGCCACACCGGCACTGCTTCCCCCTGCCATTCCAATATCAAGCTCCGGCTGAAAACTTCCTCTCTCGATGCCAGCTCCTGAGACCATGGTATAACTACCTCCTGTCGGATATCCGCTGAAGGCTCCGCCTCCTTAGGGGGGGGTGGCAACGATCCGGCTGTCCTCCCACCCTGACTCACCCCAGCAACACTTTCCTTCCAACCTCGCTTTGCCCTACAAAAGGAGCTCCGATGTCCCACCTTCCCGCAGCTCCAACACTTCGGAGGGTCTCTGCAGGATCTCGCTAAATGCCCCCAACCAAGGCACCTGTAGCAGCGAACAATCATCAAACTGTTTCCCGAGTTCTCCATCCCCTCCGACATGTGCCGTCTCCTCTGTACCGTCGACCACCCCGAAAGGGACGGCAACCCTACCATATAGCCTTGTAGGGAAAACTCTTTTTCTTCAGGAAAAGGTGCAATAGCCTCAGCAATCTTCTGGCTGCTTTCATCCTTCTCCTCTAAATTGCGACTTAATTGCGGGATTTTGATCGAGTTACTGGCTTCCCAGCATATCTAATAGGTTGCTATGTCAAAAATCCTTTGAGAGGAGCTCAACCGTAAGCTCAATGTATGAGGATGGTGAAGATGGCTTTTGCTCCGTATATCAACTCTTCGGAGACAGAGCCATTAAAAGGCCTAAACTGAGCTCCTCGAAACCAAAGCTTCTCCTTTTTTTTGAGAGAGAGAGAGAGCAATGAATGAAAAGTAGAGAAAAAAACATGTAATAAACTAGGTTTTGATGTTTTGTATTGTCAATCTTTATTAGAGACAGACGAATGTGAAGGGATTCAATCTTGATTGGATCACACCCCTTAATTTACACATAAAGATATGTTTGGGCAATTTTCAGTGAAACTGTGGAGGGTTGGAATCTCCTGCTTGTGCATTTGTTATGGTATTGATGCAGTTTTTATAGAAAAATATCCATCATAATGTGAAAGAAGGCTTGACTCCATGTTATTCAGGAAGAGTGGCATCAGATATTGACTTGGGGTTAGTCATTTCTATTTCTCGATGGGGATGGGGGCCAGGGAAGGGATATAATTCAATAGTACAGTGCATTTTGAGGGGTTGGAATTCATCGGTTCATTATTCTTGTTGCCCCTCCATGACCTATTAAACGGAAATGGAAAATTTTAGGGAGTTGCGTGCAGCTTCTATTTCTCACATGCTTTGATTTTTTTAAAAGTGTATACTTCATGAAACGAAGTAAATATTTATATAAAAAATAAAGTATATACTCTAATGAATTATATGGACCTGTTAAAAAAAAAGCATCATTGAATAAGATAGATACCTTGTTGGATATACATGGGACTGCACACCATGTGAATTGACATGATAGGGTAGGAATAAGTATATTAGTGTGAGTGAATTCCAGTCTAACATAGAGTTTGTGAGACAATAGCTTGATAACTCTATGATCAATAATCTGTGAGAGAGAATGATCTAACACACTGGAAGTGAGACATGCATCAGGCTCCAAAGGGATGCAATAAATTGGAATTTTTCATGAGAAATGCTGTTTTCTGGGGTTTGGATCCTATGTGGCAGGCTACAGGGATATTTTCTCGTGACTTGCATGTAAGTGGATAGACTGTTGATTGTTTTGCGGACATCATCAGGTGGGAGGGAAGAGGTTAGAGATCTTGGGGATGGGATCCAGTCAGTTCTTGTTAGTCCCAATGTGGGATTAACACGTGTCACCTACTCACCTTACATGTTTAATAAATGAGCTCTATAACAATTTTATCCATGTTTCAGTTTGGTGGGATGCATCACTGACTGTATCTCATTTGGAGAATTTCCTCTACCCCTGCCACATGCCATATAAAGTCACAAGGGATGTCGAATATATAAAATGGGTGTGCTGGGAATCATTGGATCTTTTGAGCCTCTAGACATGTAAGGGTTGTTTGATCTTGTTTGCTTGGTGATTGGTCATCTTTGATATTTTTTTACATGTTTTATCACTATCCTCTTAAGTCATTATATTGTTTATCTTCCTCAATTTTAACCTCTTTTTGTTCATGCTCTATAAGATATTTGTTGGTGTTTGCATTTCTGACCATATAAGTTTTCATTCTCAAATTTTATCAATTTGATATACAAAAGCAAGTGTGATGTCCCTGCCTTTTTGTAGTTTATGATATTTTTTGAGTGTTGAGTTCCACTCATTATTTCGTTTTCCCTTCTTCATTTTCTGGTTAAATTCTGGTATGTTGCTGCAAAGCTGGTTTAGCTTGTTTAGGTCTGGTGAGCTTGGTGGAAATGATTCACAGCACTGGAAACTTGGTTTATTTGAATAAGCTTGGAAATGCTCAGTGCATGAGCTGAAGTTGCCCCTTTCTTTTTCCACTGTATAATTATGAACCAATACAAAATTCAGCGTTTCTTAATGCTAAACATCATACAAGTCCTGATATACAGATATAGAAAGTTTTCACCTTTACTTGTTTTTGTTTTAATCTTTCTAAAACTGATTAATTAAACTTGAAGTCTCATGGTTGCTGTGTTTTTAATCTGACCATAAGTTCAGTAATGAGTTGATAATGCTTATTGAGATGTTTGGCTAACAATCCGGAATGTGGCATGCACAGGTTTAGCATACATCCTACATGGGGTCTCTCTCAGAAACTTTCACGCATTATAGGACCCAACAGAGCCCGTGAGATTTCACTAACAGGCAAGCCTATAACTGCTGAAATGGCAGAGAAGTGGGGGCTCGTCAATCACGTTGTTGAACGAGATGAGGTGTTAAACAAAGCTAAAGAGATCGCCGAGGCCATACTCAAAAACAACCGAGACATGGTTCTGAAGTACAAGTCAGTAATAAACGATGGCTTCAAACTGGATCTTGGGCATGCTCTTTTACTTGAGAAGGTGAAGCATGTTCCTCTCCTCTCTTTTTTTGGTGTTTCTGACGTAAAACAACCTTACCGGAGATTCAGAATTAAGGATCGGTTGTTGTGTCCCTTGTATGACGAGAGTTATAAATTTAAATTTTACTACAATTATAGCATTTAGAGACCTCTTTGCATCATGAACTCAAGTCAACTAGTCAAGTAAACTTCATGGTAGATTTCATCTGCTAATGCTCTGTTTCAAACCAATTGTGCTTCTGGAAAATCAATGAAATATAAGATACAAAGTGTTTTTTTTTTTAATTTTTTTTAAATTTAATGTGTCATTCACTTCCCAAATCATAGTGTATATTGCACTAGCAAAGGAGCTGCTTGCTGTTGACGGAATTGAAAAGCGGACTGAGTGTATCAACACTTTTTATTTATTTTCATTTCTTTCGCAAATTTTTCTTATTCTTCTTTTTCAAATTTATTCCAGGAGAGGGGGCATAGGTTTTACAGTGAAATGACGAAGGAGCAATTCGAGAAGATGCAAAAATTTATATCCAGTCGCAGCACGAAGACAAAGTCCAAGTTGTAGATATTTAAGTTCTGAAAAATAAATCATGAAAAGTAATGTATCCACCCCAAGATAGAGGGGAAAAATAAATTTATTTAAACATGTTTTGTGATGTTCAAATTTTAGGCCATCCTAGAGAGTTATCATTAATAATCTGCTTTCATGGACGATTTGTACTGTTTAGTTTATATATACTCCTTGACACTCGTAATCACTCAGATAATTTGGCACTTGAACAATTACTTGCATGTTTTTTTATTGTCCAAGGCCTTGTTTGGAATGATTTTGGGTGTTTTTGAATTTGCAAAAATCTGAATTCTCCAAGCTCAATTTCAAAATAGAAATTGCAAACTCAATTTTAAGCTCAGCTTTTGATAAAACACTAATGTCTAAACTTGTTTTTAAACAAGATGTAAGTCTTATCTGCTGTTGAGGCAAAAAGTATTCTACATTTCTATTCATCTTGATCCAGAAGAGTGTAAAATTCTAATTCTTCTGTGAATTAAAGTATTAAAAAAAATACTAAATCACAAAAGAGGAGATTTACATGATTCACATAAACTTTTATCTACAGTATTCATATGATTGATAGCATGCATTTTTATATTTTTGATAATACAGTTTATACTGCTTTAACGTTTTCATGGATTGAGTTGCTGTTGTAGTCGTAGTGCTAATGTAGTGATGCAAAATGAACCATGTGTATCAGCACGCATATTTGAAAAATAATGTATCCCATCTTTTGTGTAGATCCCGTTGGCAACTCTCATCTATTCTTTGTTTTTTAAAAAAGAAAATTTAAAATCTATTGCATAATGTTATAACAAGATAAATATATAAAAGCTAATTTTTGGGTTTTGATTTTAAATGAAACTTTTGAAGAAAAGCCAATTCTCCTATCATTTTCAATGTGTAACAGGATAATGTGACATTTAGTGGAGGGAGGGGAATAGCAGGGGTTCAAAGTGTTACCTTTAGTAGAGGGAGGATAATTATTTCTAAGTAATAGCGATGGATTTTTATTTTGACTGGCTCGTTAGTATCCTTGGGCCTAGTACACATTCCATCCTTGGGCCTACTACACATCCCGTTTCCTGGGTCGAGAGACACGGGTTTAGCTTCATGTTCTTGTTCTCTATCACTCTATTTTTTCTCATCTCCAATTCAAAATTGTAACCATCTTTTTTATATAAAAGCGCCGGTAGCAATGTCTTTTTTTTAAAAAAAAAAAAAAAAACAGGATAATGTGACATTACAAACCTTGATTCGAGGAACTGGGCCTAGATTTTAGTTATGACGGCCCGGATGCAGGATCATGTGGCATTTTAGTAATTTTAGGTTCACCCGCATTGGACTGGGTGACCGTGACCGTGACCGTGACCGTGACCCTGGACTCGAGAATTACCAAGTCTCTTCAACCTCGATTGAAAGATTACCACAGTTTCTTCTCTCGTCCATGGCGGTGATCCATCCAAAAACCCTAAATTAGGGTTTCTTTTCATCTCTCTTTATTTCAACAAAGCCTCGCAATCCGAATCAGAGAGGTTCTCCATCGAGAGGAGATGGAACCTCTCCCTCGACAGCTCCTCCTCGCCCTCCCTCTCCTCCTCCTCCTCCTCCACCGACCGGAGGCGGCGCAGCAGGCCTTCCGGCGAGATCCCGGCCACGCTCAGTGGCACCACGGCGCCTTCCACGACGTCCAGGACGGCATCCGCAACGACATCCGTCACATGCTCCACTCGCGCGCCGAGGTTCCTCTCACTCTCTCTCTCTCTCTCACGCACTCGCTGTTCGATCTTTGATTCGTTGATCCGTAAAAGCGAGGTTTTTTTTGGTAGGTCCCATTTCAAGTGCCTCTGGAGATCAATATCGTGCTTGTCGGATTCAATTCCGATGGGGGATACCGCTTCTCCTTGGACGCGCACAAGCTGGAGGAGTTCCTGAGGACCAGCTTCCCCATGCATCGGCCGTCGTGCCATGAGAGGGGAGAACCGATCGATATCGAGCATCACTTCATCTATAACGTCTACCCTGTGAGTTTGAATTTCACTATTTGTTTTCCTATTCAACCTATTGCACATACAGATCTTGATCTCTGATTGAATCTTTACAAAGCCCAGGGAAAAAATGGCTTGGATGAAATCATTTTTACCTTTTGGACTGACAAGTAGTGGTCTTCTGTTAAGTTCTTTGTGATTTTGGTTATTCAAAGTTTCAAACCTATAATAGCTGACATGGGTTGTTGTGTTATGGTGTCAATTCAAATTACTTTAGACAAAGGTGCTCCGGTTTTTATGAAGGAAAGCTTACTCTTTTAAGAGGAATGCTTTTGGGTATAAAATCCAAGGCTTAGAGATCGTGGTGGATTTAATGTTTCAGAAATCTAGCTTTAGGCATATTCAATGTTATTTAATTGGCCTATATAGGATATTTTATCATTTATAGGTAGATGCAGCTATCTAAAATGATGTCATCTGATTAATAAATATTATTAGTAATATGGAACTAAAATTGATGACTTCAATTCATGTTTTTTTTAATTGATTAGGAGTGTGAGAGCTTCTTCTGACTGGATTTTCTTCCTAATGTGTAGGCTGGGCAGCCAGAATTAATAGCTCTTGAAAAGGCGTTGAAGGAGTCGATGGTTCCTACAGGGACTGCTAGAGAGGTAGCTGCACTATTTATCTGACTAATCATTCTGCATCTTATCTATCTCATGCATTTTGTGATTTGTGCATGAGTTTTCTACCGCTGAACTGCAGATATATAACTTCTGTGTTTTTTAGAGCGAATATGGGAGAGAGTTACCTCTTTATGAGGTAGAAGCGACTACTGTGGAGCCAATGTTTCAAAGATTATACTCTTATATATTTGATTTTGAAGGCACTGGTTATAGTGCAACTGAGATGGATCGACCTCTACCTACTGTGATATTTGTTTTGAATTTTGACAAGGTATGCAACAAATGTCCAAATGCGTTCTGGAAAGTATTTTTCCCTAGTAATATTTGTGTCATACTTGTGTTGATATCTCAATCAGAATCAGTGTGCTTTCAAATTAAAATTTATATGCATCAATTCGGTAGACTTGTAAATTTGTATTGTTATTCACTGTTTAACAGCCTTGCAAGACATTGATGTATTGGTTCTTCTATATTGGGCAGGTCAGAATGGACCCTAGAAATAAGGATGTTGATCTGGATAGTTTGATGTATGGAAAAATAAATGGGCTGACAGATAAAGAATTAAGTGCACAAGAGGCAGATTATATTTATCGATACCGTTATCGTGGCGGAGGAGCATCTCAAGTTTGGCTCAGCTCTGGCAGGTATACCTGCGTTCCATTTAGTGTTACTTTCTCTTAACTTGTTAATACAGTGTCTATATTTTTTTTCTTTTTTTGAGGAAGGGTGAAATGCCCACTAGAATTATATTAATTTGCTAAACATCCATAAAATCGTGGTCGGTTTTCTACCTTTTTTTTATTAAAAAAAGCTAAACATTCAATGGGGATGGGGAGGCAAGTTGTCTTCCCAAAATTTGTCTTCCCAAAATTTAAAAAAAAATAAAAACAGCTCATAAATGAAATTATATAACTGGACTACTCAGTTGAGGTAATCCATTCCCAATGAATTTTCTGTTTGCAGCACCCATGATATATTGATCTGTGGGTATATTGCTGCATCAAGTCGTTGTGCAGTAACTAGTGAGGTGATACACACTGGCAACTTAGATGCTTCTAATCCAGAAAGTGATTGTTCATGTACTATTTCATAAGCTTTTTGTGAATTGAAATAAAAGCTAATATAGTGTCAAGCATTCTCAGTTTTCATTTCTTGTGCTAATTACATCATTAGATACACCTTAATGATTGATGTCAAGTACAACAATTGCTCATTCAATCAGACAAACTTGTCTATGGAATTGGAAACTGTTAAATCATAAAATACTGATCAAGAATCTAGGATATTGCTGGGGGCATACTTCTCTTCTTTTATTTTAGCATGCTGTGTTTTTTCTTTTCAGTCACATTTACAACTCTGTTGCTTCTGCTAGATCCATCTTCAGTTGACCATTTTCTCTTTGTTATTCCTTTTTGTGAATGCACATCATGGTTTACCAATTATTGAAATGTGTAGCCTCATTTTTGCATAAATTGCCTGCATTTTAATTATATAGAGCCATGCAATAGTAGCTACATTCTTCATCTCTACTGACTTCTGTCATTGCTTTACACTTTATGCTGTCTTGACATCATGGTTGGTCTCTCATGTGCAGGTTTGTTGTAATTGACCTCTCAGCAGGCCCATGCACATATGGGAAGATAGAAACTGAGGAAGGAAGTGTCAGTTATAGAACATTACCACGACTAGGGAATTTAATTTTCCCAAGAGGCTCGACTGCTGTTTCTATGCATGATGTTTTTGTGGGACAGCTTTCATCTTTGATTTCAACCACCATTGAGCATGTTATTGCTCCAGATCTCAGGTATGAGTTGATTATTATTGACCTTGTTTAAAAATTATCAAACTCCATTTCGGTGTGACTTCAATCACAGTGAAGAGGTTTTGATGTTGTTGTCCTCCAATTCCCTGTGACTTGTGTCATGATTTGGCTGTTGTAGCTATCCCACTTAATAGCCTGGTAAATAGTTATCCATTTCTTCCTCTCTTTTTTTGAAAAAAATATAGGAGAATCTTATTGCAAGAAACCCCCAAAAGATTAGAGATGGGGGATCTCCTTACATTTTAAAGAAAGAAGTTATCTATTTCTTCCTAGATTTCTCAAATCGGTCTTGTAGGGTATCCATGATAGTACCTCCTCTATCTTCAGAAAAAAGCGTCCTTGATAGTATCGCTGATCCTAGAATTGTACTGATTAACTATTATGGAACTTGTTTTTTTAGCATTTGTCTCTTTAAGAACAATTTGGATTTGGATATGAACTGCAATGCTACCTCTGATCGTCCCCTCATCGCCGGCGAAGCCCTCATCCGCCACAAGGACTCCCTCATCTCCTCCTCCGGTGACCCCTCCGCCGTGTAATGTAACTTTGTCGCAGGCTCGATTGTCGTACAACCAGACATGGTGAAGATCGCCCAAATTCAAACCAGGGGCACCGATCTTTTAAAAAAAATCTGAGCCATATCTGGATATTAACCATGCAATAAACTGTATAGGTCTCAGGATTTGAGGTGTGTCTATCTTGGGTGGATTTGAGCTATATTCTTGGACATCTTGGCTGAACTTCAGAAGATTTGAAGTTGTAATTCCTTGTTGTGTAAATGTCAAAAAGTCTAGATCTGTAGATTAGCAAGTTGCAATTATAGCTGAGAACAACAATATCCCTGACATTCTACCTTAATAACATCGAAACAATACTGTGATTGAAGGGATTTTTTTATATTCATATCAACTCAAGCAGATTGCAACATACATGAAACTTACACCAACATATGGAAATTTCTAATGCAAATATTTTGATTTAATAATGATGAATTTTGTTGTAGTTTCCCTCATATGGATCATTTTAGGAATTAGGATGCATCTACTTCAAATTTTATTGTAAGTGGAGGATTATTCTTCTATTTTATTTTTTTCATAGCTTCCATTCTGGTTATATAGTAACGCTGATTTTTTTTAAACTCAGGTTTGAAACTGTCGACCTGACATCAAGGCTACTTGTACCTATCATTGTATTGCAAAACCATAACCGGTATAATATTCTTCAAGCAGGTCATAATTATAGTATAGACGTCCAAGCAATTGAAAAAGAGGTAAGTCTTTTTTCTTCTAGAAATTTGTTTTCTTGTTGATGATGCTTGCATCTTGTTGTTTTTATGAATAGCTGGGTTTTTCTAACTTTTATGTAGATTGATAAATTGTGGAAAAGGTCAATTTTTTCCCTTTTTTGTGCTGACATGTGAGGTTTGATTGTTTAGAATTCAATATTTGTGCAAGTGTATAATAATTTCATTTGATGTCCCCTCCCCTTTCATAAAAAAACTGTAATAATTTCCATTGTCACGGTTTCTTTCATGGCATTATTTTGAAATTTTATTTCAATCTTATTGCCATTTCTAAATCTTGAGGATGTTGAACATAATTTGTAATTTTCAATTTAAAGTGGTTGAATATTCCTGCTCCAATGTCAGTGTTATAGGAAGTTATTATCCTGAAGTGGTTAGTCTTTGTTTTTTTTTGTTTTTTTTTGGGCAAAAATTGTTCTGGAAGTTTTTCTTTTTCTGACCTTTACTTATAGCCTTGTGTTTGGGCTATGATATGGGTTGCCCTGTTAGATGATGTTGTCTCAATAGCAATGCAGGTTTCTAATAACTGATGAACAAGGAATGATTTTCTATTTTTATGCATTCTTCATAATTTTCATGTGGACCGAATAATTCAGTTTTATGAATGTACAATATTATTTGCTCTTTGATCATTAATTGATTATTTTTTAACCTGAAGCACATGTTAATTATGATGTTTGCTTGAGTTGCACTATTGATGCTTGATACTGGAATTAAGATAAGTTTAAACCTAAAAAACAAATTTCAACCAAGATATATTTATTCATATAACCAATGAATTATCTGAGGGAGAGTCCCGAATTTCATTCAGAAAAAAGAAATGCCCATGTCTGTGTAGCATGAACAAATGGACACAATACCATTTTTCATCTTAGTAGTACAATGTGTCATGTCATGCCCAGCAACTGTGTCTTGTCATTGTCACTTATTTAGTGATCAAGTATATGCATTAAAAATAATCAAATCATTAAAAAAAAGTGTTTTATATGTGTGTGTCTATCTAAATTGGTCATCAAACCTTTTGTGTAATTATACTATACTTTTCTAATTTATATGGCTGTGCCATGTTTGACACCTTATATCTGTGTCCAATGCATGTTTGAGTCCTTGTTACACATCGAGATTCATTGGGTCATGATTTTGGTATTCAAGTTATAGGTTTAGCGGCTGTGCTCTTTATGAGTTTACGTTAATTGTGATCTTGAAAAAGTGTTTCAGGTTTTTAGGTGTAGTTTGGTATTTTTTTTTTAATAAGAAAAAAAAGTCTTTCAGCTGTGCTCTTTCTAGTTTGGTATTTGTGAGATTGGATTTTTTTTAAAAGTTGGCAGATCTGTGTAGGTGAAGAAGATGGTTCATGCTGGCCAAGAAGTAGTAATTGTTGGTGGTTCACATGCATTACATCGTCATGAAAAGCTTGCAATTGCTGTTTCAAAGGCCACGCGCGGTCATTCTCTC
Source organism: Acorus calamus (assembly GCA_030737845.1). Lineage (NCBI taxonomy): Eukaryota > Viridiplantae > Streptophyta > Magnoliopsida > Acorales > Acoraceae > Acorus > Acorus calamus. The sequence goes on along the minus strand of CM060861.1, from coordinate 11,435,878 downwards.
CATGAAACAAAGAAGGATGGGCGTTTCCATGTTCATACCAAAACATATCTGGATGGGGCTGTTCTCAAAGAAGTGAGTTTATGCTTCAGATACTTGGTCTTTGTAAGTTTTCCTTGTTTGTCCATGGTTGACTGCTAAATGTCTTTTTTTTTTGTATTGAATTTACCACAGGAAATGGAACGTTCTGCTGACGTGCTAGCAGCTGGTTTACTGGATATCTCAGATCCTTCCCTCTCTAGTAAATTTTACCTCCGCCAGGTTATAGTCTGTATTCTGTAATGATTTATGAAATTGGCCAGTTGGGTTTATATGCCATTTATGTTGGACTTTGCTTTCTTTCAGTCTCATCTAAAGATTTCTCATTGGTCACATATGAGTATTAACATTTGTTTCTCTACTTGCAGCACTGGATGGATGAATCTGATGGTTCAGAGGATTCAATTATCAAGCATAGACCACTTTGGGCCGCTTACAACACAAAAAGTAAGAAAGACAAAAGAAAGACTGAGAGAAGGAAAGCAGGAAATCTGTATCGGACCTATGGAACAAGAGTGATTCCAGTGTGAGCATATGAACTTCTGATATTCCACATTAGATTGTCTTTGCTTGTAGTAATTAGTCATTTTTCTTCAATTCATTAATAAATGCTAGCTTTAGGCTCTTCTTATGAGAGAGAATTGAAGGGAATATCTACAGCCTTCTTTTTTTTGTGTCAAGAGAAAGTTAGAGCAATGTTATTAAGAAAAGATGCCCTTGAACAAGTAGGAGACAAGGGATCTCTGTATAAAAATTAAAATATAAACCATTTTTATTGCTCCCATGCAGAATCAAGTTTCTGGAGTTTGTGACCTATAACTTACCAGATGCTTGACATTTGTGATTTCGATATGTTAAGTGAGCTCTTGTTATTGGTGAAGTTGGAATTTGACCTAAAGATGGTTTTTACTTTCATGTTTTGCATACATTGTTTTTATATGTTTGCTAACCAGTCTGAATCATGATGCATTTCTTTCAATAAACATCTGGAATGTTGATTTTTGGCAATCAATTACCCATGGAAGGTATTAAACTGCTGCATTTTTTTACACACCTTGGCAGCTTTGTGCTATCATTGGCAGGAGTTGATACGAACCTTTTAATGGATGATGAAAGTCTTGTGTGGACTAGTAAGGATGTTGTCATTGTTCTTCAACATGACACCGAAAAGATACCTTTAAGGTAAGACATTTTCAGGAGCATAGTTTATATTATGCGATTCTTTTCTCTGTTGCATTCTATTCCCAAAGCTCAGAATCCATCCATTTCTACCTTGCATAAAGCTTTCTGGAACCCTCCAGCAGTTAACCAATTATAAACACGCTGTTAACTTGATGCTCTTAGTGTGCACATCTCATCCATAAATATTGTTTTGTCTTTGTGATATTTTTGGCGCTAATAAACATTTTGGTCTACTGTGATCAGAAGGTTATCTTATTTATGTTCCTTAACAGCTATGTGTCAGAAACAGATAGAATGCATGCATATCCTTCACTAGCTCAACGCCATATTTTGGCTGGACTGGCTTCTGCTGTAGGAGGGCTTAGTGCACCTTATGAGAAAGTTTCTCATATTCATGAAAGGCCAATTTCAAGTTGGCTATGGGCGATGGGGTGCCATCCATTTGGACCATTCTCCAATAGTTCTGAAACGAGTCAATTGCTTCAAGATGTTGCACTGGTGAGTTCATCTGTATAAATCTAAATCTGATTAAGTGTTAATTGCAGCTCAAAGATCTAGGATATCTGTAATTTTCAAAAGGAAAATTCACACTTATGTAATTTATGTACCATAAATAGAATATAGCAGCCCTTGTCACCTATCTATTTTTCATTGAATCCATGTGAAGTGGGTGCTTTGGTCGCATAATTGGTCGAGTTTTTATTTTTATAAATATAGATTATTATTCTCTGTAGACTGCGGTTTTCTCTTTTTCTGGTTAGTTTTTAAGCTTTATGTACCTTCATTATAATACGCTATTAATGCTTATGGCATTTCGAAAGTGGATCATGCTAGACACTAGACGGTCATTTAAGAGGCCCGTGTAATTGATTAAAATGCATTTCGCAACAATTTCCTGTTGCAGAGGAGCAATATATATGCGCGCGTGGATTCTGCCCTTCGCAAAATCCGGGATAGTTCAGAGGTAACAAATTTTATTGGCCAGGAACCAATACACATCTATTTGAAAAACTAAAGAAGAAGGTTGCACTCCATTTTTGCAGGCCGTTCAATCATTTGCTTCCGAGTATCTAAAGACGCCACTTGGCCAACCAGTGAAAGGCAAAAAGAAGAAATCGAAAACCGAGCTATGGTTGGATAAATTTTACAAGAAAGTAACAAACTTGCCGGAACCTTTCCCACATGAGCTAGTTGAACGCCTAGAACAGTATTTAGATGTAAGAAACTCCAACTGAGTTCTCGATTAATATGGCGTTGTTTGCTGTGTGTATGCATAAGAGCGAAACATACAGCCATGATTTTCCCTTTAAAAGCTTTTGTTTTCTTTGCCACAGAAACTCGAGGAACAGCTTGTAGATCTTTCCTCCCTGCTGTATGATCATCGTATAGAGGCGGCGCATCTCAATAGTTCCGAGATTCTGCAAAGCACCATATACACACAGCTGTGAGTACATATAAATGTGATAAATCTCAACAACGTGGACTTGTTTGCTCAATTCATCCAAGAAGTTTAATTTTGTGAGTTCAACAAGTTAGTGCCATACAAAGCCTGCCTAACATTGGTCTCACATTTAAAAAAAAATGTGTTGCACTAACAATTAAAGTCTCTCCTACTATGTTGTGCGTTACTTATATTTAATGATATACTATGTTGTGCATTCTTATGTTTATATCTGCAGTGATACTGTTCAAGATAGTGTAAACTGACTCTCACCGATCATTATTTGTGTTTTATCCTTACTGTTTGTTCTTGATTCAATGCCTCCATTTATCCATCCAAAATGTCAGGTACGTGGAGCGTATATTGGCGGCCGAGAAGGAAAAGATGAGGTGTTGTGACATTGAATACAAGTTTCCGATGCAGTCATCCCAAACTTTCATATATGGAGGGATCCTTTTAGCAGGGTTTTTAGTTTATTTCGTCGTCATATTTTTTTCATCTCCAGTGCGCTGATCTGGGAAACTGACCTTTACATTGAAGATATTGTAACCATGAAGTATTGTCAAAAATAGTGTGCATTTTTTTTTGCATTGTAATGAGAGTGATAGAGAACTTGTTTAAACTCAAATTGATGTGAAATGGCAGAGGAGAATAAGAAATATAAACGTGAAAAATAATGTTTAGGGAACCCTATTTGTGCACACAGGCTAGACCAAACATGCTCCTATTGCATTTACCATGTCAAGCAGACTAGATTCAAGACGACTTTATTAGCAGTTCTTTCATAACATCTATATTGGAAATTCTTTCATGAAATTGTATGCCGAACAAAAGCAGCCTTATATTTTGACAACCAGCTTTTTTCAGCCTTATCTTGTTAAACCATATACTTACATTAACGAGGTACATGTTCATAGAATTTTTTTTATAATCTCTATAAATGAATCCGTATAATACATTGAAATGTATATATTTTTTATTTTTATAAAAATAAATATTTCATTAAATGAGATATATTATATTTGAAAAGAAAAAAAATCAAACGGACGTGGATTGGAAATGAGGCTGGAAAAAGTATTGGATGTAACATTTGCCTTTGTCAACAGATTTGCTTCATATTGCATGTAGGAGTGGTGATAATTATGAGGTTATTCATTGTAGTTTTAGGGCCACTGGTTAATGATGATTTTACTTCAATTCCTTTGTAGAACATGCACTTCTGTAAAACATAAGCAGAGTAATCAGCATATTGTGACTGTAAATAGGTGACGAACCGGATTTGAAACTCTGAAGTGGTTGAGATTTAGATGAAACACTAGGGGCAAAAATGGGGGAAAACCTGCACTTTATAGAAAGATTATTTATGTGCTGCACTTTTCTAAGTGCAATTACATGCAACTTTAGGACAAATGAAGTACCAATTTTTTTTTTGAGAAAGTACAATGAAAATAATAAACTTGATTATGCAAACAGCAAAGCTAGATTCACACTGATGGGAAGAAAAAATCTAACAAATTTCAAGGATATTAGAAATGCAGCGCTTCACAGAAGGTCCACAAATTTAGGTCAATCTATAAATTTGATGCAACTATTACAAAGTTTCCCAAAGAACCACCAAAAAGTTCCTAAGCTCACTCATAAATCACTAAATCACCTATCTTCCCTGGAACAGGTCTATCTTTGGATTTTGAAACTGGGAACAACATTAAGAACACTGTAAGTAGACTTCCTGACTCCAGTTTAGTAATACAGGGCATATATGAAACATAGAAATAGGCAATATGATTCAGATATTTGCTTAACTGTAGTGGCGGTGTAGTAAACACCTTACACTCCATACAGATATTGAGCACATGTTGATGCCAGGAAATGAAGAGCAATACAATTTTTCAGAACTTTTCAGCGTCAACATATGAAACTTTACAGAAAACAGAATTCCACTTTGGTTTCTAGTTTGGCTCTTCACAGTGATCACTAACTCCAAAACTTCTGTATTTCATCCATCAACACACTCCAAAACAGGTGGAGGTAATTTTCCCAGCTCAACTGTAAGGTTAGTCATGGGGGTTCCGCCGATATAAAAAAAAAACACTACAAATTCAGATGCCCGATAGAACAATATGCAAGTGCAGAGATCAGACACCCATGTCATCCTACTGGCCTCTCTAAGTTGCATTACAAGCCCAATGGTCAAATATTTTTCTTAGATCACACATCATGGTTTCTCACACACTTCAAGTTTCAATAACACCAGAGCTGGTTAAACATTTACAGAGATGGGCCTCATGTTTCTTGTTTCCTCCAAGCTTGGTTAACAAATGTCTTTACAACTTCTTTTAGAGTATTAACAGACTAACATGGTCAAAGACACAAATTATGCATCTACATAATACAGAGGCCACATTAACACACTAACACAAGCAAAAAAGTGCTTTTCAATCAGAAGAACTGGAAACCATCAATCACTCAGTTTCAGTAATCTACATCCAATTAAGAAGCCCAATTCTCATATTTTTATAAACAAAATAAGGAAATATGGCATGTCAGTGTAGTGGGCGAACAAAATTTACATCACAATACCAAATTTCATAAACAAAGGTTCAACTCGCATTACATGACTTTAATGTAATAAGCGAAGGGGGCGTTTATGTTTGGATGATTCTACTTCTGCAGGAAACCAAAAACTGCAAAAAATGTGACTTCTGAGAATCAAACCATGTTTCCAAACGTACCCTTAAGAGATTAGAATATCCAACACATACCGAACATCAATAATTTCTTGTCACCCCAATTTCATATTTCCTAGCCTTCTCTGCTCCGCAACAAACTCGTTATACTGCTGTGCTCTCTGCCTCATACTCAAAATAACCTCATCCGCGATCTCATTAATCTTTCTTGGCAGGTATTTCTCCATCCGATCAATCCACTCCCCCACCGTCAGCTTCTCTATATCAAACTCACCCTCCACATTTCCTTTAGAAGACGAACCCACTTCAACAACACCAATTTTTTCATTTTCAGGTGCCGCATTCGCCTCTGGAACAGAGTCCAAGTTCCCAAGATCCAATCTTTCAGGCAAACTCTGAGGCTCGACAACAGGTTCTTCCATAACGGAATCCACCGGCTCAGTTTTTATGGCAATTCTCCCTTCAAAATCCATTTTTTGAATCCCATCATCAACAAAATTCAGCTTTTCCTCTATCGATTCTGCAACTGAAGCCATTGGTCCCTTCTTCCGACCCCCTCTCCCTCTCCCTCTCCCTCTTCCCCTCCCCCTCCCCCTCCCAACTGTCCCTTCCTTCTCCGTCTCCACATTCAGCGCTTCCGGAACCATAACCCTCTCATCTTCCTTCAAAGGCTCTTCCTTTGAAGCCCTAGCTTCGCTCCGCAGCCCCCTCCGCCTCCCGACCACCCCCGCCACTGATCCTTTCACGCTAGCCTCCTCAATATCTCCACCCCGACCGTCCCCCGCCTCGACCTTCGCCCTCGCCTGAGTCACAGGCCGCTCGGACACGGATACCGAGGCGGATTCGGCCGCCGCCGCCGCTCCCCGCCTCGTGACCCTTCGCGGCCGGCTCTCCTCGACCCCCGCCTCTTCGATCCTCACGTCCATGGAGGTCCTCTCGCCGATCTTGATGACGTCTCCGTCGCGGAGGCCGTGACCTTCCATGGCGGCGATCGGGTCGCCGTTGACGACGGTCCCGTTGGAGGAGTCACGGTCGACGACCGTCCATCGTCCGCCGTCGAAATGGATGGTGAGGTGCTTCTGGGAGATGCCGGAGTCCTTGATGGTGAGGGTGTTGCCTCTCACAACCCTCCCGATTCGGATCTGCTTCCCCGGCTTGCATTCCAGGGTTATGCCCTCGCTCGGGCCCTGGCGGACTATCAATTTCAACGTCGATTTCTCCATCGAACGATTTTTGATGGATCGAGGGAGGCAAATCTAGGGTTAGGGTTTTGGGATCTTCGGATGTTTTGGGTTTTCCCGCTCTTTTAGGATGATTTGTGACTGGGACAAAATGGGTATTTTTAAAACGAAAAAATTGCACTCCATTCAAATTCATTTTACAGTCTACAGAAAAATGCGTTCTATTAATAATTTAAAGCTGACTAAATATGCGTTCTATTAGTAAGTAAAGCTGACTAAATATATAAAATTGCATCAAGATTGAAAAAAAAAAGTACGACACTTTTAAAAAATATATAATAAAGATTGTTTTGATTAGTATTGATACATTCAACATGTTTTGCAACTCCGTTTGTAATTTACAAGCGATCAACACAATAATACAACATACTTATGTTATACAATAATACAATATACTTATATTTTATAACAGTTATATTTCAATAGATGAGTATATATTTATTTTGAATAAAGAATTTTGATGAGAGCTATGGATAAGAGTGCATATAGTGATATATCATTTTCCCTTTGATTAGGGGTTTACAACATGTGAGAGTCGTGTCGGTTGGAACTCAACTCGATTCCAACCCAGTATTGGACGAAACCAATCCAAACTTGACCCAATCCACCCTCACATCTGAAAAACTCAACCGAATCTAATCCACACATGTTGGTTTAGGTTTTTGGTTTGAGTAATGTTATACCCAATTTTTTTTTAACTCTATATATATCGATAGAAAATTAACAATGCATATACTCATATTAATGAAATATATGCGTTAATAGAAAATTTTAATATTTTTTATAAATGCATCAATGCAATTAACTAAAGCATATATTTCATTTTTTATAAAAGCATATATCTCTTTAGATAAGGTATACTGTTTTTAAAAAATTCAAAACATGTGTAGACTAGAATTAGAACTAAAAATAGGATTGTATGTAACATTATCCTTTTGTTTTTGTTTTTAAAAATGTATTATATTGAATAATTAATAATCTGCAACGGTCAATGGTCCGCAAGAAAGAAATAAAAAGTTAAAAAGAAGGAAGAACATGCTAGTGAGGGTACGAAGAAATGGAAATTAAAAAAAATTAATTGTTCGATAAAAATTATTGAGTCAAGTTGGAGCTCAACCTGAAGTTGAAGGAAACTCAACCTAACCCAACATGTTCTCAAACTTGAGAATCTCAACCCAAACCCAATCTGTCACTTTTGGTTTGGGTTTGATTCGAGTTGGACTCAAGTTGAGTTCAAATTTGACTTTTAAAATTTATCATTTTTAACGATTAAAACTTTGTAAAAGTTCATGCTCAACACAGAAAAAATAATAATAATTAAGGAATGTTATTTAAAATATAAAAATTAAACTATAGAAGTGATAGATTCTAGATAAAAATAAATTGAACAATTCAAATTTTATTTCATAATAAATAAAAAAATTAAATATAACTAAAAATATTTAAATATATTACTCTCTATTTCGGGTTTGTGTTATTGTGTTGGGTTCGAAAACCGAACCCTCAACCCAAACCTAATCCAATTAGGTTTAGATTGAATCTGAACACTAAATCTCCAATCCAAACTCTCCCAAATAACAGGCTGGGTCAGGTTCAATCCGTCCAAGTTGCATCCCTAGCTTAAACCTGAAATCTAATAATGCCGAGGTAGGGTTGAATCCGTCCAAGTTGCACTACTCATTAGGCCAGACTCGGGATGGGCCAGTTTCTGCAGCCCATGACGAATACGAGGAGCCCACAAAACGATAAGCGGCCCACTAAAACTGCGGTATCGTATCTATAGCTATTCTCGACGATTCTCGACTCTTCGACTGAGGTCCTTCTATTTATTCCATCGATTCTTGGCTTCTCCTCCCTCAAAATCCAATAAAGAACCCTAATTTTTTTAATCTGAATCTGTGATCAATAGAGGGGGATAAGAATAAGAACACAGAGAGGGTCAGTATGTCATGTTCTTCCCCTTTTATTTTTATTTTTTTGAAGTTGGAATGCGTTGGTTTCTGCTAAATTATTTAATGGGGGTTTGTCTTGATCAATTCTTTCTTTTTTTTTTTTTTTCCTATGTTGGAGCATGATTTCCAAGTGAAATTAGAAACCCTAGTTAAATTCAGAGAAATTATTAATTCTATATATTGTGGGCTGATTTGCAAAATAAAAGGTTTCAATGTTTGTAAAGAACTTTAGCGAATCCTAGCTTGGCGTTTTGGGGCTTTTATTATTTCTTCTTCAATGTTTTGCACCATTTATATACATATGACATGGTGGTTTTCCTGAAACTCATTTTATTTTTCAGTTGTTGTCATTTGTCTTCAATTTTTTTTGAAGTGTATAACATTGTACAATGCACAAACGCTAATGCATAATATTTATGGTCATTACTGATTAATTCCAGTAAATTATTGCATTAAAGTTAACTTCTCTGAATATCAGATCTTATCATAGTGACAAAGTTTGTGTATGGCAAATATTTGGCAAGTGTCATGTTCGGTTACTTCGGTACGGTTCAAAAAAAAAAAAAATCTGAATATCAGATTGTCAGTTGTTCTATATTTTTTTTTTGGGAGGAGGAAGTTAGATATAAGTTTGATATATCGATTTTCTTTACTTCACATTCCACAACTTTTCTCCTACTAGCACACCAGAAAAACTTCAGCATAGTCTCCATTTTGTTCGAGGGGCAATTACACTGGCAATTTCTTGGCTATTTAGACCGAGGACGTCATCGGTTAATCCAGCCGGGCGGATTTGGGAACATGGAAAATTTAAATTTTTACGTATAATATACTAAGAAACTAATGTCTACATAAGCAATCGAATAATGTACAGATGGTATTGAAAGATATTGGCTTCTTTGGATATGAAGAATTAATTTATAAATTGGGATGTGGTTAACATGGACTACGAGTTGGATGTATATGGAAAGACCAAGTTGTGTACAAGGATGAACAACTTTTCTATTGTTTAGACTTTGGAGTTATTTTAACTTGAAAGTCTCTACTGGTAGCTCTAATTCAGAACAGTCTTTGAACTTATGAAAGAAAATGTCAATGCATGATCAGGTTGTAGGTTTTATATTATTTTGATTCAGATTTTTTATTTCCAATTATGCAGTAGTGCATTATTGATTTTTTTTAAATTTTTATTGTAGGGAAAATGTCAGAGTATGACTATGTTGTTGTTGGAAAATTAAAGCTCAAGGGGAAAGCTCTGAATGTTAAGGCTGGTGGAATGAAGAAGAAAAAGAAGTCCAAGCATCACTATGATCAAATATTATCCCAAGAAGGTATTGTGTCCCTGATTTCTGAGGTTTGATGTATTTTTTTGAGTTGGAATATGGTTCTGCCGTAGTTCTCTATAAGTAAACCAATAGTTCTCTATAAGTAAACCAATAGTTCTCTATAAGTAAACCAATAGTTACTTGATCTACAACTCCACATTGTTCAAATCAGCAAATCGATTAAACTATATATATAACCGTGCCCCCTCTAGTCTGTTATCAATGGGTTTCAAGTAAGTTTGAAGATGTATTTATTTGTTTTCTTTGCCTAAGCAGCAGTGCTGGAGAGTACCCCTCCCAACTTATTTCTTTATTTATGATTACATGACAATGTATAATGCAATATTGCCTACAATTTGAACATAGTTGTTTAACTTTTGTTATACAAAGAATGTACATGACAAGTAGCTCAAAATAATAATTTTTTTGAGAAACCAAGATGTAGTAATTTAATTGAATTGGTTGTCGGTATGTCTCTGACTCACAGAGGATAATATGTCTGCAAATTGCCCCCATCATTTTGTGAGAGCAACTATACTGGGGATTATGTTGGGGAGGCTCTATTTGCCCCCCTCAAAAACATTTTCCCCCCTCTTAAATGGATAGTTTTTAAGATGACACCCGAAGTACTGGGCGGGTGGTGTTGGAGAAGAGGCCAAAGTTGGCACTGATAGCGCTGGGAAGGGAGTGTTGGATCTGGGGGAGGATGGAGAAGACGAGGGGGTTGAGATGTTGGGGGTGGAGGCAAAGGAGGTGTAAGGGGTGATGCACAGGACACCGGAGGGGCAGTGGTGGTGGTGGGTTGGAATCATTTGTGAGGCGGAGGACAGCGGAGAGGCGGGTGGTGGTGGGTTCGAGGACGATGTCGTCGAAGAGGAGGAGGGTGGAGGGGGGGGGGGGTGATGCGGTTGAGGAGGAAGACCACGGTGGAGGTGGTGGGTGTGGTGAGGAGCAAGAGGAACAACATGATCATTCGACACGTCAACGGTCGATAATTGTCGCATTAGCCGACACTCGACCTGTCGATGCTGAAACATTGCAAACCCGTGCATTCTGTCTGTACCCATCGACATGACAATTGTCGACCATTGTCGAATAATACAACACTCTATTTGTCGATGCTGAAACATTCATAACCCGTGGATTATGTATGGTGTATCGACACAATGACCGTCGACGACATTGACAAAGGCCGACACGTTAGTTGTCGAAGCATACAGATTGAAGCCAAACAAACCCGGGTGACTCGTTCCGACACTTGGACATTCGATTATAGTGATTTTCGTCGGCACATACAGTCACACACGATAGTTTTTTTTTTTTCTTGGACAGTGCATATGAACTATCGATGCGCTCAGGTCACATTCAAACATTCTCAAAAACAATGATTCATGCATATAGAGACTTAAAACATCAATGTACAAAATGAGGCCAAAAAAAAAAAAGAGAGGCCAAAACAGTACTAACACAAAGCAGGGCCAAAAAAACTAGTTTCAAAGTATTCAAACAATGGTACATCATTCAAAGTATCTATTCATTCAAAGTTTCAAACAATTCAAAAACATTCATCAAAACTCCTTCGATGAGAGGAGAGCACTGTAGCCAGAACCACACAACCCAAGGGCCGACAACGAGGGGGACGATGAAGGAGAGAATGCCATCCAAAAGGGGGTTCTTTGGGGATGTGGAGAAGAAGGAGAAGGTTGGTGAAAAAAAGCCCTAGATTTTAGAGAGGGGAACAAACAAAAATAAATAAGCTCTTATACATGGGGGGGGGGGGGGGGGGGATGCAAATGAAATGGCTGAAATTGATTCGGGGTGCATTGAGGAGGGGGGTGCAACTATTTTAGAGGGGGACAAATAGAACCACCCATTATGTTGATATTTTTACTGTTATTCATAACCAATAAAATTTTGATATCATATTATGTTGGTCTTGACATTGTCAAGGGGGGAGCACTGGATCATCATTGGATGGTGCTGAGGATACCAATGAAGCTGTAAAATCCAGGGACGAAGGACGACAACCATTTCATGATGACCATCTCACTTCGGCAGAGAGGCGATACATTGAGCAGAAGGCAAAAATCGAACTTCGCAGGATGGCTAAGACCGCCTAACAAATCACACCGCGACCGCATTCAGGAATTAACCAATACCTGGCGAACCTCAGCGAGCACTACGACATTCCCAAAGTTGGTCCAGGCTAATTAACTCCGAAAGGTCAGGCTGTGTAAAGAAGATGTTTTGAAATGTTGCAAGCGTTTTGTTTCTCTCAGTATTTGATACACCCTCTGATATACCCTATGAATAACAATTTGTTCCCTCTGTGACTTTTCAGTTGTTTTTGTGATGGAGGACAATATTTGCTGAACAGTGTAAAGCATACTAGTGATTCTGAAGGGAGCATTTATCCCCACCCACCACTTCCTTATCTCTCCACTAAAAATTCTTGGGGGTGGGGGAAGGGGACAATAGGAGGTGGGGTGAGAGAGAGGGGAGGAGGGCAGGGTGCCGGGGCCTCCTCTCTCTCTCTCTCTCTCTCCTCCCCCTCCGGCCTCCAACATTGCCCTTCTCTCTCTCTCTTCCACCTCCCCTCTTCTCGCCCTCCTCCGCTCCCCAGCCTCTCTGTCCCCTCTCTTTCCCTTCTTATTTCGATTTTTTTTCTGTGGTGGGGATAAGAAAATGGGTGATGGTGGGGGTATCCATTCCCGAGTACCCCTGTTCACTGAGAATCACTGAGTTGGGTTTCAACAACTTCATTTATGATTCCTCTTTGATGTGAGACTATGGAGGCCGTTTGTGGTTCAACGGAATGTTGATTTTAAATATTGATTCATAAGTGCAGATTATATAAGTTCTGATAAGTTTCAATTAGTTCAGAAAAAAACTGTTTGGTTCAGTGAAAATTATAAGCACTTCATGCAGATAAGTATGTTTGGTTTACACTAAACGGTAGAGCTTATTAGAAGGAAATTTTGGTCCATTTAATAAGTGTTGAATGTTATTTCATGTTTGGTTAAAACAATAAACTTTTACACATTTAAATTTGCTATGGGAACCAATCCAGGATTAAAGATGCTCTTAGCAAAAAAAAAAAAAAAACACAGAATAAATAATAATAATAATAAAAAAAACAAATTTACAACACAAACAACTCCAAAATCTATGCATCAATTTGAACCTGTTCAAATCTATGCCAAACACAAAACACAAATCCAAAATTATTAATTCCAACATGTTCAGTGATGTTTATTATCATTATCATTATTAGTACAAAAATTAAACAATTCACAAACACACACCAAAATTCAAGGAAAACCCCTTCAATCAAAATTCTTATGTAGTGAGACGTCAGCGGGGGTGATGCAGGCGGAAGAGAGGAGGGGGAGGAGGTGGTGGTAGGTGGTCTCGTGGGAGAGGAAGCCGTAGTCGGGAGGGGTGATTTAGGTGGACCTAGGGTTGGAGAGGATCGCGATGGAGAGGTCGACACGCCTTAAGCCGATCTTGTTCGCGGTGGATTCTCCGCTGTGACAGGTGGTCTTGGTGAGCGTCGATCGGGCCTCGTCAAGGAGGGCGCGATTTCAAGCAAAGGAGATCCGGAGAGGCGGCTGTCGGATGGTAGAGGACGATGGGGTGAGGAGATCTGAAGAGGTGGCGGTCGGATGGTGATAGATGTGCATCCGATCGTGGTGGATCCGTTGTGGGATATACTTTTTCTAGAGAAGGTGATGGGTTTGGAGAGTCTCACATGGTACTCTTGTTCGATTTGGTTCATTCGGAGGGGGACATTCTTTTATTTCTTGAGCATTCATAACACCTGAAAGCTCAAAAGAGAAAGCAGCCTAATTAAAATGATTGGACGCCTGGCCATGATCGACCCATTATCACATGAGTTCCAATCACATGTCATCCAATCTCTTTCAACTTGCATTGTCAACTTGCATGCACTGTGCATTCTTATAGTTGAACAGTCTCAGTCCACTTTAATGTCGTGCCATATATATATACATATATAATATTTTTCAATGGAATTTTTTTCTTCTAAATATGTTTATTTGTAAAACTAACTTTAGACAAAAATTAATTGATTTTGCAGAAGTGGGCTCTCCATGATTTTTTGCAAACTCAGGTTTTTGGTTTTTTTTTTTTACAGAAATCTGTGTGCAATTGTTGGCCTCAGTTTTTCTGTTTAAAAACGGATTGAAGCGTTTGGATTTAAGTTTGAAAAGATTATGAGTTTGCAAAAATCTGATTTTACCTGATCTGTTACGAAACAATAAAATAAGCTATAAACTTAAGTAAAAACAACAAATAAATTATAGTTATAAATGCATTATAACAATTCGATTTTGGAAAGTGAAGGGTGGGTCGCTTCCTACTGACTATAAAAAAAAGCTGATAAAATGGACAACTGTACCCATCAAATATTAGTATTTACCATCCTATATAGCCCAATAAGCCCTGCAATTTCTGTCTTCTGTTCATTTATTTTTCTCCCATCTTTCTTTCTTCCCCTTATGATTTCTCGGTGATTTGCTTCGTGGGTTCTTTAGAGTTTTTTTTTTAATTTTTTTTTATGGTTCTCTTTTTTTTTCAGTTTTTAATTTGTGTGGGTTTTGTTGGACTTTTTTTTGTTTTTGAATTTTATCATGATTTGAAATTGATTGGAGTATCTACATAATATCTTCATTATACATGAGCACTTTAATGTGCATCATGAGTTTACTAGGTGATAAAGTTAGGATAATGAATGAGGGCAAAACTATAATCTTGTATTTTCATAAGATTAGTTGATAAACATTCAATTGATTCTAACAATTCAAAATCTATCTTTTCATATTTTACGAACATGATTTTGAACCTTATTTGAAAAGTCATGTAAAAAAGTGAAATTCAAAAGCTATCTATAAAACAACTTTATACAAAAAACTAGGTTTTTAATCTCACATCCAAACAAATTCTAACCTGCGTTTGGATGTGCGATTAAAAAACTGAGACTTAAAATCTTGTATTTCAAACTTAGTTTTTGAAAAATATTGTTTTATTAGTTTTTCAATTGTAAAATTTTTTTAACTTTAAAAAGTAAAATGACGGTTTGAAAAAATTAAATGTTAAAAATGAGTTTGAATTTACGTTTGAGAATTTTTAGTTTTTAAATGTAGAGTTTATCTAAAAACATATTCAAATGTGGCCCAAATCATATTATTTAAATTTAATCAAACCAATAAGAATATTAGATGAATGAACTCAATTTATTTGATAATATGAGATTGAAAATATTATTAAAAATAAAAAACAGAATATTTAGTTCCTCGTGTGGGACTGACTCATCGAATCTTCTCCTTTATCTATAGATGTCGAGCCACAAAGAATCACATCACATATAAAGATCACATCATTAAGTTTTATAAAAAAATAATATTTTTAAAATTAGCATTCAAATTAAATTGATTTTTTTTTTTTTTGATAAAAACAGTTTTAAAATAAAAATAGTGATTTTGTTTGTTCAAAATTCAAACAACCCTCTCGTCATTTATAAAATTTAAAAGAATTTGAAAATGAACTTTCATCATCCCAAGACCAATTCAATAAATGTTGTCGGCCTTGTCCCAGACAGGTCATTGAAACAACCAAACCACGAATAATCATCGACCATCTGATCCGAATCGTCCGGTACAAATTTACGGACCCAATAAGTGGAACCTTCGGGAGATGCCAGTTCTATTAAACTCATAAATTCATCCCAACCGTTCGTTCATAAATCAAATCGGATCTAGCGAAATTAATGCGAGTCCAACGGTCAAATCCATCCTCGGAAACAACAAAAAGACCTCACCGTCTCTCTCTCCGCTCCGTATATAAACACATGAGCAGATGATCTCTTGTTAATTTCAATATTCATTGCGATTGCCTTCTGATTCTCCCTGCGAAAGGGAAATGCATCCCCTCTTTTGACTCTCTTCACAACATCGCATTCGTTTGGTCTCCTCCAACCGATCGATTGGCTCAGGAGCCCCGATTTCTACGCGAGGTGATGATTTAGGGTTCCTTATTTTCAGTTCTTGATGGAATTCTCGGTTTGTCTTTTGATTTGTTTTTGTTTTCTTGTTTCTTAGGGACATAGTTTTGACCGTTAGTCTCGCTATAGTGCTGAACAAATCACATAATAGTTTCTAATCTTTACATCTAATGTTCGTATATGTTCGAATTAATCGAAATCGTGGTGTGATATCTGATAATTGGTGTACTGCTAGTTAAATTTCATGATTTGGAGATGTAATTCTCATATTGGAAAGAATTCTGAGCCATAGATTTCTTGCACTTCGGAAACCATGCAAACTGAGTAGCATCCGCACTAAATGTTTGTTAAAATGTATATGAGAGTTTTATGTGGGTTTGTTGTTTGGGGGAGATTTTGTCTAACCTTATTTTGTTTATTAGAATTTTTTTTTAAAATTTAAAATCTATGCCGTGGCAATGATTTAGTCATTTTGTTGTTCTAATGAATATCTGATTATCTCGTTTTCCTAATATTAAGGTTCGTGCATTTTTCCCCCTTCAATAGATGTCATAGTAGACCAATATAACAGAGGACGGGGTCTTCCCGATGTTACGTTGTTAGCTGATCCGTCACTGGCAGATGCAACCCATCCCATCTGGTGTTACGACGTGGAAAAGGATGCAGGGCCCCCCATGGATAATAACAACGCATCTTTCAGAGAGTTATTTGGTCAGACCATGATTTGAAGCATGAATAATAGCCCTGGGATGCCGAGCGCTGATCCTTGATGTTTCCCATGCATCAAACTCCAAGGCATTCTGGTGCCAGCGTACTTGATACTGATGAACGTTTTATGGACCATGAGACATCGGTATAATATCATAGTTGTACATTCTTTACTGTTGTAATTTCTCTAGTGCAAAATTACATTCCTCTGCAATGTTGATTTTGGTTTATAGCTTTGTAACTCATGATTTTTTTCCATCCATCTGAAAGGAGCTGTCTCTGATCACTGCCTAGAGGCAAATATTTGAGTAGGCTCTCATACTTATTTGGTTAAATAATTATCTACTCAATTGAAATATTAAAGTCTCTCTACAGACAACCTCTGTTCAAAAGTAAGAGAAGTCTCAAGATGTGGTCTGGAGATCCATGTATCAGGATACTAGATCTCTGATCAGTGAAACATTTTTAAGTCTACAAAAGCCATGTCCAAAGTTGATTGAGATTTTTAATTCCTTCTTTTTGATGGTGAGGGGAATTTTGTTTCAACTATTACCTTTAATCATGAATACCTATGCACATGCATTTTTTAAATAAATGAGATAACTGAATAAAAATCTTCCATGTTCTTGTTATCTTCAGAAAACCGTTAATCTTTATACACATATTTCAATCACTTCACCCTCTCTACACAGGTCTCTTTATTCTTCTATCCACATCCTGTGAGCCAGTTAATTGATATTTGAATTGCCATTCAGAAAGTAAAAGTTGTGGTTGCAATTCTTGTATATGTACAGTTTGTTAGAAGAAGGTGGCACAATTTTTTACTCAGAGGGAGGGAACCAAAGGAAAAACAAGCCCAAAATCCGTTTTGAAAGTGCACAATCCCATGTTCTATTGGAAGGTACATAATATCCATTTCTGTTGCATTTTTTCGATCTCTCTAACCAATACATATCCGATTCTGATGCTTCATTTTCATGACTTATACAATATATATATAATATATATATATATATATATGTATTGAGTAGCATTCAAATTTCTCCACAGGTCGCTACACAGGCTGATTTAGGCCTTGCTGATGTATATATCGATGGGGATATCAGTTTTGTTGATGAAAATGAAGGTTTTCTAAATTTCTTTATGGTATAATAATTTTTAGAACTGCAGATTCGGAGCATCTGAACTTCACCAGCACCTTATCCCATATATGTAGCTTGCCAAGATTTCCACAACATGTCCTTTTCTTTTTTTGCAGATAGTGATTGCTAATAGGGATACCCAGTATTATTCCCCCACTCAGAGAAAGAAAAGGTAATTTACGACTTGAAAGTACCAGTTAGTCTGATTATTGAATAAACATATTAATATTTATATTTCCAGTATCTGAGTATTTACCAAAAACTTGAACCAGGGGTTGTGGGATGTCTTTATTTTTTGACAGCGGGGGATTGGTTCGCTAAAGTACTTCTATCGGCACATTTCTAGGCAAAATAGTCGTACACAAGCTCGTCGAAATATCTCTTGCTATTATGATCTGGTTAGCTTTCAAAATGCCAATAGACATCTTTTTGTTATATTTCATTGATTATATTTTAATAGCATGAAATTATTCATGTTAGTGATATTGTAGATGTATAAGTATCAAGTTTTCTTTCAATGTGGTGTCTGTCTTAGGCCTTCATCGAAAGAAAAGAACTCTTTAGGCCTGAATTTCTTAGACAATCATAAAGGTTAACTAGAATTTCATCGAACAAAATCTGTGAAACAAAGACTGGAGAATAAGTTTCTTTTAATATCTGGTTTCATTTTCTGAATTTCATTCCCATACAACATAATCCAGGTGGAAAATCTTGGGAGCTTTCCTTTCTCTGAACACCCCTGAGTGGATATAAGTGTGGGAATCCATGTCTCTGAATTTTAGTTAAACCATCCTCCTCTGTTAGGTTTATGGTTCATATGCCACTTTTGGGCTAAAGTTCTCAACAGAAGTAGATTAATGTCATTAGTTGAATTCAAATATTGTTATTTTGTTATACTTGTTTCATTTTTCTTGTTAGACGTGGTACACAATTAACATTATGCAAAAATTACAATTTGCATACTTTCTGAAATATAGTTTCCTCCAAAGCAATGATCTGTTTGCCTTGTTCTTGGATGAGACAATGACATATTCCTTGGCAATTTTTAAGGTTTGCAAATCTCTTCTTTGAGATTTATGCCCACACGAATCTCAGACATTCTCCTACATGCTTCCGATACATACGATGAATCCCTTAACATACTCCCCCATGAATCTTAGATATACTCTCCCATTAATTCGAGACGTACCCCACCATGAATTCGAGACATAACCCCATTGAATATGAGACCATACTCCCCCCTTGAATCCAAGATATACTCCCCATTGAAACTAACATCAAACCATGAATCTATAAAATGCCATGAATCCGAGATCATACTACTTTATGAATGGGAGACATACTACCCCATGAATCCAACCATGAATCCGAGACATACTACCTAATGAATCATAGAAATATTCCCCCCATGAATTTGAAACATACCAGCCCATGAATCTGAGATATACTGAGACATGAATCCATCAGAGATGTACCCCCATGAATCTAAGACATACCCATGAATCCGTGACATACCCATGAATATGAGACATACTCCCCCATGAATATGAGGCATGCTCCCCTAATGAATCCGAGACATAACCCCCTCGAATTGGAGACATACTCCGCCATAGATCTGGGACCATGAATTTGATACATAATTCCCCCTAAATCTGAGACATACTCCCCCCCCCCACAAATTCTAGACATACCCCTCATTAATATAAGACATAGTACTCCTTGAATTTGAGACCATACTCCCCTCCTGAATCCGAGACATATCCTACCATGAATCTGTGACGTATCCTATCACGAATCCGTGACACTCCCCCATGAATCCAAGACATACTCTATGATTCCAATACAAACCATGAATCCCTGACCATACCCCCTATGAATCTTAGACATACTCTATCCATAAATTTGAGACATACTCCACCCATGAATCTAAGACAATGAATCATGAATCTAAGACAACTCATGAATCCGAGACATACTCACACACATGAATCGGATGCACACCCCCACATGAATCTGAGACATTCTCCTACATGCGTCCAATACATACGATGAATCCCTTACCATACTGCCCTATGAATCTTAGACATACTACCCCATTAATCCAAGACGTACCAAACCATGAATCCGAGACATAACGCCCACGAATAGAAGACATACTCCCTATGAATCCTACACATACTCTCCCATTAACCGATACGTACCCCACCATGAATCCGAGACATATAGCGACTTATGAATCCGAGACAACCCCATGAATCCTAGACCAAACTCCCCCCTTGAATTCGAGGCATGCTCTCCCATGAATCTGGAAAATGCAATGAATCCGAGATCATACTCCCTCATGAATGAGAGACATACTCCCCCCATGAGTCAGACCATGAATCCGAGACATACTCCCCTACAAATCATAGACATACTACCCCCATGAATCTGAGACATATCTGCACAAGAATCTATGACATACCCATGAATCCGTGACATACCCATGAATTCGAGATATATACCCCAAGGAATCCGAGTCATAACCCGTTTGAGTCGGAGACTTACTCTGCCATATATCCGAGAACATGAATCCAAGACATACTCCCCCCATGAATGCGATCATGAATTAGAGATATACCCCATGAATACGAATCCTAGAAATACTCCCCATATGAATCTAAGAAATACTAACCCATGAATCCGAGACCTAGACATGAATCCATCGAAGGCATACCTCCCATGAATCTAAGGCTCCGTTTGGAAACACAGATTGAAAAGTAGATTTTGGAATAAAGCTGCTTTTTAAGATGATTTTAGACCTTTGACTTTTTTGGGATTTTTTTTTTTAATTCAGGAATCAATATTTGGAAGGAATTTAATGTTTAATAGAAAAAGTTGCTTTTCAATTCAAAAAATCGATTCCACCAAAAATCGTTCTTTTTGAGATTTTAAAAACACGGATTTCGAGAGAGAAATTAAAAGGATCCAGCTTTTGATTCCGCCGGAATCCGCCCCGTTTGGTTGCGCGTTTGAAAAAGCGGAATCCGCCCAAACGCGCAACCAAACGGACCCTAAGACATGCATAAATCCGTGGCATACTATAAATCTAAGACATACTCTCTCATGAATCTATGACATACTCCCACAACGAATCCGAGACATAACCTCCATGAATCGGCAACGTACTCTGTCATAAATCAGAGACCATGAATCCGATACATATCCCACCCCACGAATTAGAGACACTCCACCACTAATCAGAGACATATTCCCTCCACGAATTCTAGACATATCCCTCTTTAGTCTAAGACATAGACTCCTTGAATTTGAGGCAATACTTCCCTCATGAATCCGAGACATATCCTACCATGAATCTGCGATGTACCCTATCATGAATTCGTGGCATACTCCCCCATGAATCCAATACACTCTCCCATGAATTTGAGCTCATTCTCCCCCATAAATAAGAGATTGACTGTGCGACACTCCCCATTGAATCCAAGACATAACCCCCCATGAATGTGAGACATTCCCCATGAAGCCGAGACATAACCCCCAAGTATATGCGAGACATAACCTCCATTAATCCGAGATATACTCCCCCAAGAATCTTCCACTATATGTCCGAGACATACTCTCTTATGAATACTAGACCTCCCCCTCCACCCTAGAACATGAGACATACTCCACCCATGAATTTGGAACATACTCCCCCATGAATATGAGACTATACTCTCATGAATCCGAGACATATCCACCCATTTATCTAAGAGATACCCCCATCAATCCAAGACCACCCCCATGAATCTTAGCATTATTCCTACATGAATCCGAGACATACCGACCCATGAATCCGACACATACCGCCCAATGAATTGAAGACATACCCATGAATCCAAGACATACCCCTCCACGATTCCTATACACGCTATTAATCCTTTACCATAGTACCCCTTGAATCCTATACATACTCCCCCATTAATCTGAGACGTACCCCACTATTAATCCGAGACCATACTCCCCCTTGAATCCGAGACGAACTCGATACTGTGAATCTAAGAAATGTCATGAATGCGAGATCATACTCCCTCATGAATGGGAAACATACTCCCCCCATGAAAATGACAATGAATCTGAGACATTCTCCTCCATGAATCCTAGAAATATTCCCCCCATCAATCCAAGACTTACTCGTTAATGAATCCGAGACATAACCATGAATCCATCAAAGACATACCTCCCATGAATCTAGCACATACTAATGAATATGTGAGATACCCATTATGACATATTCCCCCATGAATCTGAGACAACTCCCCTAACGAATCTGAGACATAACCCCTTGAATCGGACGCGTACTCTCCCATAAATCCGAGACCATGAATCTGAAGCACACCTCCCATAAATCCGAGACACACTTCCACATTAACCGGAGACATACTCCGCCCACGAGTTCTAGAAATATACCCATGAATTTAAGACATAGTGCTCCTTCGATTTGAATCCACACTCTCTTCATGAATCCAGAACATATCCTACCATGAATATGCGAGGTACCCTATCATGAATTTGCGACATACTACCTTATGAATTCATGACATACTACCCAATGAATCTTATAGGGTACCCCCCAAGGAATCCGAGAACCCTCCCCCATGAATCCGAGACATACCAATCGATGAATCCGACACGTATCTCCCATGAATCTAAGACATAACCCCCATGAATCGGAGACATACCCCAACATGACTCCGAGACATGCTCCTCCATGATTCCGATACATACCTTGAATCCCTCGCCCTATAACCCCAATGAATCGGAGACCATACCCCCCCTGAATCCGAGACATACTTTCCCATGAATCCAAGACCATACCATGAATACGAGATCATACTCGTGCACGAATGGGAGAGACAATAATCCACCCATGAACACGAACATTAATCCAAGACATACTCTCCCAAGAATACTAGAAATACTCCCCCCTTGAATCTAATACATATCCGTCTATGAATCCGAGACATACTCCCCCATGAATCCGAGACAATACTCCCCCCCTTGAATCTAAGACATATCCGTCTATAAATTCGAGACATACTCCCCCATGAATCTGAGACATACCCCCATGAAATTGAGACATACCCCTCATGAATCCGGATTCATGTGGGGGTATGTCACGGATTTATGTTGTGAGTATGGTCTTGGATTTATGTGAGATATGTCTCGGATTCATGGGTATAAACTCCATACTCCCCAATGAATCCAAGACATATTGTCAAATGAGTTCGAGACATACTCCCCATAAATAGGAAACATACCCCAAAAAAATAAGACACCCCACCATGAATTGGAAACATACCCTCACATGAATCCGATACATACCATGAATTCGTGAACATACTCTCCCCTTTAATCCAAGACATACTCCTAATGAATCTGAGACATAACCCCAAGAATCTGATACTCCCATCTTTAATACGAGAAATATCCTACCATGAATATGTTATTTACCCTATCATGAGCGCGAGACATAACCCCTTTGAATCTCAGATGTACTCTCCCATAAATCTGAAACAATGAATCCGATACATGCCCCCCCTGAATCTGAGAAGAACTCCCCCTGTACACCCTCCACGAATTCTATAGATACCACCAATGAATCAAAGACTTATTACACTTTCAATTTGAATCTATACTCCACTCATGAATTTGAGACATATCCTACCTTGAATCCGTGAGGTACCCTACCATGAATCCGAGACATACTCCCCCTATGAATCCAAGACATATTCCCTATTAATCCGAGACCATACTCGCACATGAATCTTATACATACCCCCATGAATCGAAAACGTACCGACCGATGAATCTGATGCATCCCCTCCCATGAATAGAAGACATAAACCCCCCCCTCAAGCGAAGACATACCCCCACATGAATCCGAGACATATTCCATGATTCTGATACATACCATGACCCTGATGATACCCCCCTATAAATCTTAGACATACTCTATCCATGAATCCGAGACAATGAATCATGAATCTAAGACATGCCCGTGAATCCGAGACATACCCACATATGTATCGTATGCACACCCCCACATGAATCTAAGACATTCTCCTACATGCTTCCGATATAGATGATTCATTTCTTACCATACTCCCCCGTGAATCTTACACATACTCCCCCATTAATCCAAGACGTACCCCACCATGAATTCGAGACAATACCCCCATGAATCTAAGACCTTACTCCCCCCTTGAATCCGAGACATACTTCCCATTGTACGTAACACCATACCATGAATCTGAGAAAGACCATGAATCCGAGATCATACTCCCTCATGAATGGGAGACATACTCCCCTACGAATCTAAGAAATACTACCCAAAGAATCCTCCCAACCCCCCCCCCCCCCCCATGAATCCGAGACATACACATGAATCTATCGGAGACCTACCCCGATGAATCTAAGACATACCCATGACTACGTGACATGCCCACGAATATGAGACATACACCCCCATGAATATAAGACATGTTCCCCCAACGAATTTTTAGACATTATCCCCTTGAATTGGAGACGGGCACCGCCATAAATCCGGGAACACGAATCCGATGCATAAACCCCCCATCCCCCTGAATCCGAGACATACTCCCCCTCATCAATATAAGACATAGTACTCATTGCATTTGAGATCATACTCCTCTCATTAATCCTTGACATCCTGCCATGAATTTGCAACGTACCCTATCATGAATCCGTGGTACTCCTTCACGTATCCAAGACATACTCCCCCACGAATATGAGATCTATCTCCCCCATGAATAAGAGAGTATGAATACGCCCCTCATGAATCTGCAACATATCCATAAATTCGAGTCAAACGAACCCTTGAAACCGACACATACCCCCACATGAATCTAAAACATAACCCCCATGAATAGGAGACATACTCCCCTATGAATCCTACACAGTGCCCCCCATTAACCCGTGACGTACCCCACCATGAATCCGAGAGATAGCGACTTATGAATACGAGACATAATCACCATGAATCCTAGACCACACTCCCCCCTTGAATCCGAGCCATGCTCCCCCATTGATCCGGGAAATGCCATGAATCCGAGATCATATTCCCTCACGAATGGGAGACAAACTCCCCCCACGAATCAGACCATGAATCCGACATATACACACCCCTATGAATCCTAGACATAGCGCCCCCATGAATGTCAGACATACCTGCCCACGAATTCGAGACATCCATGAATCCATGGGAGACGTACCCTATATGAATCCGGGAAATATCCATGAATTCGAGACATACTTCCCAATGAATCCGAAACATAACCCCTTTGAGTCGGAGATTTACTTCGCAATATATCCGAGAACTTGAATCCAAGACATACCCCCCCCCCCCAATAAATGAAACCATGAATCCGAGACATACTCCCCTATGAATCCTAGACATACTCCCCCCATGAATCTCACACATACCCGCCCATGAATCGGAGATGTACTCCGCTATAAATCCGAGATCATGAATCCAATACATATGCCACCCCATGAATCCAAGACACACTCCACCACTAATCATAGACACATTCCCTCCACGAATTCTAGACATACCCCCTCATTAATCTAAGACATAGTACTCCTTGAATTTGATACCATACTCCCTTCGTGAATCCAAGACATCGTATCATGAATCCGAGACATACTCTCCTATGAATCCTAGACATACTCCCCGCATGATTCCTAGACATACCTACCCATGAATCGGAGACATACCCATGACTTCATGGGAGACGTACCCCCCATGAATCCGTGACATAGTCACCAATGAATCTGAGACATAACCCCTTTGAGTCGGAGACTTACTTCGCCAAATATCCGAGAACATGAATCCAAGACATACTCCCCTATGAATGCGATCATGAATCCTATTAATACTGCCCAATTGAATATGAGAAATAATGGCCCATGAATCCAAGACATACCCATGAATCCATCGGAGGCATACCTCCTATGAATCTATGACATTTGCATAAATCCATGGGATACCTATGAATCTAAGACGTACTCATGAATCTATGGCACAGTCCCACAATGAATCCGAGACATAACCTTCATGAATCGGCAACGTACTCTATCATAAATCCGAGACCATGAATCCGATACATACCCCACCCCATGAATCCAAGACACTCCCCATGAATCTGAGACATACTCCGCTAACGAATCCGAGCCATGACCCCTTGAATCGGACACATAACCCAATGAATTCGAAACATAACCCCTTTGAGTCGGAGACTTACTCCGCCATATATCCGAGAACTTGAATCCAAGACATACCCCCCCCCCCCCCAAATAAATGAGACCATGAATCCGAGACGTACTCCCCTATGAATCCTAGACTTACTCCCCCCATGAATCTCACACATACCTGCCCATGAATCCGAGACTTATGCATGGGAGATGTACCCCCATGAATCTCCATCATATGCATAAATCCGTGGCATACCTATGAATCTAAGACGTACTCTCTCATGAATCTATGACACACTCCTACAATGAATCCTAGACATAACTCCCACGAATCGGAGACGTACTCCGCTATAAATCCGAGACCATGAATCCAATACATATGCCACCCGATGAATCCAAGACACACTCCACCACTAATCATAGACACATTCCCTCCACGAATTCTAGACATACCCCTTCATTAATCTAAGACATAGTACTCCTTGAATTTGATACCATACTCCCCTCGTGAATCCGAGACATATCGTATCATGAATCCGAGACATATCCTACCTCAAATCCGAGACATACTCTCCTATGAATCCTAGACATACTCCCCGCATGATTCCTAGACATACCTACCCATGAATCTAAGACATACTCATGAATCTATGGCACAGTTCCACAACGAATCCGAGACATACCCCAACATGACTCCGAGACATCCTCCATCATGATTCCGATACATACCTTGAATCCCTCGCCCTATAACCCCAATGAATCGGAGACCATACCCCCCCTGAATCCGAGACATACTTTCCCATGAATCCAAGACCATACCATGAATACGAGATCATACTCGTGCACGAATGGGAGAGACAATAATCCACCCATGAATACGTACATTAATCCAAGACATACTCTCCCAAGAATACTAGAAATACTCCCCCCTTTTATCTAATCCATATCCGTCTATGAATCTGAGACATACTCCCCCATGAATCCGAGACAAATACTCCCCCCCTTGAATCTAAGACATATCCGTCTATAAATCCGAGACATACTCCCCCATGAATCTGAGACATACCCCCATGAAATCGAGACATACCCCTCATGAATCCGGATTCATGTGGGGGTATGTCACGGATTCATGGGGGGTATGTCACGGATTCATGTTGGGAGTATGGTCTTGGATATATGTGAGATATGTCTTTGATTCATGTGTATAAACTCGATACTCCAACATCCAAGACATACTGTCAAATGAGTTCGAGACATACTCCCCATGAATAGGAAACATACCCCCCAAAAAATAAAAGACATCCCCCACCATGAATTGGAAACATACCCTCACATGAATCCGATACATACCATGAATTCGTGAACATACTCTCCCCTTTAATCCAAGACATACTCCTAATGAATCTGAGACATAACCCCAAGAATCTGATACTCCCATCTTTAATACGAGAAATATCCATGATTCTGATACATAAACCCCCCCCCTGAAGCGAAGACATACCCCCACATGAATCTAAGACATAACCCCCCCCTGAAGCGAAGACATACCCCCACATGAATCCGAGACATATTCCATGATTCTGATACATACCATGACCCTGATGATACCCCCCTATAAATCTTAGACATACTCTATCCATGAATCCGAG
Source organism: Acorus calamus (assembly GCA_030737845.1). Taxonomy (NCBI): domain Eukaryota; kingdom Viridiplantae; phylum Streptophyta; class Magnoliopsida; order Acorales; family Acoraceae; genus Acorus; species Acorus calamus. The sequence goes on along the minus strand of CM060861.1, from coordinate 11,408,237 downwards.
ACAATGAATCATGAATCTAAGACATGCCCGTGAATCCGAGACATACGCACATATGTATCGTATGCACACCCCCACATGAATCTAAGACATTCTCCTACATGCTTCCGATATATATGATTCATTTCTTACCATACTCCCCCGTGAATCTTACACATACTCCCCCATTAATCCAAGACGTATCCCACCATGAATTCGAGACAATACCCCCATGAATCTAAGACCTTACTCCCCCCTTGAATCCGAGACATACTTCCCACTGTACGTAACACCATACCATGAATCTGAGAAAGACAATGAATCCGAGATCATACTCCGTCATGAATGGGAGACATACTCCCCCATGAATATGAGAAATACTACTCAAAGAATCCTCCCAAACCCCTTCCCATGAATCCGAGACATACACATGAATCTATCGGAGACCTACCCCCATGACTACGTGACATGCCCACGAATATGAGACATACACCCCCATGAATATAAGGCATGCTCCCCCAACGAAATTTTAGACATTATCCCCTTGAATCGGAGACGGACACCGCCATAAATCCGGGAACACGAATCCGATGAATAAACCCCCCATCCCCCTGAACATACTCTCCCCTTTAATCCAAGACATACTCCCAATGAATCTGAGACATAACCCCAAGAATCTGATACTCCCATCTTTAATCCGAGAAATATCCTACCATGAATATGTGATTTACCCTATCATGAGTGCGAGACATAACCCCTTTGAATCTCAGATGTACTCTCCCATAAATCTGAAACAATGAATCCGATACATGCCCCCCTGAATCCGAGAAGAACTCCCCCTGTACACCCTCCACGAATTCTAGAGATACCACCAATGAATCAAAGACTTATTACACTTTCAATTTGAATCTATACTCCACTCATGAATTTGAGACATATCCTACCTTGAATCCATGAGGTACCCTACCATAAATCCGAGACATACTCCCCCTATGAATCCAAGACATATTCCCTATTAATCCGAGACCATACTCGCACATGAATCTTATACATACCCCCATGAATCGAAAACGTACCGACCGATGAATCTGATGCTTCCCCTCCCATGAATAGGGACATAAACCCCCCCTCAAGCGAAAACATACCCCCACATGAATCCGAGACATATTCCATGATTCTGATACATACCATGACCCTGATGATACCCCCCTATAAATCTTAGACATACTCTATCCATGAATCCGAGACAATGAATCATGAATCTAAGACATGCCCGTGAATCCGAGACATACCCACATATGTATCGTATGCACACCTCCACATGAATCTAAGACATTCTCCTACATGCTTCCGATATATATGATTCATTTCTTACCATACTCCCTCGTGAATCTTACACATACTCCCCCATTAATCCAAGACGTATCCCACCATGAATTCGAGACAATACCCCCATGAATCTAAGACCTTACTCCCCCCTTGAATCCGAGACATACTTCCCATTGTACGTAACACCATACCATGAATCTGAGAAAGGCCATGAATCCGAGATCATACTCCGTCATGAATGGGAGACATACTCCCCCATGAATATGAGAAATACTACTCAAAGAATCCTCCCAAACCCCCTCCCATGAATCCGAGACATACACATGAATCTATCGGAGACCTACCCCCATGACTACGTGACATGCCCACGAATATGAGACATACACCCCCATGAATATAAGGCATGCTCCCCCAACGAATTTTTAGACATTATCCCCTTGAATCGGAGACGGACACCGCCATAAATCCGGGAACACGAATCCGATGAATAAACCCCCCATCCCCCTGAATCCGAGACATACTCCCCCTCATCAGTATAAGACATAGTACTCATTGCATTTGAGATCATACTCCTCTCATTAATTCTCGACATCCTGCCATGAATTTGCAACGTACCCTATCATAAATCCATGGTACTCCTTCACGTATCCAAGACATACTCCCCCATGAATATGAGATCTATCTCCCCCATGAATAAGAGAGTATGAATACGCCCCTCATGAATCTGTGACATATCCATAAATTCGAGTCAAATGGACCCTTGAATCCGACACATACCCCCACATGAATCTAAGACATAACCCCCATGAATAGGAGACATACTCTCCTATGAATCCTACACAGTGTCCCCCATTAACCCGAGACGTACCCCACCATGAATCCGAGAGATAGCGATTTATGAATCCAAGACATAATCCCCATGGATCCTAGAGGACACTCCCCCCTTGAATCCGAGCCAGACTCCCCCATTGATCCGGGAAATGCCATGAATCCGAGATCATACTCCCTCACGAATGGGAGACAAACTCCCCCCACGAATCAGACCATGAATCCGACATATACACCCCTATGAATCCTAGACATAGACCCCCCATGAATGTCAGACATACCTGCCCACGAATTTGAGACATATCCATGAATCCATGGGAGACGTATCCCCATGAATCCGGGACATACCCATGAATTCGAGACATACTTCCCAATGAATCCGAAACATAACCCCTTTGAGTTGGAGACTTACTCCGCCATATATCCGAGAACTTGAATCCAAGACATACCCCCCCCCCCCCCCCCCCCCCCCATAAATGAGACCATGAATCCGAGACGTACTCCCCTATGAATCCTAGACATACTCCCCCCATGAATCTCACACATACCTGCCCATGAATCTGTGACTTATGCATGGGAGATGTACCCCCATGAATCTCCATCATATGCATAAATCCGTGGCATACATATGAATCTAAGACGTACTCTCTCATGAATCTATGACACACTCCCACAATGAATCCTAGACATAACTCCCATGAATCGGAGACGTACTCCGCTATAAATCCGAGACCATGAATCCAATACATATGCCACCCGATGAATCCAAGACACACTCCACCACTAATCAGACACATTCCCTCCACGAATTCTAGACATACCCCCTCATTAATCTAAGACATAGTACTCCTTGAATTTGATACCATACTCCCCTCGTGAATCCGAGACATATCGTATCATGAATCCGAGACATATCCTACCTCAAATCCGAGACATACTCTCCTATGAATCCTAGACATACTCCTCGCATGATTCCTAGACATACCTACCCATGAATCTAAGACGTACTCATGAATCTATGGCACAGTTCCACAACGAATCCGAGACATAACCTCCATGAATCGGCAACGTACTCTGTCATAAATCCGAGACCATGAATCCGATACATACCCCACCCCATGAATCCAAGACACTCCCCATGAATCTGAGACATACTCCGCTAATGAATCCGAGCCATGACCCCTTGAATCGGACACATTCTCCGCCATAAATCTGAGACCATGAATCTCATGCATACCTCCCATAAATCCGGGACACACTTCCACATTAACCGGAGACATACTCCGCCCACGAATTCTAGAAATATACCCATGAATATACGACATTGTGCTCCTTCGATTTGAATCCACACTCTTCATGAATCCGGAACATATCCTACCATGAATATGCGAGGTACCCTATCATGAAATCGAGACGTACTCTCTTATGAATTCAAGACATACTACTCCATGAATCTCATAGGGTACCCCCCATGAATCCGAGAACCCTCCCCCACGAATCCGAGAACCAATTGAATAATGACACATCTCCCATGAATCTAAGACATAGCCCCCATGAATCGGAGACTTACCCAAAATGACACCGAGACACGTTCCTCCATGATTCCGATACATACCTTGAATCCCTCACCATATTTTTTCATAAATTCGAGACATAACCCCAATGAATCGGTGACCATACCCCCCTGAATCCGAGACATACTCTCCGATGAATCCAAGACCATACCATGAATCTGAGATCATACTCTTGCACGAATGGGAGACAGACAATAATCCACCAATGAATACGAATATGAATCCACGAGATACTCTCCCAAGAATCCTAGAAATACTCCCCCCCTCGAATCTAAGACATATCTGTTGATAAATCCTAGACATACTCCCCCATGAATCCGTGGCATACCCCCATGAAATCGAGACATACCCCTCATGAATCCGGATTCATGTGGGGGTATGTCATAGATTCATGGGGGTATGTCACGGATTCATGTTGGGAGTATGGTCTTGGATTTATGTGAGATATGTCTCGGATTCATGGGTATAAACCCGATACCCCTTCAATGAATCCAAGACATACTGCCACATGAGTCTGAGACATACTCCCCATGAAAGGGAAACATACCCCAAAAAAAATTAAAGACATCCCACCATGAATCGGAGACACCCTCACATGAATCCGATACATACCATGAATCTCTTAAAATACTCTCACCTTTAATCCAAGACATACTCTCCATGAATCCGAGACATAACCCCGAGAATCCGAGACCATACTCCCCCCTTTAATCCGAGACATATCCTACCATGAATATGCGAGGTACGCTATCATGAATCCGAGATATAACCCCTTTGAATTTGAGATGTACTGTGCCATAAATCTGAAACAATGAATCCGATACATGCCTCCCCTGAATCCGAGAATAACATCTCCTGTAATCTCAGACATACTCCCTCCACGAATTCTTGTGATACCACCAATGAATTTGAGACTTATTACTTTTTCAATTTGAATCTATACTCCCCTCATGAATCCGAGACATATCCTACCTTGAATCTGCGAGGTACCCTATCTTGAATCCGAGACATTCTCTCACATGAATGCAAGACATATTTCCCTTTGAATCTGAGACCGTACTCGCACATGAATCTTAAACATAATCCCCATGAATCGGAGACGTACCGGATGAATCCGACACGTACCCCCCATGAATGGAAGACAAAAATTGCCCTTGAATCGGAGACATACCCCCACATGAATCCGAGACATACTCCATAATTCCGATACATACCATGACTCTGATCATACTCCCCCATAAATCTAAGACGTACTCCACCCATGAATCCGAGACCATTAATCATGAATCTAAGACATGCCCATGAATCCGAGACATACTCACACCTGAATCGGATGCACCCCCCCACATGAATCTAGGACATTCTCCTACATGCTTCCAATACATATGATGAATCCCTTACCATACTCCCCCATTAATCCAAGGCGTACCCCAGCCTGAATCCGAGACATAACCCCCATGAATCTAAGCCTTTACTCCCCCCCTTAAATCTAGTCGTACTTCCCATGGAATCTAACATCATACCATGAATCTGTGAAATGGCATGAATATGAATCCGAGATCATACTCCCTCATGAATGGGGGACATACTCCCCCATGAATCCGAGAAATGCTACCCATAGAATCCTGCCAAAACCCCCTCATTAATATGAAACTTTCTAGCCCTTGAATACGAGACATACACATGAATCCATCGGAGACATACCCCCATGAATCTAAGACATATCCATGACTTCATAACATGCCCATGAATACGAGACATACTCCCCCATGAGTATAAGGCATGCTCCCCCAATGAATTTTTAGACATATCCCTTCGAATCGGAGACGTACTACGCCTTAAATCTGGGAACATGAATTTGATACGTAAACCCCCCATCCCCCTGAATCCGAGACATACTCCTCATTAATATAAGACAATACTTTTTGAATTTGAGATCATATTCCTCTGATTAATCCGAGACATCTTGCCATGAATTTGTGACGTACCCTATCATGAATATGTGATACTCCTCCATGAATCCAAGACATACTCCCCCACGAATATGAGATCTGTCTCCCCCATGAATGAAAGAGTATGAATATGCCCCTCATGAATCTGCGATATACCCATGAATTCGAGACATACGGATCCATGAATCTGACACATACCCCCACATGAATGTAAGACATATTCCCCATGAATAGGACACATACTCCCCTATGAATCCTACACAGTGTCCCCCTTAACCCGATATGTACCCCACCATGAATCCGAGACATAGCGACTTATGAATCCGAGACATAACCCCCAAGAATCCTAGATCACACTTCCCCCTTGAATCTGAGGCAACCTCCATGAATCGGCGACGTACTCGGTTATAAATCCGAGACCGTGAATCCGATACATACCCCCACTCCATGAATCCAATGCACACTCCCCCACTAATCCGAGACATATTACCTCCACGAATTCTAGACATACCCCTCAATAGTCCAAGACATAGTACTCCTTGAATTTGAGCCCATTCTCCTCTCGTGAATCCGAGACATATCCTACCATGAATCTGTGATGTACCCTATCATGAGCCCATGATTCCCCCCCATACATAAGAGACTATGAATGCGCGACACTCCCTCTTGAATCCAACACATATCCCCCATGAATGTGAGACATATTCCCCATGAAGCCGAGACATAACCCCCAAATATATGCGAAACATAACCTCCATTAATCCGAGATATACTCCCACAAATCTTCCACTGTATGTCCAAGACATACTCTCTTATGAATACTAGACCTCCCCCTCCACCCCAGAATATGAGACATACTTCACCCATGAATTTGAAACATACTCCCTCACGAATCCGAGACTATACTCCCTCATGAATCCGAGACATACCGACCCGTGAATCCGAGAGATACCCCCATCAATCCACGACCACCCCCATGAATCTTAGCATTATTCCCTTATGAATCCGAGACACACCGACCCATGAATCCGACACATACCTCCCAATGAATTGGAGACATACCCCCACATGAATCCAAGACATACTCCTCCACAATTCCTATAAATATTATTAATCCTTGACCATACTACCCCTTGAATCCTATACATACTCCCCCATTAATCTGAAACGTACCCCCCATGAATCCAAAACGATTCCGTGAATTTGAGAAATGTCATGAATACGAGATCATACTACCTCATGAATGGGAGACATACTCCCCCCATGGAAACGACAATGAATCCGAGACATACTCCTCCATGAATCCTAGAAATATTCCCCCCTTCAATCTAAGACTTACCCAACCATAAATCCTTGAATCGGACACATACTCCGCCATAAATCTGAGACTATGAATCTGATACATACCCTCCAATAAATCCGAGACACTCCTCCATTAACCGGAGACATACTCCGCCCATGAATTCTAGACATATTCCCCATGAATCTAAGACATAGTACTCCTTCACTTTGAATCCATATTCTCCTCATGAATCCGAAACATATCCACCATGAATCTTCGAGGTACCCTATCATGAATTCGAGACATACTCCCCTATAAATTCAAGACATACTATCCCATGAATCTCACATCATACCCCCCATGAATCCGAGAATACTCACCCATGAATCCGAGACATAGCGATCGACTAATGTGACACATATCTCTCATAAATCCAAGACATACCCCCCATGAATCGTAGACATACCCCCACATGAATCCGAGACATGCTCCTCAATTATTCCGATACATTACTTGAATCCCTGACCATATTCCCTCAAGAATCCGTGATATAACCCCAATGAATCGGAGACCATACCCCCCCTTGAATCCGAGACATACACTTTCATGAATCCACGACCAAACTATGAATCTGAGATCATACTCTTGCATGAATGGGAGACAAACAATACTCCAGCCATGAATACGAACATGAATCCAAGACATACTCTCCCATGAATCCTAGCCCCCCATGAATCTAAGACATATCCGCCTATAAATCCATGACATACTCCCCCATGAATCACAAACATACCCCCATGAAATCAAGACATACCCCTCATGAATCCGGATTCATGAGGGGATATGTCACGGATTCATGTAGGGAGTATGGTCTTGGATTCATGTAGGATATGTCTCGGATTCATGAATATAAACCTGATACCCCCCCGAATGAATCCAAGACAATCTCCCACATGAGTCTGAGACATACCCCCACAAAAATCCAAGACATATCCCACCATGAATCGGAGATATACCCTCACATGAATCCGAGATATAACCCCATGAATCCGAGATCATACCCCCCCTTTAAACCGGGACATATCCTTCCATGAATATGCGAGGTATCATATCATGAATCCGAGACAACCCCTTCGAATCTAAGACATACTTTGCCATAAATCTGAAACAATGAATCCAATACATGCACCCCCTCAATCCGAGAATAACTCCCCTAGTAATCTCAGACATGCTCCCTCCACGAATTCTAGAGATACCCCCAATGAATCTGTGACTTATTACTCTTTCAATTTGAATGTATACTCCCCTCATGAATGTGAGACATATCCTACCTTGAATCTGTGAGGTACCCTATCATGAATCCGAGACATACTCCCATATGAATACAAGACATATTCCCTTGTGAATCCGAGACCATACCCGCACATGAATATTAAACATACCCCCCCATGAATCCGAGAAACCCCCCCATGAATCGGGGACGTATCGACCGATGAATCCGACACATACCCCCTATGAATAGAAGACATAAACCCCCCCTGAATCGGAGACATACCCCCATATGAATCCGAGACATATTCCATGATTCCGATACATACCATGACCCTAATCATACGCCCCCATAAATCTTAGACATACTCCACCCATGAATCCGAGACCATGAATCGTGAATCTAAGACATGCCCATGAATCCGAGACATACCCACACATGAATCGGATACACACCCCCACATGAATCTAAGACATTCTCCTACATGCTTCTGATACATACGATGAATCCCTTACCATACTCCTCCATGAATCTTAGACATACTCCCTCATTAATCCATGACGTACCCCACCATGAATCCGAGATATAACCCCCATGAATCTGAGACATACTTCCCATTGAATCTATCATCATACCATGAATATGAGAAATGTCATGAATCCGACATCATACTCCTTCGTGAATGGGGGACATATTCATCCTTGAGTCCTAGAAATACTACCCAAAGAATCCTAGAAATACCCCATGAATTTGAGACATACACATGAATCCATCGGAGACATACCCCTCAATCCGTGACATGCCCATGAATATGAGACATACTCCCCCATGAATATAAGGCATGCTCCCCAAACGAATTTTTAGACATATTCCCCTCGAATTGGAGATGTACTCCGCCAGAAATCGTAGAACATTAATCCGATACATATTCCTCCATGAATGTCAGAAATACTCCCCCCATCAATCTAAGACTTACCCGTCAATGAATCCGATACATAATCATGAATCCATCGGAGACATAGCTCCCATGAATCTAACACATACTAATGAATCCGTGACATACCTATGATGACATACTCCCCCATGCATCTAAGACATACTCCCCTAACGAATCCGAGACATAACCCCCCTGAATCGGACACATACTCCGCCATAAATCCGAGACCATGAATCTGATACATACCCCCCAATAAATCCATGACACACTCCCCAATTAACCGGAGACGTACTCCGCCCACGAATTCTAGAAATATCCCCGATGAATCTAAGACATAATACTCTTTCGATTTGAATCCATACTCTCATCATGAATCCGAAACATATCCTACCATGAATCTGCGAGGTACCCTATCATGAATTCAAAACATACTACCCTATGAATCTCACATGGTACTCCCCATGAATCCGAGAACCCTCCCCCATGAATCCGAGACATACCGATCGGTGAATCTGACACATATCTCCCATGAATCCAAGACATACCCCCCATGAGTCAGAGATATACCCCCACATGAATCCGAGACATGCTCCTTCATGATTCTGATACATACCTTGAATCCCTGACCATACTGCCTCATGAATCCGAGACGTAATCCCAATGAATCGGAGACCATACCCCCCCTTGAATCCAAGACATACTCCCTCATGAATCGAATACCATACCATGAATATGAGATCATGCTCCTGCATGAATGGGGGACAGACAATACTCCACCCATGAATACGAACATGAATCTAAGACGTACTCCCCCCATGAATCCTAGAAATACTCCCCCCATGAATCTAAGACCATATCCGTCTATAAATCTGAGACATACTCCAATGTGGAGTATGTCTCGATTTCATGGGGGTATGTCTCGGATTTATGTAGGAAGTATGGTCTTGGATTCATGCGGGATATGTCTCGGATTCATGGGTTCAAACCCGATACCCCCCAATGAATCTAAGACATACTCCCACACGAGTCAGAGACATATTCCACATGAATAGGAGACATACCCTCACATAAATCCAAGGCATATCCCAACATGAATTGGAGACATACCCTCACATGAATCCGAGACATACTATGAATCCCTGACCATACTCCCCCTTTTAATTCGAGACATACTCCCCAAGAATCCAAGACTATACCATTAATCTGATAAATTCCATGAATCCGACATCATACTCCCTCATGAATGGGGGACATACTCTCCCATGAATTTGAAACTTACTCCCCTATGAATCCAAGAATTACTACCCTTTGAATATGAGACATACCTGCTCATGAATTCAAGACATACCCATGAATCCATTGGAGACATACCCCCCATGAAGCTGAGACATACTCATGAATCCGAGACATACTCCCACATGAATTTGAGGCATACTCCATACTCCCCCAACAAATCGGAGAGATAACCCTCTTGAATCGGAGATGTACTTCGCTATAAATCCGAGACCATGAATCCGATTCCAAGAATAACTTCCCCATTGTAAGACATACTCCGCCTACGAATTCTAGATACCCCAATGAATCTAAGACATAATACTCCTTAATTTGAATCCATACTCCCCTCATGAATCCGAGACATATCCTACCATCAATCTACGAGGTACCCTATCATGAAACCAAGACATACTCCCCCATGCATTCGAGGCCGTACTCCCACATGAATCTTAGACATACCCCCTGTGAATCCGAGAAACCCCCCATGAATTTGAGACATACCGACCGATGAATCCGACACATAACTTTCATGAATCCAAGACATACCCCTCATGAATCCGACACAATACCTTTCATGAATCCAAGACATACTCCCCCATGAATCCGAGACATACTCTCCAATGAATCTCTGACCATCCATGAATCCGAGAAATGCCTTGAATCCAACATCATACTCCCTCGTTAATGGGAGACAGCCACCCATAGATCTGAGACATGACCCCCATGAATTGGAGACCATACT